>VWZU01013444.1:895919-926230 GCA_013397095.1 Sterrhoptilus dennistouni | reverse complement strand
GGATGTCAGGTTGTATTCTGACTCTGATAGTGCTTTCATTTTTCTGTCTATTTGCTTTTTTGTGCTACTGCATTTTTATTTTAATACCCCTAGTAAAGAACTGTTATTCCTATTGTCATATCTTTACCTGAAAGACCCTTAATTTCAAAATTATAATAATTCAGAGGGAGAGGGTTTACATTCTCCATTCCAAGGTAAGCTCCAGCTTTTCCCTAGCAGACACCTGGCTTTTCAAAACAAAAAAAATGGTCATGCTCTTCCCAAGCTGAGCTCCTTTGCTTCTGGTGTTGGTGTTTTTCTTCACTTGTGTGATCAGAGGGATTTCAAGCTGCACAACGTGAACTGAACCTGAGAATTTATCAATTATCACTGCTTTCCTGGAGAGATATAAAGAAACCTCACTTGCACATGGGTTTTATGTTTTTGAGGCATGGGGAGCCACTTCCTCAAGGAGATACCTGCAGAACGTGGTTCAAAGCTGGTGTCCACAGAAGAAAATGGGGAAAAAAAACTCATTAACTTGAATAAATAGAACGCAAAGAAGAAACAGCAGAGGCAGAAAGGATGAACTACTTCATGCCCATGACAGAGGTGCTGAAGATAAAAGACTGTCCTTGAGAGCTCCTCTGCAGCTGGAGGGCAGAGACAGCAGCTCCCACAGGGATCATTTCAGTTCTAAGTCTGGTCCATCCTCTGAAATTCTCTCTGAAGAGGCTCACTGCTTTCCACTAGAAAGCAACAGAGGTGTGCAGGAAGATCAGACTTCTAAATTAGGGACCTAAAATTAGGTGATATGAATGTCCTCTGTCATGTCCTCCTGCACCCACTCGTTTGGGGCAGGAATAGCTCTGCCCCTGCCTGCCCTGTGTGTACACACTGCTGAGAACTCCCCTTGGAACCTCTCCCTCTGCCCTAACCACCAGACTCGCTGCCTTCTTAATCCTCCTAATTTGAGGCCCAGCTTGGGGAAGGAAAAAGCAGGAGACTCTTGCGAGGAGGGCAGCTGACAGTGTTTGTATCTCCCCACCTGTTTGCAGAGCCTGACCTGGGCACTCGCTGCAGGTTTTATGAATTTATCACAGCTCTGGGAGCATGTTCTGTGCTCCAGGGGAGCCCAACTCGTGCTCCAGTGACCTCAGAAAAGTCCCTGGGACAAGGCACACCCTGACGGGTCTCTGGGGTGGGACATCCTCGCGACAGAGATAGAGAAAGCTCAGCTTTGCAGTTTCTTAGAGAAAACTACTCGAAGGGGAGGAATTGCCATCTGGTCTGCCTAGAGAGAATTTTCTAATCCATAATGCATGAAAATAGCTCTGGGTAATCCGCACACAGAATGTACATAAACAGAGAGAGAGCGAGAGAAAGTTATTTTTGTGTGTGAATACACATAAAAAAATTTATATTGAAAATATTTGCTGTGCAATGAAAATTGCAATCAAACTCCCCCCTCCAAAAAATAACAAAGTCAACAAAGCTTTAGTTTTTCAAAAACTGGACAGTTTCTTAGCTAAGGCTGAGACTAAGACATTTTTAGCCAAGACTTCACTAATGCAAAGTTCAGATTTCCTGTGACCTCCTAAAGTAACCCTTTTAGTACATATTCACCTTCTGGAGTATGGATGAGTAAATAAGTGGGTTATAGCAAAGTGGGAGCAACATGACAAGAAAGAATGACAGCATCAAAATCATTCTCAGGTCATAATGACAGGAACAGAGATTTGCCTCTTCCCAAATTCTGTGTAAGATTCTCGCAGCTCTGACATTTGTCAGGAAGTGACACTTGGGTCCTTTGGGAACCTTGTCTATGTCAGAGGTGTTTAACGGCAATTTAGGTTGATTTTTAGGTTGTTTTTTGTGGTTTTTTTTGCAATGATTCTTGATTTTATACTACTTAATAATTCAGTATTAAATGAACTGTGCAGAAGATATTCCTTTGAGGATAACTGCAGAACGTTTGGGCATCTGCTGTTCCATCCATTTGTTGAAAGAGCACATGACCATAAACAAATGCACAATGTGCTGAATTCCATTTTTAAAATTTGCACAACTGAAATAAAGATAATGCAGCCAATTTCCTCTTCACTCCACTCATGCTTTCTCTAGATTTCAGAGGAGTCAAGCCAAGGTCAAACAGTTTAGGTCTCCAATGGACCCTTCATCCTGCAACTATGTCCAGACTGCAAAATATTCCTGATGCTGGAAAGTACTTACTCACCAGAAAAGACTTTTTTTTTTTCGTTTATGTGAGTAAGACGTGAGAATCTGCTTGCTGATATAAGGAAGGAGTTAATAATCTGGCCTTAAACCAGGTATTACTGGAGGAGGAACAGCACTGTGTGTGTGAGGGCCCGTGGAAATTAGCAAACCAAATTTTGCCCTCACTTGTATCCATGGAAGCACAAACAAACCACCAGTGAGTTGGGTGGCTCCGTGTTAGGGCAGCTAAAAGTTCAAACCCTGGGAGGGAGCCACGTGTCCTTTTCAGCCAAATTGGCTGAATGTGAACAGAAATTTTAATAAATAGATAAATATATAAATAAATAAATTGAAAGCCCTAAGCCAGAGTGCACGTTAATTATGATCACAATTTTTAATTACAAAATCCTGTCACCAGCTAATGATGGGCTGCAAATGAGAATCAGCTCAGAGAAGAGCAAAGAACAGCTGATATCACAGGCACAAGGGGACTCTTTCAGCACAGCTTTCAAACCTACCCAATATTTGGGTTTTTCCCGGACTGATGTCTAGGAGGAAAGGCAGAGGAAGGCAGGATCCCTGACAGCACAGTCCCCTGCCTGCCTGTGAAATCTGCTTTGTGTGCTCCATCCCTGCCTGCCACAAGGACATAACCTGAGCAGTTCCTACCCTGTGCCACGGAGCCTTTGAAACTTCCACTGGAGAGAGGCACTTGATTTTGTTCTCCAGGAAGAGACCACAGCTCATCTTGACTTTGTGTGGCTCAGCTGAGGCCCTGCTTGTGGCCAGACTCCTCACTGGGGTTATCCCTTAAGTTCACTGGCAGAAATATCTGAGGTTTTGACCATTTTTCTGTGAGCTGTATATAATCAGTGTGCGGATTGGGAGCTCCCCAAGGCTGAGAAGAGCACCCCAGTGGCTTCCCCAGATTTGGGATCAGCCAAGTTCACAACTAAAATGTACACAAATTTTTTGGTACCCACTGCCTTTCTAGGTAAATCATTGCCTAACCAGTGCTGAGATGATAATGCCAGTTTTGCAGTGATAAGAAATGGCACTGAGGATGTTCTCATGATACCTGACCCCTGCACTGCTTTTCCTTTCAGTTCCTTTACTGGCTACAGCTCTTCTAGATGCACATTGTAAAAGAGAATTGTCTGGCAATGCTTTCCAGGGTGGCTTTTATCTACCAGGAAATCCAAGCTTTGGTGCACATAATTTGCAGTTAACAAATCCCCAAATTACATGTGCTGGGCTAGAATGTGAAGAGATCACCAGTGTGGGTTTAGGGCTTGAACACACACAGTCAAACTCGGTGCCAAAGCCAGCATTGTGAAAGCTGTACACACAAATGTAGGTCAGGAGGGGCTTTAAACTCTGGCCACGTGCAGGTCAGCCTCTTTCTACATCAGCTTTTAGCAAATAGAAGAGTTTTTGAGATATAAAACACAGCTGTGATTTGGTGAACCCAAATCCTACAGGAGTGATGATGAAGGTGCCAAGCAAAGAGGCCAGAACTGTTCCAGGCACTCCTGGAGCTCCAGGGATGGTAAAATCACTGCCAAAACAACTCTGGTGCCTTCTGCATGGTCTGAGCTGGGTCAGACTCCTGCAGGGCTGGGAAAGGTTTCACCAACCTGGTGCTGGAGTCCCAATGATCCGTGTGGAGTGTGGGTAGTGGGGCAGGACAACAAGCATTCACCCTGGGGGAAAGTGCTCCCCAAATCTCAAATGAGGAATTGGGGCTGCATTGCCACCATGCCTCATATCGTCACCAAAATGAGACAGGAGAGGGAATGGGCATTAACCACACATAAAAACTGAGAATATGGGTTGTAGTGCCTGCCAAGGTGAAGGAAATAAATTTGTGCAGAATGGGAAAATTTCTGCTCTTACAACATGTATTTCACAGAGGAAAGACAGAATTAGCAGTGATTTTTGCTCCTTTCTTTTTGCCAGTCTTTCTATTTAAACCTTCAGTATTTTTTCTATCACTCCCATCAAGTGTTCTAGTCTTTATTTCGAATTAATCTTAAAATATTTGGCCAATTATGGGTTATTTGAAAGTGGAAAATCCAAAATATATTTCTGGGAAGATCTCAGAATGATAGCAGCTTCCTGAAGAAACATCTAAGCCCAGGAAGTGCTCCACAAATTATTCCACCCCACATTTTGATGAAATAATGTTCTGAAGAAGGAAGGAGTTGTTTTCAAGAAAGCATGACCTATTTGAAAATATTCCAATTTTCACTTTTGGAATTGCTCAGATGGTAAGAAACTGTGCTGAGTCCATCAAAATAAATATTGCATCCTTTCCTGTTCATGTTTATAGAGGGCAAAGCTGTCATCGTTTAGGAGGGAAAATACAGATGAACCTCAGGAGAGATATAAAAAATTTTAAATAAATCCAGCATAGTTATTAAAAACACCTAAAACGAGGCTGTTACTTGATTCTAAAAATTTTTAAAATGTTTCTGAAGCCACGAGGAAACTGTGATTTTGAATTACCTCAGGGGGGCTGAACTCAGCTGGACAGCAATAGATTTCCATGCATGACCATTTCAGGTCTTCTTTTTTAAGTCATTTTTACAAACCATAGAAAAGGACACTTACCCAAGACAAACAAGCTAATTTCAAAGCAGCTACTTCCCGAGAGAGCTGGTTAGACATTAACAGCTAAACAAATAACACAATACCGAGCTCGATAAAGTTCAGAAAAAAACTCAACCTGTCAGTTCCACTGCATGAATCAACAGAGAGCCCAAACAGACATCGCTGGTTCGTTTGCAGAATTATATTGAATTTTTAAGGAAATTTGTGCCACTTCAAAAAGTGAAAAAATATCTTTTTGTTCAACAGGAAGTGACAAAGTGAAACATCTGTGTTAAATGACATTTTTGGAGTAGGATGGGAGATGGGAACCTTTCAGCAAGAATAAGATCCAGTCTATCTGGAGCTCACAAAAACTATATATATTGAAAATCCTTGATTTGGGGACGGCCAGAGCTCTACAGAAGGCAATTTAAAATTCAAGTTCCTTTGGGCCTTTTAACTTTACTTGCCTCCATACCTCCCTCCATGCCCCACACTAAAAAGTCTAATCATTTTATATTGTAGGTGATATCCCTATTAAAACTTTGATTTCCTTTGATGAGCCAGATAATGAGCAAATGTGAAAATCCTGTCTTAATTTCACTAAGCTTCTTAACAAATTAAAAGACTGCCAAACCCTCCAAAGAGATCGGTAACGTTGGAATCTCATTCAGTTGCATGTTTGGTTTCATGCAACATGACCAAAATGCCCTTTATTTTTACACAGCCAGCAGTTAATTCCACAGAATGGAGTTCACTTTATGTCAGTGTTCTTTTGACTGCAGAAAAATTAAATACAGCACAAAACGCTTTATTCCTGCGAGCGAAGCGGAAGTTTCGGCACACAAACACTCCCGCCTCCCAGCCAAGTCCTTTTGTGCCCTAAGAACTGTTGGACCATCTTGGTAGCCAGAGAAGGAACACAAAGCTAGCAATGATTTGGGTATTGCTCCTCAATCCAAGCTCCCAGGACCAACTTAAACAGGGCACATTGCCACGGGCAAATGCCATTTGGGACGACATGTTTTCCCGAGGATTAAATATCAACTGAAGTCGTATACGGGAACGAAACACGCATTTGAACAAGAAATATTGGTAATAACTCCTCTCATAAGCAACGAGACAAACCCAGGGAATGCCATGAAGACCTCTACCAACACCTGCAAAACATGGTGGGCTCTTCAGGGCATGATGCTCAGCTCACCAATGAAATGAAAAATCCAAAACAGGGCTGGCAAGTGAAGGGGTCACGTTTCAGCCCAAACATAACCACAGATGCAACAGAGGTTGACAGGTCAACTGCTTAACTATCGCCCCTTCCACCCTTTCCCCCATACCTCCCACCAGCCTTTCCTCTGCCACCAACTTTATAACAAAATAGTGGAGCTTGTTCGAGAGAAAACGAATAAAAATCTCACCAGTGTTATTGGGGAGCACGCGGAGGTTGTCGAATTCCAGCATGGTGTAAGAGGAGTCCAAGGAGTCGACATAATCTGGCATATCCATGTCCATGATGGACTGACAAAGCTTCATTATTACTTGACAGCAGCAAGGGAAGAGGCAGAAACAGCCCCACTGTCAATCACGGCCAAGGTTTCCTCCGCAGGGAGAGACACCCCAGTCCTGGCGATGACAAATCATTACCCAGCTCTACCCACAGTCCCCTCCCCGTGCCAGGACAGAAGGGACGAGGCCAAACCCTCTGGCGCAGTCCCCTCCCTTCCCGGGGTGCATCTCGCTCTCTCTGGCTCCTGATAAGGTGATGTAGATAAGGCCTAGGCTCAAACGCCTTGGATTGCATCTTTGGGTCAATACAGCCGGGTTTATGGCTGGCTCCTGCACAAACATTTTGAGAAGGGTTGAGGAGAGGCCATCACACACATGTGTCACCCTCCCAGGTCAGAGCAGTGGTCATGTCCGATCACCAATTGTCACCTTGCTCGCCTGCCAGCCCTTGGGGAAAGAGAAAATGATGTCACTTGAGGCTCGTGAGGATGATAAATCAATGTCCCACTTAATAAAAACCATGAGGGCAGGCCAGCATTGAGAACCTGAGTCATCTCCATGAGGCACCATAGTGCTCACTCCTTGAGTTGCAGCTGGAAGGGGAAAACGAGGCTTCATTCCAGCTGTACACGTGGTCTCACCCTGCTCCATAGGCAGAGGGGAGGTGGAGGAGGTGACCTCCACCCACCACCCTCCATCCCCCTCACCTGTGTCATCCTCCCAACTCCAGGCAGCCCCAGTGTCCCAGGGCTCCCTCTGGGGAAGAGCTGGGCTGTGCTGGGGAGTTGTCATCGTGGAAGGTTCCAAACGATGGCAAAAGATGAAAATGGAAAAGGCTGGGAGGAACTGGGCAGGCTCCCTGGCAGATGTGTGGTGTTGCATTTCACGCTGACCCATGCCTGGCTTTTCTGGGAAAGGTCCGTGTTACGGAAATTCAATTCCACTTTTTTCCCCCCACAGGCCCGCGGTGTGTTTGGTCTGGGTATTTTTTTTTAATTAACTGAATTTTACACGAACCAGATTTTTCGATTTACTGAATTTTACACAAAAGTTCTTTCCTTGTTAAGGCTCACGAGCTTTGCTTCAAAAGGCTGGAAATAAAACTCAGCCATGCAAAGCCATACAGCTTGGAGTGATTGGTTTATTCCCACTTTGATCTTCCAGATGCCCTCCCTGACACTACAATTCCCTCTCCAGTGACGTGGGTTTGTGTCAGAGGGTCTTTCCTCTCCATGAGCTGTTCTGAGAGATCCAGGTCAACATCCTGTTGAATCTGGAGGAAAAGAAGAGTCTTGAGAAACAAGGAGAGGCGTTGCCAGAAAAGGAGTCTTGGCCAAAAGGATGGGGTTGCCAGACTGCCTGAACTCTCACTGAACCGAGGAGCAGCCTGGCCTCGTGGATCCCAGCAATGTCCAAACAGCAAGAAATTTTCCAAAATCTGACTTTTTAACTGTCTTCATCATACTAATTTGATTTAATCTCCATTTCACTTTTTGTTTGATTGTCCTTCTCTCATATCCTGGGGTTTTGCACTGGACAATGCAAGGGGTTAACCCTAGACAAGCTTTTCCTCTATAAAGATTGGGTGTAGAAACTTTCAGCTTTACTTTCTTATCGTTTCTGGGGAATAAAATAATTTCATGTGCTATATTCTCCTTTTCCTTCTTTCCCTTTTTAAGGACGTGTTGTAACCAGTGGTGCACAAATGACTCCGTGCTCAGATAAGACGTTATGTTTTTATCCTTGGACTGTGCCCCAGGCTCCATGTAATGCCAGCATCAGCTAAGTTGGGATCTGATTACTCCTTCTTACTCTTACTCAATGTCAGGCTTGATTATGCCCATTAATCTGGCTTGTTTTTTTTTTTGAACTGAGCTGTGGGCACGATCCTGTTGCAGCAGTCTGCTACTATTACAGCAAAGCTTTTTCACATTTCTACAATTCTAGGGGGTTTAATGGTTTTTTAAAAAGGATTTCTTACCATTAAAATACCCATTTTGGTATTTACCAAGCTTTTGGGCAGCTGTGGCTCAGGGAAGAGAAATCTGGGTTCCTGCCCTGATCTTGTTGGCTTTAGAGATCTGTCAATGTTTTCCATCCCTCAGTACGATGTGAGGGTTGAGGATAGTTTCCAAGGAAAGTTGTGGGATGAGGATGTGTTTGGACAATTTTCACTCTGGGAATGACAAAAGGTTATAGAGCAAATTTCATCCTTCAGGACCAGATTTCAGCACCGCATCCACACTGATAATCAGGACTGACTTGTGGAAGGTGGTGCTGGAGGGACAGAACGTGGCATTTTTTCCAAACAGATGTCAACGCCCTGTTCCAAACCACTCCAGCCCAAAAGCAGCCTTCTGAAGATGGACAAAACCTTGCTGAGGTTTGAGCAGTTTCTTCTTTTTCCTCTCCCTGGTTTCTTACATCACTTTCTGAGTCATAACTGCAATTCAACCGGGACCTACTCCAGGCCAGGGGTAAATTTTATCAATATCAGGAGGAATCAAACTCTTCTCACATCTCTTGAGCCCTGCTCACTGTCACAGTGAAGTGACAATGGCCCAGCCAAGAGCCAGGAATCTCAAGCTGGTTTCTTTTTATCTTACCATGATCCAACCTGTGGCCACAGAAAGGATGGATTTGAGTGGAGATTTGTGATCAACACTTTCTGCTGAGACACTTCCCAGGGAGCTTTCCTTGGGTGCTCAGGTGTTGTCTCACCTGCACAGGCATCTTAGGTGGATAACCAAAGGCAAAACTGACTGGTACAACTCAATCTTCCTAGTTTGGAAATGGATGTCAGTCCTCCTCCATATGGACATAATCCTCTTTTCAATGTGTTTTCCATTTATTCCTGTTTTGACTCTGAGGCTGGATATAGCTGGAGGGTGCAGGGGAAAGGGGAGAAGGGAGAAAAGAACCAGAGTTAAGTTTAATAAAAATAATATGAGCGTTCAAAGTTCGAGCTCTGGGAATGAATCAGTGTGGATTCTCCTGTGTGAGGGCACAGGGCAGGCTCTGAAGAACACATGGTCCCAATAAGACAACACACTTATTCCTAGAAATAAAATTCAGGTGCTTTTGGGAACGCTTGTTAAGACAAGATGAAGTGCAGCAAAGATAAGGACACTTTGATTGATTAAGAGAGAACACAAAGTACTGTGGGCAGGGCGTCAGAAATAACATTTCTTTGGCGAGGTAAGTGCTGGGGGAAGGTGTTTTGCAAGCCATGGAAGCTGCACATCCATCTCTGGAGGCTGATTTTAATGGAAAGTAACTCAATTCTGCATATGGGGAGAGGTGTCTGAGAGACTAAAACTTAATGAAGGACTTGTTGCTATGCAAAGTGGTGAGGCAGAAGTCGCTAACTGTATTTTTGGGAACAGAAGTTTTCTTCCTTTATTCATAGAAAGCCATTTAAAATCTCCTACCACTGTTTTGAAATTTTCTCTGACTGAAATGCAGCACTAATTATATTTTTGTGAACTTGTAGGGTTCAGGAAAAAGGATTTTTACTCAATGAGCATAAATCCATCAATCATCAGGTGGTTCTCAGAAGCAACAGCAGCCATAATATTACCTACCTGGACAGGTCCTGTCTGGATAGAAACAATAATTTAAAGACAGAAAGCAGCAAGGCCCTTTTCTGGGTAATGTATAGATAGAAACAGTGTGCCTCTGACATTATAATCAGTGTGAAATCATATCCTTAGCACATAATTACCATGGCAGATATTTCAAAGTTATCTAGACCAGATGTTATTAAATCAGCTCCCTCCTTTCCCGGGTGCAGTTTGATATCTGTGATACACTAAACAACAAAAAGTTTCTTTCCATTTTCAGGTATCTCTTATTACAATGAACATTAAATTTCTGCACGTTGTGATTTCCACTCTGAGGGTCTCCTTGTTCTTCCAGCTGTTATCTCCCAAAAGGATTTTTGTCTCTGATTATTCATAAATAAAAATAATTTAAGAAATTTCTCAAATCCAGTGATGGGTGATGACCTGACGGACATGGGAGAGCATCACCGATCACACAGGAGGATGGAGAGGAGGAAAAAAACCCAAAAAATCAGGACCTTCACCTCCTTCCTCTCCAGACAAACTTGTTTTGCTTTCCTGCTGCCAAACACGTTCATTTATCATTTACTCTTTTCTCTCTAGAACAATGAGGTTTGCTCTTCCATAACAACCCTTTGGAGTAAATAGAAACTTAAACAAGCTCCAGTCAGTATGTTGGAAAAAATTCCTTTACAACAACTTAAACAAACCCCCAAACCATGACACCCCCCCAAGAAAACCCCAGAACAACAAAAGACCAAACTCAAACAAAATAAATAAAAAAAAAAAACAACCTTTAAAAAACTCTTTCGACAGGTTGGAATGATGGATTCTGCTCTTTACAAACTGTCAAGTACAAATCACCCAGAGACCCCACTGCCAGCAGTGACTTCAGGTTGGCCAATTTGTGAATTTCCCAGTAATTCAACCGAATGTTCAGCACAGACAAAACCTGACTTGGATTTGGGGAATAAATCTAAGATGTTTTAAATTTTTCTGATGACCAAAGGTCAGGCTGATGACTTTTTCTTTCTTGAGTTCACTTAACTTTTGTTCTTGGCTGCAGAGCACTTGGCCAAGGCCGGAATTTCAGAAGCACAAAGGGCTCCTTTTGATTTCCAAATGTGAAGCAGCCTGAATTTCAGCTCAGTTGAGAAATGGGAGCTCCTGCTGGGAATAACAACTGGATTTGCAAAGATGCTGCCACAGGTCACTGATTTAGAAATAAACCCACTTTTTTGGACACCTGAGTGAAATCTGATTAAAACCTCATTTCCCCTGTGTGGGGTCCAAGACCTTTTACAAACCTGTCCCTGACTGGCAAACACCTCATAGCCAACACCTGATGCCTCCAGGCACCAGCTGGAATTTCTTTGTTATGGATTTTGTTTTCCATAAGCAGAAGCAAATTCTCAGAAATAAGAAATGCCTGAAGCATTTTTGAAAAAAAAAAAAAAATTCCTCACATTAACAAACACTTCTATCAGTGAGTATTCCTTGAGGATATTTCAGAGGACTTCTTGTCTGTTTTTCTTTTTGGAAAGAGATCAGCTGATCAACACTTGAAATAATTATGGAAAAACAGCAACAAGCTTCATTTAATAGTTGTTTTGTGGAAAAAAATTGTTGGTTTCATTTGTAATTGAACTTTGAAGTTCAATGAAGGGAAGGCAATTAAAATATTTAATAATAAATAAAATTAAAAGTGCTAAAAGGATAGAAACAAAAGATTTTGGTTCTTGTGTTTGTTTGCAAATTTTAGGCGTGGTACCAGTTCTGACTCACATTTGGGACCCTTGGCAACCTTTTGAAATTAAAATTAAAGTTATGTCCCAGGTAGCAAAACTGACAAATTTGTGGGAACATCACCTTCTGCCCAAAAATTTAGGAATTTCAATAGAGATCATGTCTGGCACAATCAACTTGTGAAAAAATCAACTTGTTTGAGAAACTCCACCTCAGTCACCAAAATTAAGATGGGACTTACTTCAATGATTTTAATACTGCATTTCACAGGTGAGATTTTTAGGAGCGTTTCACTCTGAGGCAGGAAAATGTTCTTTTTCTAGTTATTTCCTACAAGGATAGCAAGTTTTTCCTAGGCTGGGCTTACACAGGAAAATCCAAACTCAAATAATTGCAAGATTTTGGGATGAGCTCTGCTCCATATTAGAACAATCCATCCCAAATTCCTCCAAACAGAATAGAAACTGGAATACACAGCTTTGGAATATGCTGTCCTGAGAACCAAAACATGGGGAAGAAATCATAGAAGACTCAAACTTCCATTTTTTCCCTCATTTTCTCCTCACTGTCCTTGAGATGAGTTGTTCCCACTTGCTCATCCAGAGCAACTACAAGGTTGCATCAGAGCCCCTTCTCCAGATCACCATTACTCAGTTCTCCTGAATTTCCAAACTAAGGTTTCACATATGGTTTGGAAAATCAGTGTCTCTGCAATCCCTGGAGAAAAATCAGCATGTCATGGAATTATTCAGATTGGAAAGGACCACCAAGACCCATGAAGTCCATCCATTCCCCCAGCACTGCCAATCCCACCACTGATTCACGTCCCCACGTGCCAGTGCCACATCCACACGGTTTTTAAATCTCTGCAGGGATGGTGACTTCACCACTTCCCTGGGCAGCCAGTCCCAGCACTTGATAACCCTTTCCATGAAGAGATTTTTCCTACTCTCCAATCTCAACCTCCCCTGGCTCAGCTTGAAGCTGTTTCCTCTCCTGCTGTGTCCAGAGGGTGATTCATCCCAAACCCAGACAGGTGTCCAAGAGACCTCGGAGGAACTGCACGGCAATGCCAACCAACCTCCCTCCACGGGGCTCACGGGGAGTTCCACTCAACCTGAAAATTTTATGGGAGGTGAAGTCACAGAATGTGGCAGTTTAGGCCTCTTTTTTTCCCTTTGCCAAGGTCAGGATGAATAACACAGGAAACGAAGATGTCGAGTTCGGGCTTGGAAGGTTTTTTATATTTTTATCTATTTACAGTATTTACCAGCTCGTGAGCCATGAGCTTAACTAGCAAGTTGGGAAATTAGGTAAAATTGGAGTGCTTCTAACTCTTCCCAAGGTTATTTAAGCACTAATTACCCAATAACAACATGACACCTCTATTATTTATGGTTTTGACCCAATAATGACCACCCAAGGCCCTCCAATGTGGACCTTTCTCATCCAATTACAGAAAACCACCCAAACCCACGAAGAGAAAGGAAGAAGGCAAAGAAGAAGGACCCAGACAACACCCCAAATCCTCCATCTTGACTCATATCTATTACTACACACTAAAACCCCGAATTCTAAGTCTCTAGGACTCCAACAACAGAGGATAAACTCCCCCTGCCAAGAATGAAGACGGCACATGGAGCTGCCAGGAATTAGGTTGGATTCCTCCACCACAGGTGTCATCAGCCCCTGACTAAAGCAAATAGCAAATATGTCAACAACAAAGAGTAAATGGCAAATAAATAAAAAAAATAACAAATAAATAGCAAATACCCCAGGCTGAGACAGGGCTGGCAGCAGGAGAGGAAAGAGGAGCCAGGCAGAGATTACCTCACCCGCTGTTGCTGGAGTAGTCATTGGGACTCATCTGGAGCACTCCACTGCCTCTGGGCAAGTTTTTGGCTTTTCCTGCTGAAAACACTGTTTAGTCAGGAGTATCCAGCCTTGAGGAGAGTTATTTGCTGTGACTCCCATGTCCCCTGTGAACAACATTCCTGCCACCTCGAGCTTTTCGGGCTGTGGTGTTGACACGTCTTCCGATCTGTCATTAGCTCAGCTGAGGAGAGAACAGAAATACCATTCAAGCCCCAGCTCCAACGTGGGAGGTTAGCAGTGCAAATCCTTGCCTTGCACTGAAAATGTGATGAGTGTTTTATGTTGGTGTTGGGCTTTCTATTTTAGGGGATGCCTTTGTTGTGTTACAAGCCCTTTCCTAGCACATAAAGCAGCGTTTTTAGAGGTTCTTCTGTCACAGCTATACACATTTATTCCAAACTGTAATCTCTCACATTCCCAAAAATTAACTCAGGGTTTGGGTTTTGACTTGTATCTTACAAATTCCTAGTTCTGTGTTTAAAAGCATTTACCTTGTCTCTTGTTTTTCTTTTGTATTTTAAGATTCCTGTGGTGGAATCTGGATCTTCTCACAATGAAGATCCAAATGTCACCAAAATTCACCTTTTCCCTTGTAAGATTGTTTTGTAAACCATTCTCCTCAGTGTCTTCACACTGTACTTTTGTTTTATGAGATAAACCAACAGGTTGTATCTCAGAGAATCACCAGGGATGGGTTGACCTTTGACTGTGATCACAGGAACCATCAGCAGACTTGCAGTAAACTGAACAACGTTCCTTCCAGGGAAATGATGCAGCATTTTTGGGGGTAGTTTTGATTCCTGTTTCTGTCTCCCAGATTTTCTATCTTTGCCATTCTTAAGGACCATGGAGAAAGCACAGACACAACATAAGGATTCGACAATGTCCATAAGGAAAGCTGTGGTTTTTCATTAAAAAGATGATGACAAGTATAATAACAATAAGACATTTCTTACTCAACCCCTGGAGTTCCAGGATTATGCATTTATCTGTTGGAGAGGGCACTTGGTGATAGGACAAAGGGGTGATGGCTTTAAACTGCAAAAATTTAGGTTTAAATGGGATATTAGGAAAAAATTCTTCCCTGTGAGGGTGGGCAGGCCCTGGCACAGGTGCCCAGAGAAGCTGTGGCTGCCCCTGGATCCCTGGAAGTGCCCAAGGCCAGGCTGGATGGAGCTTGGAGCAGCCTGGGACAGTGGAAGGTGTCCCTGCCCATGGCAGAGGAGGGAATGGGATGATCATTAAAATCCCTTCCAACCCAAATCATCCTTCATAATCCAAAACTACAAGTTATTTTTCAAGTATTTGGGGCAAATTCAGACAGATTTTCCTTTCTAAAAGATTCTCCCTCTCCAAAAAAAAAAGGTGGTAAGCAGACATACTGACATGTGGAAAGATGCTTTTCATGACTTTCAATTGATGAAATTATTGTAAACATCCAGCTATATTTTCCCTATAATATCCACTTTTGAACATTTCAGTCTCTTCCAGACTTCATAATTGCTGCTCTCTCCGTGGGTGTAGCAAAAGCAAGTGACTGTTTGCCAAGTGACAAACACCCATCTCCAAACCCCTGAGTCTCACAGATATTTTCAGGAAGTTGCTGCAACCCCTGATAAATCTTCTGCAGACACCAGTGGGATGAATAATGTTTGTGGATGCATTTTTGAGGCTGCCAT
This sequence comes from Sterrhoptilus dennistouni, assembly GCA_013397095.1. Lineage (NCBI taxonomy): Eukaryota > Metazoa > Chordata > Aves > Passeriformes > Zosteropidae > Sterrhoptilus > Sterrhoptilus dennistouni. The sequence goes on along the minus strand of VWZU01013444.1, from coordinate 911,073 downwards.
ACTGGAGAGGTATTTGTGGCTCACATGGAAAAGTATTGCTTTCCCTATATCCATCCTATAGGCTGTAGTTTGCACATCTGCCTTTAATTAGAAACCATCTCATATCTTCAGGAATATGTGACATCAAATGGATCGTTTGGAAATCGGAGTCAACCAGCAAATTATACACTCATCTGTTTTTTGGTTTTTTTTTTGATTCATGAATTCCAGGATCAAAATTCCCTCAGGGCAGAGGTTTTTTAGCAAATCTGGTGAATCCAAATGTGTGGTAAGTGTCACAGGCTCGGGGACAGATCAGACCTGCATTTTTACACCATGTACCTATTTACTACAGTTGCTTTTCCACTGACACATGGGATAACCTAATCTCTGTCCTCCTAGCTGGTTGGGGTTTTCTCCCCCAGATATTTCAGGAGGTGAACAGTCTCAAATCCTGGAGGAGCTCTCCAAGCCAAGCTTAATTTCTGATTTCAGTGATGTTCAGAGCATTACATGGAGTTGTTATTCCCTTGCTGAAACAGGTCGCTGTGGCCTCCCCTGTTAAAAGTCAATTATATTTTGCTCCAGGCCAGAATTCAGTATAAAAACACCAATGAATTATTAGCAGAGGGGAAAGGCTCTTTATTGCTCTTATTTATACTTCAGCAGCACTTAGGGGAGGGAAGATCCCAGCCCAGGTGCTGCTCAGAAATGCTGCAGAGAGACATCTCTGTTGATAATAACTGCAGCAGACAAGAGGTGAGGAGGAGAAGTGAAGAGGGAAGACAGACCAGCTCAGTCCCACATTCACATCCTCCCCATCAAATAAAGTCTCTGCATTGTGAGAATCACCCAAATCTGATCTCAATGGAGAGAGTTTAATCAGCTAATTGTTTTAATTGAAAGAGGAGCTGATCCACAGAACAGATTTCACCACGAAAAGGAGAAAGAATGGAACAATTGCTGAAAATTATTCAGCAACATCTCATGAGCCAATGGAGTCTCCATGAACTCAGAGAGAAACACCATCACCAAGGGCTGGAACAATTTCTTTTTGGCCTGAATTTCATTGGTGGGTATACAACGTATATATAAAACAAATTACTCTGGAGTCACTCTGGAACTCTGTTTTCCCAATTTCTACATAACAGCTCAGCTCATCTTTCTCCTGGACAACTCCAGCCTTGCTGCTTTTTTCCAGTTCGGATTTTCTAGCTGGCATTGGCCTCCAGGAATAACAACCAGCCAGGCAGCGACAAGCAATTTACACTCCACAGTTGCAATATTCTCTTTATGCACTTCGGTTTTGGCCTATTTTTCTCTCTAGAAGATTATGCAACACTGATTACATTTTTTTTCCCCAGGAGAGTTAATAGAAACACATCCAAAGTTGTATTTCCCTAGGCAATACCCTGTTTTAATAAATTCTGGTTGCACTGGAAATATTTGTATTTTGATCTGTAAAACAGAGATTAGGCAAAACTTTCTAATATTGCTGAAGCACTTTGAGCCAAGAAACAATTCCATTGTACTTTAAATTAAACATAGGATTTCCATGTCATTCTAAAGGAGGACGGATACATTTCTCCCCCAAATGTATGTTCCAGTTGTATATCCGTGAGTTTAGATCAAGATATTAATAACCAACATTTGCTGTGTGCACAGCAAATGCATTGCTAAACCCCACACTGCTGATCAAGTGCATTAAATATTTTTTTACAGAAATTTAATCTAATCCTTGCTTGAAAAATAAATCCCAGACAAGAGCAATAAGGGTAAAGGGCTTTCAGAGAAAGCAATACTTGCTTAGGCAAGATGGATATGATTAAATGATATAAAATTAAAATTATATTAAATATAATTATAAATTATTAAATAATTAAACCCACACCTTCAAAAGTTATTTTTTTATGTTCTTTTAGCAGGCAGATCCATACATATTGGGATAATCAGATTTAGCTGCTGGATAACTTATCCCAGTAACAAATACCCACAATTTAGGGGGGAAATTCCTTCTCTTCTATGCGTTTTAATCAACAGCAGCAGCATTGAAACCAGCTCACCTAAAGCAGGGTTATTCTGGATTCACCATCACTCTGAACAGAGCCTCTCCCAATTAAATCCACCCAGAGCACAAAGAAATCCTGCTGCCAATATACAAAACCCATTTTGCCTCATTTGTTCTCAGTTTTCAGCAGCACAAGGACACTCAGCATCAGCCATGGAAACCTTTTCCAGAGCCTTTCCAACACTTTGAGCACCACATATCAATTTGACTTGGCCAATTGAACAAAATCCACTTCAAAAACCTATAGTGATGAGATGCTCGAGCTCTCCTCTCACTCCAGATGGCAGCAGAGATACCGAGTCCCTGATCTGGCTCCTGGGTTTATTTCCTGCCCCTCTATCTAAGCGGGCTGTTCCCACTCTCTGCAAACAGCTTCCTCCAGGAATGGAAGGAAGCAGAGCCGGATAGAAAACAAAACGAGGGAGTCAGGGCTTGACTCCGGATGCTCCTCACCGTGTCCTGTTGCTCCTGGACACCTCCCCTGCTTTCCACGCAGGAACACCCGGTGTTTGCACAGTCCCAGTGCAGGAGGGGCTCGTCTCCAGGCTGCAGCATCAGAGAGACAAAACCGGAGGAGTATCCTGGAAAAGGAGAAATGGCTGATGTGAAACAGATGTTTTGATTTCCCCCCCCCCCCCCCGTCTTAATTGCTTCTTGCAGAGGCAGCCCAGTAACTAATCCACCTGCTGTGTTCCCGCAGGGATAATTACTCACCCCGTGCTCTCAGCCAGCTGAATTTACGTTTTCCATGCCTCATTATATCCATCTCTGCCCGACAACGTGCCCCCAAAGTGCTGCAGGAGTGCCACACTCACAAATACCCATCTCCTCCTTGCCCAGAGAAGCTGTGGCTGCCCCTGGATCCCTGGAAGTGTCCAAAGGCAGGGTTTGGAGCAATCTGGGATAGTGGAAGGTGGATTGGAATAAGAGGAGTTTTAAGGTCCTTTCCAACCCAAATCATTCTATGATTCTGCAGGTCTAGGTACAGTTAGGTACTCTAGGGGTATTTTTAATGTTGCTTAAATACAGAGATTCACATGGCAAAGGAGGGTTTTCCTGAGAATCTGGAGATGTTAATTAAAAAATAATAGTGTGGTGCATGTGAGAGGAGAGCTCAGCAATCACAGCAGTAAATAATTCATGTCTGAAATCCCTGTTTCTTCTAAGACCCCCTTTGGCACAGGAACTGATCAGAAACACACAGTGAAGGCTTCTGAATATCCAGGTGATGTTAGTGCTGGCTTTTAATTTCCTCATACATTGCTATTCTAAGTCAGTAAAGACTCATTCTAAAGGTTGATGTTTACCCATCATTTTCCCCAAATATTTCAAGACTTGCATTCAAAGCTGCTACTCAGTGAGGAGAAAAGCCCTTGGTAGTGAGTTCTGATCATGGTTAACATGCAGTTAACAGTTATAAACAGTTAATTGAATGAAGAAAAAACAGAAGTTTCAAGGGATCTCTGCTTCTCACCATGACCTTGGAGGCAGGGGCAGCCCATATCTCCAGTGCTCCAGCAGTGGGACTGGATCCTTCCTCACTGCCAGAGGAATCTTGTCTCTGATGGAGTGGCTGGGGCACAAAGTGATGGGAGGTGAGGAATTGTCCCTGACTGGACTTGATGGGGCTGGAAACAGAAGGTGACCTGAGCTCCAAGCTTGGTTCTGCTCCTCGTTAGCACAGCCTTCATCTTTCCCTCTTTTCCAGGGAGCTGCTGATTTCAGAGCCTGAGGCCAGAGCCAGCACCAGCTGCAGATAATTTAGTCCTACTTCACTAATGTTGATGTCTCTGGATTTAATATTGGCTTTTCTGGAACCTCCTCGGGCTCTTTGGCTCGGCGAGGTGGCTCAGGCAGTTACCCTCAGCAGAATATTTTGTTAACCAAGCGGGTGCAGATCTATTTCAAACACAAAACAGGAATCTGCTCATCCAGGACTAACAAAGCTCCCCAAACTCTTCTTTCCCTGCTGGATGCTCAGCAGCCCTCAGCTCTGGGGAACATCTTTCAGGCTTGACTAATGCCTGCTGCAGCAACACTCAGAACCAAACTGGAGTCCTCAGAGGGAAAATCCAGTGGCTGGGGAGAGGGAAGTGGATGTGCTGGGAATGCAGAGAGCAGGGGGGAGCACTGAGCTTTGTCAGGGTGGTCACCAAGGGCTTTGCTCAGTGGAAAAGGTGCAGACCCCACTGCTCCTCCCAAGGCTCCTGGGAATACCTGATCCAAGGGAGCTGAGCAATGCCCTAGGGAGGAGCTGGGAGGGAGCCCAGATGGAGCAAGTTTTGAGAAGAACAAGCAATTAAAAGCTGAGGCACACCACAACAACATTTGCTCACACCCTTGTGCCTGGGGACAGGCACAAACCCATGAGCTGAAATCTCTGGCAAACCAGAAATCCAGAGGGAGATTAAAAAAAATTGCTCCTTTCCAGACTGGCCACGGAATATTTTCCTGCACTGCTGGTCCTGAGCTCTGTCCAGGGTGTTCCTAGCCTTATCCTAGCCTGCTGTTTGTCTCTGCAGGATGATTTGGGACAGAGGGACATCAGTGATGGAAATGAGATCCCAAATGTGTCCCCATCAGAGCTATAAAACCCATGGGTGTTATCCCAGGAGCAGGACAAAGGAAGGGCACAAAGAGACTGAAGAAACCCCTAGATTTACTGTAGTTAGTTTACTTTAGTTTTAGTTTTGTAGTTTAGTTTACCAGACTCTCCATAGTCATGTGCAGCAAAGCCAAATTTAAAATATCCTTTTGGTTTAATTTCAAACAGTTGGGTCTGATCCTGCCTTGCACATGGCATTAGTGGGAAATGTTGGTGTGATATATATCACAAACAGAGTTTTTCCTTCAAGCCTCTCAAAATCTCATCTGTTTTATCAGTGGCTGCTGTTTTATCCAGTTATTTATGCAGGTAACTGCAGTCCCGCTGCTTGCCAGTAGCATGGAAAAGTCCTGGAATTATCCCAGCAGTTTTGATGCCTGCAGTAATTGTACTCTGCCTCCTCTTTCATGAAGAGAAAAATTCGCTACAATACTCGAGATAAAACAAATAAATCCAAGATAAAAGCCCATCTAATTGAATTAAATGGAAGTAGCCTCTCAGGCTGCCCTTTCTGTGAATCACATTATCTTCATGTTTACTGACTCTTTGACAGGAGTCTAAATGATCCCAAATTTTATCAGAATAAATCAACTAAACAAAAAAAAAATAATCCCTCCTGAAAAGGACAGACGTTCTTAGCAGTCATCTGGAACAGATTATGCCTCTCCAAGTAGCATTGTTGATACTGAAAGTGTTGTAACAATATCCTTTTCTAATGTGGTTCTGCTGTGGCTCCATCCATAATAAAGCCAGTCAATGCCAAAGAACCCACTTAGCATGACAAGCTCCCCAAAACCTGGATTATTTGTGTAAGGCTCTGATTTGACGTTCCAAAAGCTCCATGAGCTGATGAAATTTCTTTTAATATTTTTAAAGGAGACCAAAGGAATGAGCATCACCCAATCTGGGGAAATGTTTTTGCTGAACCATACACCCTCCAAGTCCTTGTAAATCCTAAATGCCACTGAAGAGAGATGGAGGCTGGAAATGAAAATAATTTTCCCTGTTTCCAGTCTTGTAGAGCCTAAAATAACTGCACCTTTTTTATTTTCTTGAGTATATATATTGTCAGTTCTGCAGTATGGCTGCATTCAAAGGTTACAGCAGATAAAGAAGGATGTATATTAGTCTCTTGTAAATGGCAGATTAATGTGAATTGAAGAACAGCACCTTTACACCAAGATATTCAGAAAAATCCAATAATATTCAGGGCTCAAAAGGAGGCAACTGAAACAAAACTACCCAGCAGAAAGAACGGAACACTCACCATTTTCTGGCTAAAATGGATAGAGTGCTCTACCAGGATCCCAAATAAAGGCATTTCTACCACATTAGTTGTGCTCAGTGCTGGGAAGGTGCCTTCTCCTCCTAAAAAAACATCTCCACTTCTGCCACCTTTTTATTAAACCTATTTATTAAAACTATAATCCTATTTATTATTGTATTAAACCTAAATACTCCAAACCTATATATTTGTGTCTCATTGCCCAGCTCTCTTCTGTCTCAAGCCATAAAGAAGTGATCAGGCACAGAGAGATGAGGGAATGCAATTCCCTAGGAAAATGGCATTTTAAAATTATAGAAGTTCCGTGATTTTCAGAGTTTTTTCCTTTTCCCATTGCTCACTCTCTGATGTACGATCTGTTCCTGTCCTACTTACACAACCTCAGTTTCTCTGGATGTTCACGTTCATGGTCACACCAAAAAATTGTTATCCTTGGTAAAAGCTCTTCAGAACTTCGTGGGGAAAAACAAGTAGAACAACATCATAACAGAGCCTGTCAGATGCTGGACTTTACCAGTTCCAGCCATTCTATCAGCTAAACACTTCCAAACAATTTAGCCCAGAGCAGCAAATCTCAATTTTTAAAAAACAAAATTGAAAAAAGGAGGGGATGAGAAGAATCAGAGCCACTTCAGAACCTCTTTGAAGCCTTAGTCCTCACCATCACTCTGCTGTTCCCCGAGGTCAGTGTGCTGTGCCTCAGCCCAGATGCCATCCCCTGGCAGAGAATTGGGGAATTAAAGAGCCCAGGGTGCAGCTTTGCATTGTCCGCGTGGAGCAGCGGAGCCCGCGACCCGCCACAAAACCAGCCAGCCCCTTCTGTCCCTGTGGTTGTTGGCAACTGCTGGGACAAAACATGGCTTGGAGACATAACAGGACCTGGGGTCCCCTCCCTGCAGCCCTGCCACCCTCGGTGAGAGCCAGCTGGGAGCCTTTCTTCTTGTTCCCTTTGTTGTCTGCGCTGCCTGATAGCAGAGGTCCTGCCAACCTACAATTAGAAACAAGAGCTGTGTCTTTGTGCTCTGTCTGCCCAGAGATAGGGCAGTAATTTATGTAGCCAGCATGCCAGGGACTTGCCAACGATGTCAAAAGCAAGTTCATAATGAATTAGTCTTTTTGGGGCACTTCCTTCACTTGCCAATGGAGGGAAAGCAAAGAGAAATGACAAAGAGCCCCGCTCGTTTCCTTCAGACAACTGTGATTTATTACAGCAGAAACGAGGAGGATTCCAAAAACATTACTCCTATAAGGGAAGGTAACTCAATCTCCAGCAAAAATAAACAGCCATGTTTAAATAAACCTTCTGAGAAGTGCTACTGCCCTTTTCCCTAGAAATTGGGGGAGCATTTCTTTGCCCTGATATTGTTCCTCTGTGTGAGACGCTGTCCCGGGGATCTCATCTGGGTTGGGTGGCCTGGTAAGTCATCAAAGGATAAAAGGCAGAGAACAAAGGGGAAAATAAAAGTATTATGAGCTGCAGCTGAAGGGCCTGACAGATGTTGGGTTGTTGCTTGTGGGAACTGCCTTCCATCTCCTGAGCAGAGGGTTGATCCTGCTCACTGCCCAGGCTCCTGCTCCTGGTGGGGAAGGGGTGGCATGGGCAAGGTCTTTCCCCAGTACACCATCCCAGAGGCCACTGCTCAGTGATCTGGGGACTTCCCTCAGCTCTCCCACGAGCAGTGAATTCAATAAATCACAGCAACACTTGAGTCAGATACCCTGCAAAGGTCCTCACAGACTCTGGAGCTTTCAGCACTACCAACAAACCCAAGACAATGTTCCCAGGGCTCACAGGACAGGATCCTGCCCCTCTGCACTGACCCTCTCCAGACCTTTCTCTCTCTCTAGTGGGAAAGGTGGAAAGGTTAAATATCAGGTGGGAAGGTTAAATATTTCCTCCTTTACTGCTTTGGCACCAGGATGGCAAACTGCTCAACACAACCCAGAGAGGTGAGTTAAGAAGAGTTTGGGAACAAATGCAGATCCTCAAGAGAAGCCAGGTCACGGGCATCCAGCCTGGAGAAATGGCATCCACCTGCCCACTGGTTGAAGTCATGCTTTTCCTCCTTATCACACACCCCAGCCTCTGATGGCGTGATGTGTGGGGAGCCCCAGGAAATTTCCACGCTCCCCAGAGCCCTTGCACAACCTACAAGGGATTTACTGCCTCCCCTGAGAGCGATCCCCAGGCACGCCCTCTGCCTCCTCTGCTGCTGGCCTTGCTCTTTGCTTGACTTCCTTATTCCAGAATCGCTCCTTAATTAGCACGAGCTATTAGGAAAACTCACTGCAGGAATGTCAGTCCCGTTCTCTCCACTGAGATAAGGCTTAATTAATGAAACGAGGAAAATTAGTCATGCAGTTGCTTGGGTTTGTAGATCTCTGAGATGCTGTGGACACATCACTCAGGCTCAGGGTGGATTTGTTTTTTTCTTATTAAACTTATTGTGCTTGGTGAAGCTCATCACCAAGAGAAAGATAATTAAACCAGCCTTTTCTATCACACTTTAAAACTAGGATAAAACTAAATAAAAACACATTCTAAAGTAAGATAAAGGAGTGGGGAGAAAAATAGCAAGACTTGTCTTTATGGATTTCTGTGATGCTGAAAAGGCTGACAGGGATGATTTACTCATGAATTAATGGTGATCTGAGCTGCTGTGGTCAGCTGAGAACAAGAGCTTGCCCGTAGCTTCAGGGTGAAATCCCTGAGGCAGCCAGGACATCCTGAGTGCAAAGCAGGCAGTGCTGCCAAGGCTCCTTTTCCAGGACACCTTGGCCCGGGCTCCAGAATAGCTGGCATGGGAATCAGGGAGCTGCTGGCCAAGAGAAAATGCCAAGGGAAGAGGCAAGCCTGCAGCCACAGCCTTGCAGGGAATTAGATACTGCCTCCCAGTCTCAGTGTTGTCCATCCACGGCTGGATAAACACCCTGAGGAGAATCACAGCCCTCACCTCCCCATTCAGTGCTAGAGGAGTCACCTTTGAGGTGTGGGGCATCTCCCTCACCCCTGGGCCAAGAATTCCTCCTGTATCCCATGCCCTGGGGCCAGCCCTGGCCTCTGTTGGTGGCCACACTCTGGCTCAGCTCTCAGGCAACTCTCCAGGCTGAGCTCCATCACTAAAAATGCTTTGGGAACATCCTCCCCTTGTAGCCAGAGGCCTCTGGAGAGGAGAGGACAAATGGAGGAAGGCTCATGGTCCCAGGGTGGGAATGAGGAGATGGACATCTGTGTCTCCATCCCCAGCTTCCCTGAGGGCAAGTTTGCCCAGAAACATCAGCAGAAGGGACATTTCTGATGGCTCAGGGATCTCCTGGTGGAAATGGGGGTGGATTTTGAGGGGCTTTCTAACTGGGCAGCAAGCCAAGGAGGGGAAGATTAAGGGTCTATACTTTGGACTGAGACACACTGAGCTAAACCACGATCAAACAGCATTTTCAATTTGTGACTTCAGCCCTAAGTGCTTAAACTGCCTGCTTGGGTGATGCCTCAAGTTTGAGCTTTCATATCTTCAGATTCTGTGCTGCCCAGGGGTGCAGTTCTGAGCTCACAGTCAGTGTCACTCAGCTCTGCACAGAGCAGGGACACAAAACAAATCCTTTTCCTGCTGCACACCAAGGACAACTTTCAGGCCCAAAAGCACAAACAAGGGTGGGCTGAAGAGAGAAAACAAGAAGGATGGGACCTCACAACCTGCATCTGGAATTGGACAATTAAACCCCAATATGCAAACAGACCAAAACTTATAAAAATGTAAGATTTCCTGACTGTTTGTCCATTTTGTGTCCATTTTGTGACCATTTTGGGTCCACCTTGGGTGTAGCCCTGACCAGGCTCTTGTCCTGCTCAAGGTGTATCCTAAAGGCCTTTCAATAAATATCTACTTTATTCTCCAGCTCTGTCCAGTCTCTGCTCCAGCTCAGCCTTCCCAAGGCATCAGGGGAGATCCAGCCCATCACCCCAAACCCCTGTGGGGCAGGAGGTCCCACCTCTGGAGCTCCATTTCAAACCAGTTTGCAGTGAAAACAAAACACTTCAGCACAAGGAGTTCTTCGAAGTACATACCTTTAAATCTGTGTCATTGTGATCTTTTTGTATAATTTCCCAGATTAATTAGAAATGTACCTATTAAAGACAAAAAATAAGGTCTTCAGAGTGGTCAGGAAAACCTCACCTGAGTTATGTTCTCTGACTTCTCAGCCTGGGCTCCTTTGGTGTGAATTGTGTCAGACATTCCAATACAATTTCAAAGGAAACCCTTGAAAGAGCTCAGAAACCACCACCATGAACTCACTGAGACAGTATTTTAAGAGATATTTTAAAAATTCAACTCAAATACCTTTCAGAGACAGATACTTTTTTTTTTCTGGTTGTTTGTTTGTTTGTTTGTTTTTTGGTGTTTTTTTGGGGGGTTATTTGGTGGGGTTTTTTTGGTTTTTTGGTTGTGTTTTTGTTTCAGTTTTGGGTTTTTTTTGGGTTTTTGCCCATGGGATATTTAGTTTTATCCCCCCCAAAAGAATTGAATACTTACACTTTCGATGCCTGTTCTTTCTGGCAGCTTTCACATTTCCATCACTTGGCAGCACAGCAAGGATTAGGAGACTTCCTGATGTCCTCCTCCTCCCTGAAAAAGAACACATGGCTGACGTATTTGATGGTAACATTTGGGCACACAACCACTGGGGATCTCTCACCTGCTTTGTTGTCCCTTCTTGTGCTTTGCCTGCCACACTGATCTGAAAAAACGCAGCGCCAATGGGACAGATTTATATCAGGGAGGATTTAGCCTGGAAAGAAATCCTCTCCCCATAACTATTCCCCGCTTCTAAGGCTGTGAAAACACAGCACAGAGCTCCTAAAAGAGAGACTAAAACAGAGGAAAGAAAACACCAAGATCTGCCAGGTAACAGGTCATGATTTTGCTGGATTGGTTAAAACATCCAGGTTATTGTAAAGGTTTGGTACCTCCTTGACATTTTTGGTTCAAAAAGCACCTCTTAGTCTTTGGGCCTTTTTGGGCAGATCACCACAGAAAAGGTGAATGGAAATCCACTGAATAAAGAGTGAACATTTGCAACTCTGGGAGATATCAGCCAGCCATAAAAGAGCTGTAAATCAATATCTCATATCTGGTCACACCAGTAGCCATAAGAAATGTGATACTTTCACGTGCCTGATCCGTGACATCTTTTATGACTTTATCTGCAGATTTCCTCAGACCTGGAAGTGTTCAAGGCCAGGTTGGATGGGGGTTGGATAGAGGAAGGTGTCCCTGACCATGGCAGGGGGTAGAACATGAGCTTTAAGGTCTCTTCCAACCCAAACTGCTCTGAGATTCCATGGCATTCCCAGTGTCTGAGCACTGAGGGTGTTTCTCTATAACCTCAGTCAACTGAGGCTGTCTGGATAAACCTGCATCTCCCACCAGCCAGGTTTCACCTCGTGGTGACAAAAGGACCCACTGTGGGAAAAGCAGGGGCATGGAATTTGTTTCTGTAGAGGCTCAGATGGGATTTTCTCCCAAATGACCTCACCTCTGTATTCCCATCTCCTCCAGGCCTGCCCCAAGGTGGTCTATAGGTGACACAGCCTTCTCTTATTATCCTATTTCCACGTTTAAAACTTCCATCTCCTCATCACTGCCACATTTTAAGTAAATTTAAGGGCACATTTTTTAGCCATTCAAGAATATTTACTGATGGAAATTTAGGTTTCCCTGGCGGTCGAGTGTGGGGTTTGAAGCTGTAAAATTTAATTAAACCACTTAAGGAGGGACAAAATGGGACTAATTGTTGTGCCCCAGCTAAAAGTAACTTGGCTGACATCAGCTGGGCTGCAAACAGAAAACCAGGGAGCTCCACACACCTCCCACACTGGTCTGGAGACTTTGGTGCAAGGAAAGACAAACTCCCCACTGACCTGGATGAGTCTGTGCCCTCTCCACATCAGGAACAAGGACATTAAAGTCTCTCAGACCTGTCTGACCTTGAGGATGATCTTTTCCTGTTTAATTTGACTGCCCTAAAACTTGGGAGTAGAGCTGCAATTTCAAACTGGCAATTACTTGGCAAGTAAATAAACTACAGCAGTGCTGGACCCTGAAAAGTTAAACTACCGTGTGAGCTTTCATGAAATGCTTTATTCATACTTGTTTTCTAGAGAAAGCCCCTGGATTTGAATTAAAACAGGAGAGTTAGCAGGAGGAGAAAGTGCAAGCTAAGTGCAAGATTTTTCTTTTGTTTTCAATTTCTGCTTTAAGGACAAGAAGCCAAGAGTAAAATATTAAATAAACACTAGGAAATACTAAAGGTTTGGTGTTTCGTGGCAATTGTTTTCAGATGGATAGACATAAAATAATCCCACATCAGACTAACTGTGTCTGACACGCCTCCCACCAGGTATAGTCCAAGAGAGGCAGATATGGAGGAAGTGGTGAGAAGGGAGGATAAATCATTTAGCCAAAACCCACCCCCAGTCCCTCCAGTCCATTCCAGTGAGCAGTGAGGGCTGTTAACACCCACACCTCTCCACTCAGTGCTGTTTGATCAGGATTTTCTTCAACCAGCATTCCTGAAAGGTCAGCACTGACAGAAGCATCCTGGTGTAAAAACTTCTCCTAAAACACCTGTGGAACAAACTGGTTTTCCAGCAAGATCAGAAGCTGGACTGGGCAGGGAGATGCTGCACATGGGACCTGCTGTGCCGAGGGTCAGACCTGAATTATGAATTTGTGTTGCTCAGGGAATTAAACTGCACTCAAATGACACCAGCAGAGATTGGCACTGCCATGGCTGGTCTTGCTGAAGGAACATCAGGCAAGAGAATTCCCAAAAATCCCATGAGGTCTTTGGCCACAGAGTGTGTGGAGAGTTTCTGGCAGCTCATGGAATGCCACCCCTGAAGTTATTCCATCTCTGGAAGGGAGTGTTCTGACCAGCACTTGGAAATGGCAGCATCAAGCTAAACCTGTTCAAAATTAAAAATCGACCTAATTGAGAAAGGGGTGTGAATTCCAGTAAATAACAATGGGAGATCAGTGTTCCTGTCCCTCACAGCTGCAGGAGGGAAAAGCCAAGTTCTGTCTGTTCCAGGTCATCTGTTTCAAGACGTCCAGGAAACAAGCTACCCATGGAGTCAGGCAGGACACTCAGACACTGAATTCCATCCTGAAGAACAAACAATGAGGAGAAAGAATTTCTTGCCTTGCCTTTCCTGAAATCTGAACTCTGTTAACCAGCCCTGTTGAACAACAAGCCCAGGATCCCATCCCACACAGCATCTCTGGATTCAGCAGAGGGAAACCTGGGATTCTGGGATTTGTGTCTCCAGAGAGGTGCCCCCTTCTGACATTCCCAGCCACAGGACACACCACAATTCATCTCCTCTACCACAGCCCTTCGAGGAGCAAAGGAAGATGTTTCTCCAAGACTTCTGTCTTCCAGGGGTGAAAACATAAGAGCAGGTTTACTCATAAGGGATGGCAAAGAGAAGGAGGTTGGAAAGGCAGGAGCATTCCCAGGGGGTGAGGTCCCTTCTGAAAGGTCCACATAACCCATGCCAGCATTACCACAGCTTGCATTGAATATTTCCTTTTTAGCAATGAGATTTAAGGTTGAAATCTGAGTTCTTGGGACTCTGGTAGCTTGAATGCCACAACAAAAACTCAGCTCTATACCTGCTCTTTATTGATTCATATATGAAATATGAATATCTGGGCAATATGAAGGTTGAAGGAAGATGACCTTTAAGGTCCATTACAACCCAAATGATCCTATGATTTTATGAAATATGAAAATTTCAAGTTGCAAGCAAAATTTTGCCCGTGCTCTGCAGGCAACCTTCCCTCTTCCAGGTGCAGAAAAACCAAAAGCCTCAATGAAAACTTTCCCCTTCCACTGCCCTGACTGTGCTCAGAGCCCATCTATCAAACCACCTCTATTCCTCTATTCTGGAATTTTCTCTGGGAGTTTAAGGAGCTTTTTGGAGCACGGAGTGGCTCTTTTTGCTGTGCTCTGGACAAAAACGAGCCCCACGCCTCAGCAACCTCCCATCCACTGCAGGACATCTTTATTTTTCCAGCTCCTCCGTGGGATGGCAGGAGACAGGATCAAGAGAACCACAGTGGGAGTGCAGGAAGAGCGAGGTGACCTCCAGCTCTGCTCAGAGATGGGTGTTTATTGCTTTCCCAAGACCATAAAGCTGAGCTCAGTCCCTTTCGTGCCAGCACTACTTGAACCATTCTGATTTCCTGTATGTGGAGGTGGGAATGTCATGCTTCAGCCCTGATTTGCCTTTTTTAAATTTTTTTTTTCTTCTTCCTTTGTGGTTTCCATGTGCTAAAAGTGCCTGGGAGATGTGTCCTCTGTAATGGTGAGAGGCAGCTGCTTTCATGTGAGCTCACAGCCCCTTGAGCAGTGCCAGTGGTGAAGGTGTTGCTGGAGGAAGAGTTTTTATTGCCAGGATTTCTTCTCTCTCTCTGGGGCTGAGGCAGCACAGCAGAGCCATAGAAAAAGAAAAGCTCTCAGAGCTCTCTAGGCTCTTTTAGAATGTTTTGGTGCACATTAATGACCTGTGTGGGATTTTATCTCAGCACACAAGTCTTGGGTTCCTGTCTTGGTGCAGAGGATTAAACCCAAACATGAATCTTTTTCTGTCTGCTGCATCTTTCACTATCACAAATGACTCTCTTCCAGTTCCTTCCTGCCCAGACAAGCAATTTAACCCCCTTTTTAAAAGAAACAAACTGGCTTTAATTTCCATTAAGGATTGATTAACCTGACCCTCTGCTCTTCACTGCACAACAACAGCAGTGACACCCAGCAGCAACAGGAGTCACCAAGGAAGATCCATGCAGAAACCAGCTGCCCAAAGTAAGTCCCAAAATCTCAGTAATTCCCCTGGAACACATGGGAATGGTTTAATGAATCTGAGAAATTCAGTGCAAGGGAGAGCTGGAGGGCAAAGGCTCTGAGCCAGGGTAAGAACTTGAGCAAGGGGGCATTATAGTGTCATTAATATTTATTATAATTACATCAGTAATTGTACTCAGGGAGATGATTTCTGCTTCTTTTGTGTTCGATACAAAAGGTGGATTTCAGTTTATCTGCTTTCAATTACAAACATCTCTAAAATGCCAAAACCTTCAAGGCACAGCAGATATCCTATTTACAGATAATTTCCCTAGAGAATGATCCACATTGGTACCTTCAAAAAAAA
>VWZU01013444.1:855440-883584 GCA_013397095.1 Sterrhoptilus dennistouni | reverse complement strand
TTTTTTTTTTGTTTGTTTGTTTTGTTTTTTTTTTGTTTTTTGTTTTTTTGAGCCCTGGGATGCAACATTGTGCAATCCCCCACTGCTGCCAGTTGTAGTGGAAAAGTTTGAGGGAGAAAAAAAAAAGCTCTTTGGCCAGACACCAAAGACACTCTCCAAAATGAAAGTCAGGGTTTTGCTCAGGCTCAGCTCTCATGGCCAGCAAGAGCTGATGTGGCCTGGGTTTGCAGCAGGCTGCTGACCAGGGAAATACAGGTTGGATATTAGGAAGAATTTTTTATGGAAAGAATGATTAAATACTGGAATTGTCTGCCTGGGGAGGTGGTGGAGTCACCATCCCTGGATGTGTTTAAATAAAGACTGGATGTGGCACTCAGGGCTGTGATTTAGTTGAGGTGTCAGGGCTGGGTTGGACTCGATGATCTTGAAGGTCTTTTCCAACCTGGTGATTGTGTGAATTCTGTGATACCTCCATCCATCCTGCAGGTGTTGCTCTGCAGGGGAACCCCGTGTTTGCCTCTGCTCCCTGCAGACTGTGAGTGAAGGCTGGGCTGGGTTTAAGCTTTTCCTTACTCCAAACTCTGATTTGTAGCTTCCAGCCTGCTGCTTTCCCAGCCAGGAGTTCCTGCTCCCTACTGCCATCATCTCCCAGGCAAACAGAAACCTTTTTTGTCACTTCATCAGCACTGCCAAGGCCAGGCTGACAGGCCAGGGAGCAGGACAGGAACCTTCACCAGACAGCACAAAAACTGTCAGTAAGCTCATCCCAGGGCCAAAAATAAACACCCATGTTGGTGTTTAGGCAACCCCAAAGCTGCTAAAGCCTGACCTGTAATGAGCACTTGTGTAGGGGAACAGATATTTGTATGACTCACTAATATGATTGAGTAGAAGTTCAATTTATTGTTTATATTAAGCTATAGTTATAGACTCTTAAGTTGTTTGTTTACATATTATTTGATTGGTTGCCTTGCCTTGTTTATGTGTTTGGTACGAACCTTTTAGGGCATTTAATTGGTTAAAGTCTATCATCACACTGTGTTTCCTCTATCTGGGTTTTGTATTCTTGACAGTTATTTTCTTAGGCTCTTCTTTTCTTATTTTAGCCCCGTTTTTCTCAGTAACTTTGATGAATTCCTGAGGGTTCTGATAATAGAACTATGGGGGGGGCGGGTTTGATAAGATTACTTACAAATACTTTGGCTGGTACACAGAATGGCAAAAAAATTAATAAAATAAAGTTATACAGATACATTACTACACGTATGACACATGAAATAAATTTTGCTGAGCATCTCCAGAATAAGCCAGACACTGCTGCTGCTGCACAGCCCAGTTTAGTGTTAAGGAGAAGTTCAATAAGTAGAGCAGAAATTTGGAATTCCTGGATGGGCAGTAAGGCTTTTGTAATCCCTGGGTGAGCAGGGATGGTTGTGTGACACTAAAGCTCACAGGCTGGTACCTGAGTTGTCTCCTGGACAAAAGTTACCTTCGTCCCTTGCTCAGCTGCTCTGTTTGGCTTCTCAGTCTGGAATTGGAGACAAAAATTTCCCAGCCTTCATCCACCTCTGGCTGCAAAGGAGTTTCCCAGTGCCTGCTCCCCACAGGGGTGAAAAAGCCTGGGAAGAGAAGAGACAAATGGGTCTGTGATCCTTTGCTTGGCACAAAAGTGACCCTCAGCAGGACCTAGAAAGAAGCTGGCACGATCACCCAGAGTGACAACAATTCTGCCTGCAAGGCTCAGGAAATCCTGGGCTAAAGTGAGGGTGAAACGTGGAAGAAAAGGGCAGGAACACAGACAGGAGGCAGAAACAACAACAGCCCCCAAATATCTGAGTACAAGGTCAGTACAGTGGATCTCCTTTTCCAGACTCGTTGCACTCTCCCCTGCACATCCCATCCCATCCCTCACTCTCCAGGAGGGATTTCTGCCCTCAGTGCTTTGACATTTGGACCATCAGGGCAACAAACACTGATCTCTGAGGAGCAGCTCCTGATTCCAGCACACCATGTTCTACACCACATTCCAACTCTCCTCTGCTCCATTTTATCACTGAAGTCTTGGCTGCATCTTCTGCTTTTTTTTTCCCCCTTTGTTTTCTTTTTGTCCTTTTGCCTATTTCTTTCTCTTTTTTTTTTTCCCAGAATCTTTCCCCTAGCAATCTGCTGGAATGAACCACCAGCCTGCCTCAGCTGGGACGGAGCTGAGCGTGGATTTATTTGAGCTGAATGCTCAGACAGTTGTTCAGAAGGGTGGAAACTCTTCCCCAGCAGAGCCTGGTGGGTGATTTTACACAATCTCCAGGAACCTTTGCATGCAAACCTTGTAGATGTGCTCACCAACAGATGCAGCAGCAGGATGAGTTTGGGCTTGAGCTCTCTGCCACCACCACCAGCCAAACCCAGTGCCTCAGTTTCCCTGTGAGGTCCCTGAACACTCAAGGCTGGATTTTGCTGGATTCAGGATTCCCCACCACTTCTGCAAATGTTGGATCTGCTCTGGAGGAGGCCTGGCTGAGAGGTGGGAGGTATCTCAGCACTTCACACCAGATTTTGCAAAGATTGAGATCCAAAATAATTTTTCAGGTGCCCAAATGAGAGCAAAATCTTTTCAGTCCAGCCCTTCCTCACTTTTCACAGTCCTATAAATCCAGTGGCTGTGCCACAGGGAACATCCCAGAGCCCTTCATCTGACACAAGGAAGAAAATCCCCTGGAGAAAAAGAGGAGCAAGAAGCTCCCCCTGGCACCACTTCTCATGAGCTTTCCAGGTATTTTGGGACCTCTGCCACATGGGTGCAGCCCCAGGTTCTGGCAAAAAAAAAAAAAAAAAAAAAAAAAAAAAAAAAAAAAAAAAAAAAAAAAAANAAAAAAAAAAAAAAAAAAAATCAGTTATCTTTTGCTGTTTTGATTTTGGGGCTTTATTCCTTTGCAAAGATTCTTTTTTGACTTTAAAACACAAGTATGAAAGAAGGTAAAACAACAAATGCCATGGGGAAAAAAAAACACTATCTAGTTGGAATATAAATGTTAGATTTTATAAATCATTACTTTTTAAACTGTTCATTTTGGGGCTGGTGATGCTCTTGATACCCTTAAAGGTGGAAACATGAGGCTCAGAAAATTCAGAGTAGGGGATTATTGACCTTAGCTCCCTTCTCCCAAAGGGACATTGCAGAGCTTGGTCATGTTTTTCCTCCTTCTTTCTCAACCCAGAGCTCCTGAGGTCACTTCAGCAGGTCTGAGTTGGGACATTGGCATGGGAACAGCCCTCCTTGTGCAGGTAAGAGAAGAGAATAATTTGAGTAAATTATTAAAGTAAGGAAAATTTTTAAATAAAAAAAATATTTAAGTAAACTTTGCTGGGTATGAACAAGGCTGCAGAGACGTGTCCCAAGGACTGGGTGGGCTGTCACCTCTCTGCCTCACTCTGCCCCACCACACCTGGATCCTCCTGGATGCTCCAGAGCTGGAGACATCCCAGTTTTAGGTGAGGAATTCCTTGGGAGAGCTCACTGCAGGGCTTTGAGGAAAGCCCCAGGTTTGTGATTCCCTTTGCAGGAAATAAAAGGCACCAAGACCGACTGTGGCCCGAGCTTGGCTGTCTGCCTGTGGAAAACATCACAGTCTGTAATGTTCCTCGTGCCAGTGGGGAGCCCAAAAACTATTTTAATTACTGTTTATGGTAACTGAATCGCCATAGAGAATTCAATGGGACATTTTTGGGTTCTTAACTCACAGTCGATACATTCCTCCTCCATATCCTGGGGAGGTGCTGCAGCCAGGATTATTCTGGTTTGGAGACACTTAAACCAGTTATTTTTAAGGGTAGTCATGGCACATTTGTCCAGACCTAAGCAAATTCCAGCCAAGATTCTCCCAAACGTTTTTGGTTGGTTTGAATGGGACCAGGAGCACCTTGCAACTCCGAGCCCACAAAAAGCCACCTCGAGGTTACAACAACCAGATGAAGATCAGCAGACAAAATATTTTGGAGTGATCATGGAAAGCAAGATGGCTTTACAAAACTAAGGGTTTGTATGAAAATGTGATGGTGGTGATGAAAAGGAGGGAGAGAGGGAGGGAGAACTTCTGGAACTGTCCCCCTGCAGTCACTGCCACAGCCTGCACAGACACAGCTGTGATTGATCAGTGACTGATGTGAAGAAAACAGAGGATTCAGCAGCACACCATTAGCCACCCCTCTTTCCTCCCCCTGCACTCACAATTCTTGGCTTTTAAGTTCCCATGCCCCTCATTTGAATTAATCAGAGCCAGCCTATTCCCCTCAGACTGAAGTGAAAATCCACTGAAAAACCAGCACACAGGACACACTCGAGCTTTCTAGAAATGAAACAAAACCCTCGGAAATACCTCGATGCCGTTGTCCCGGGGAAGGCTGACTCTCATTTCTGATCCTTTCTCCAACAGCTGCTCTGAGCTGCTGGGGAATGATGCTCCATCCAGCCCTGGACTACTTCCACCCTGTGGATTCAGGAACAGAGTCAGGACACCTGTACCTAAAAGCAAAGCCGTCCAAGTCTGGTTGGATGTGCTGCCTGAGAGAGATTATTCTGTTCAGATGAGAAAAAACTATTCAGCCCTGGCTATACTGGAAAGAAAATACTGTGTTTCTTACAAGAACTGGGATATTAATTCCTGGCACAACTCGGGGCATTTTTTTTTTTGCTCTCCTGAAGTTCCCCCACCCTGAAGTTTACAGTTGGTGCATTAATCTTTATTCCCCCCCACTCCAAAAAACACAAACTCAACTCCTGCTGCCTTGCCAGTATCGTCTGTCTGCCCAGCCCCAGCCTGGAGTTACAGTGGTGAAGGAATGTGCTGCAATGCTGTGCCTTGCCAAGCCTGAGTTTGGATTATTCTGGCCTCTCCAGACCTTTAAAAATGGAGATATTTTGCTACCTACCCCACTTTCCTGATGGAAGCAGCTTTGCAGCAGGCTCAGATGTGCTGCAGGAAGAGGGTGGATGCTGCCCCTCAGCTCTCACTGCTCTCTGGAGAATAATGGATCAGTCTGGGACTTGGCACAGATCAAATAATCTGAATATTTTTGCCACCACTGTTCTGGGAGTCACCCTGGGCTGTCTGGTCACTGCTGCTGCTGTGAAGAGTAAAGAAGACACTGCAGTGACAGCTCTGGGCACAGAGCACCTGTGGTGGAGGAGCTTTTGGCCCTACACCAGTGGGATCAGGGGCTGATCCTGCCAGAGCAGTGGGTTTTACTGCTGCAACATCATCCCAGCATAAATAAGCAGGCAAACAGAAAACAGTTCAATTTATAACCATCCAAAATGACACTCTCAGTCTCAACCTGTCTCCAAATAATTACCTTTGATGCCATTACTAAGATACACCCTCTCCACCTCAGTTTTTTTCTAACGAGCAGGAGTGCAGACTCAAACAAATGTGGCTGATGCCAAGCTCACAGAGCGCATCTTTCCATCCCAGGGGCTGGACCACCCAGCCAAAAGTCAAAAACCACCTCAGGTAGACCTGAACTCCTACAGGCACCAAGCAAACAGCTCTGCAAGCCCAGGATTTGGAGCTGTTTATCATCAGCAGGGGCCAGGAAGGAGTGAAGTGACCTGTGGAGCCAAAGCCTCTGTGGCTCCAGGAGAAATCTCAGGATATTCCTGTTCCAGGGGCCCGACACAATGGCTCTGTCTGGCCGGACGTGCCTTGGAGGGATTGAACTGCAGCTCTGTCTGGGAAAAGAGTCAAACTCCACAAATCTCCATCCAAGGCTCACACCTGATGGCCCCTTGAGCCAGTCCAGACACAAATCTGGAGTTTGTGCTCTGCTCCTTCAACCCTGTCCAACTGCCAGCCCGCCTGCCTTTGCTCAGGAGATAAATGCCAGCAGATCCTTCCAAAAAGACAAAGAATCCTGGGGGGGAAAAAAAAGAAAAAAAAATCAGGTTTTAGGCAATCTTAGACTGATGGGGAGGTGTGAGACCGTGTGGGTGAGAAGATTCTCCAAGCCCCAAGTGGAAGAAGTTGAGAGTCACAGGGCAGTGTGGGCTCTAATGAGGCTCTGGTGGGACCGACTCTGACGGACACAGGGCTCCTAAACCCATGGAGTCTTCTAAACCCATGGAATCTTCTAAACTCATGGAATCTTCTGAACTAATGGAACCTTCTAAACTCATGGAATCTTCCAAACTCATGGAATCTTCTAAACTCATGGAATCTTCTAAACTCATGGAATCTTCTAAACCCATGGAATCTTCTAAACTAATGGGATCTTCTAAACTCATGGGATCTTCTAAATTAATGGGATCTTCTAAACTCATGGGATCTTCTAAATTCATGGAATCCTCTAAATTAATGGAATCCTCTAAACTCATGGAATCTTCTAAATTAACAGAATCTTCTAAACACACGGAATCTTCTAAACACATGGGATCACAGAATGGTTTGGGCTAGAAGGAGATCATCTGAATCCAACCTCCTTCCCTGGGCAGGGCCATCTCCCATGAGAAGGAATTACATCAGGTTATCCATGACCTCGTCCAGCCAAGCTTTGAAAATCTCCAAAAAAAGGGGGATTTCACAGCCTCCCTAAGGTTTTGCTCCAGCATCTGAGAACAGTTGAGTGTCTCCTCTCAATTCTCCTGCGTGGTCACAGCATCATCAGTTCCTGCAGGTTCTTATTCCCACTGGACTGTTGCATTCCACAGAAGGATCAGCACTGGCCACTATTCCCAGGGGGACAGGATTAACTGAAATTTGAAATTAAGCTTTAATTGATAGACTCAAAATATTCAGAAGTCAGGAACATGCTGGTTTTTTCATGGGGACTCTTTTCACAGTGATTCATTCTCCAATATTATTGCAGTGTCAGAGTTGCTGTCATCTCAAAATAAGGCAGAAAATCATCAGAACTGTAACTGCATTAGACACAGACCTGGCAGCTCAAAATGGAAGGAACAAAACACAGTTTCCCTGGTGTCCCATTATCCCTCAGAAATACGACAGGAAAACTGAAGTCACAATTCAGGAAATAAAGATTATTAAATAAAATCAGCCGCTAAATTGCTCCTGAGGAGCCTGCCCTTGTAAACCCTGCTTTGAGCAGAGATTCCCTCCAACCTCAAACATCCTGTGTGATTTTGGTGGGACTTTAAATAATTTTTCGCATGGTTTTGAATTAACTGTATTGAAAGGTACATTTATGTGCATTCCTGAAACAGAGCATTAGTGGGGAACTTGTTGATAAAGCCATGGAGTAAAACTGAGAAATTTTTGAATTATATTTGATGCAACTCCGAGCCTGGTCTGGAAATTAATTTTTTTTTTTATGGATTTCTCTGCATGAGCTCCTTAAGTCCTCTGTTTACCAGTGGGGCTGTTACGCTCATACTTGTTTTGTTCCTATCAAAACCACACACCTTCTTTATTTAATTTATTGCACCAATTGCTGAAATTGTGCAACTCCTGTGGATTCTTTCTAAAGCCTTCAGACAGATGACATCCAACAGGAGAAAAAAAAAAAAGCCAAAGGAAAAACACCCTTCTAAGAGATGAAGAACCTGAACTCTTCTACACCTGGCTTGCAATTTTTGCCAAGAGCAGACCCCAAATTTGCATATTCTAATATGCGTCATTTTGACAGAAATTTGGAACGAGCATCCTTGGTGTCCTGACACTGAGTTTGCAGAGGAAAAATATTGCCTGTTGTGTCCTTAGCAAAAGGAGGACTTTAAGATGGATAAAACCTTAAAACCAGACATTGGGTGCTGGGATGGAGGCTGAGGGAAAGGGAACATGGACGTGGAGAAGGGTTTGGAAAGGGAAATGGGAACCAGAGGGGAGAATTTGGGTGGTTGTGGCCATGAATTCACACACAGCACTGACAATGTTCCTGCACCAAAGGACATCACCTGCCCCATCTTCTGCTCCACGTGTCCCACACATCCCGAATTTCACTAAATTCAGGCAAAAAAAATGCCAAATGTCCAGAACACAAACCCCTCTGCAGCTCAGCTCACATGGAGGAGAGTTTGCTCAGAGAAGTGACAGGAAGGAGGTGGCTCACAAAGGTCTCCTGAAAGCTCTAAGAGGAACCACGAGGCAGCAGCCTGTCCCTGAGGATAATCCAGCCCTAGAACTGGGATAAAGAACTGGGATAAAGAACTGGGAATAACAGTGGCAATAGAACAGACAGGCTCATCCTGGGGACAAAAGCCAGACTAGGCTGATTTATGGCAAGAGGAGGAGGGATTTATTTTTATTATCCAAGCCAGCCTGAATCACTGTAGAGGCAAGAGCTCAAAAAAAAAAAGACCAGCCCCGTGTCATTTCTTGGTTTAATTGCAGCCACTCCAAGAGGATTTTGTTTGAACAAGGGTTCCCGAGGTTATGTCTACAGTAAAAAGTAAAAAAAAAATAGTTTCCATTTCAGTTTGGTCAAGCCCCATGAGCTCACCTGGGTTAAAATAGAGGTGAACACACTCCAGGAACAGGAGAGGGGTGGGCTGGGTCAGATCAAAGGCCCTCATGAGTTCAGGGAGGAACACCCAAGCATAGGAAGCTCTGACTAATCCCCACACCATGTCCAGCCCTCAGAAACCCACAGCCTTAGGAAGATTTGGAGTCACAGGTCCCAACCTGGCCACCTTTGTGAGCCTTTCATGGTCCAACCCTTCCCAGGACAGCTGAGCCTCCACAACACCCCACAGAAATGAGCTCCTGGGCTGCAGAATGGGCTGTGGGACAGATTTCTGCTCCTCAACTGATTTAAACCTGCTCTGTGGGCACCCCAACTCCTCCAGGTCAAAGCAACAGCCAAGAGGGGGTTTGGGTTTAGGTTGGGGTTGAATTAAAAGTGCAGAATTCAAGGAGAGCCTGTGTTGGTTTTCCTCCCTTCTCTTCATCCTTATTTTCATTAGGGATAATTAATATGGATTGGTTAACTGGCATTAAAAACATATTTTTCCTCTTTCTGCTTTAAATTAAAACAGAATCAGGATGTAGGCATGAACTAAGCCAAAGATCCAAAGACACTCCAGGCTTAAGGAAAGCCCAAGCTCCAATCTAAATTTTGTGCTTGAAATCAAGGAAAAAAAAATATTTCAGTTTGGTGAGACAAGTTTCTTAGTCTACAGAATAGTATTCTGTCCCATTTTTATTTTATCTGAGCCTACCTGATTGCAGCAAGGATGAGTGATTGTTTTTCCCAAGGCTCCAATCCCAGTAGTATGCAGCCCTTCATTTTTCTTTCTTTTTCCTAAAGATTTTTGGCAAATAATTTCCATCTCTGGCCTCTCACATCCCTTTTTTTGTATAGGAAGGCTCAGGACATGCCTGGCTGCACAAAGGGGTCACCCTGCAGGTTACTGATTAGGAAATAGTAGGGTTTGTCAACATCTGGCCCTGACAAACTTTTTTAAAATATAAATACAGATGGTTTTATTTAAAAGGTAAAAGGTCCAAATTCAACTCAAGGATGAAGCCTGTTTTCTTTCCAGCCTCATTTTTTTTTTTTTCCTCCTGGATGTTTTGGACGTTGTGTTCCATTGCTATGAAGTGTAATCACATTTATATAATAAAACATAATTAAGAGATGGAAGCATAAATTGGGACTTCTTTAATTTTTGCGACTTATTCAAGAAATTTCTAGCCCAAATTGAGTAGAATTCATATATGTCAAGTATTTCTGAGAGCTTATTCCCATGATAAGAGGGAACACAGGCCTCAGTGAAGCAGAATAAAGAGAATAACTTCTCTAACTGAATAAATTCCCTTCATCCAGAGTTTGAAGTGCTGCAGCTGAACTTCCCTCTGTGTGAGCTCTGATCCTGTTTAATTGTACAGCACCTCAAGTGCAGATCCCATTTCAGCAATTCTTGCCCAGATAGAGATTTCTACCCCAGAAAACAAAAGCCAAAGCCTTTACAATCCGTGTCTGTGAGTTTTCTCTGCATAAAAGTTCACAGAATGGCAGCAGGGGGCTGAACTACCAGAGAAAACTGCACAACAAGTTCTGTATAACAAGAACAAACTCTGCACCAAACCCCTCCAGGTCAGGCCACCACAATCCACATGGAGAACCCAACATTTGGTGTTGCTTTTATCTTCTTTTTTGCCAGTTGGGATTAAATGCTTGAGATGGTGTTTCTTGTTTGGACTCAGATGTTTATTAATTCTTATCTATGTCACAGTCTCACAAACTGAGAGTACTTCAGCACCTCCAGCTAACAAAGTAAAAAATGGAGCCATATCTACTTCTCTACAAGGCCTTTTAGGGATAAACTGTCCAATTAAGAAATGACACCTAAATTATTTTTACTTTTAACCCAATAACCAACCACCTGTGGCCAAAAATGAGGACTTTTCTACCCAATTACAAAACACCACCCAAACCCATGAAGAAAAAGGTGAAAAACAAGAACTCAGCCTCTGTCCTAAATCCTCCATCTTGCTTTATATATAAATTACTGTATTCTAAACCCTTAAACTCTAAGTTTTCCACCCTGTGATATCACACACTTCTATTCTAACTCCACACCCATCATCCCAATTATATAATTCAATTCTGGGAGCCTTTTCCACGGCCTCAGGTCCAATGCAGTGTTTGCTTGGGGGTCAGAAAGTCTGAAATTCTCAGTGCCCAGGGCTCCAACAATTTGGCTCTCAATAAACCCTGTGACCAGGCACCTGAACTCCAAGGAATCCCCATCCTGATGACCTTTGGATGATGCTATTTTAAAAATACCATCCCCATGCAGTCTTTGTGCCCCAGGGCTGACAGCACAATAAACCCACATCTCGTCATTTCTTACTGTTTTGTTGAGGCTTTTCATCTCTCCTTCCCTGGCAGAGGAAGGGGATTCATTCCCCCTGCTGAGCCCTGTGTTGAGAAAAGGGGCACAGGGAGAAACACAAAATCAGCATTTTGAAGGCAAAAGGGGTTGGACTGAGAATATTATTGTTATCAAGAGGGGTGAAAAAACGTGATATTTCTCAGCTGAGAGCTGGATAATGCTCATAGCAGGGCACCAGCCAGCCTGGAAAAAAGTTTAGGAGATTTATACAGAGACAAACTTGAGGAGATTTATATCCTGGGAATCTGACTGTGACTGCAGGGTGTGAGAGCTGTGAGAAGGGTGAGTGTGGTGCAGGAAAAAGACCCTTTAATGTGAATGCAGAATTAATTGTAATTATAATATAATAATTATACTATTATTATATTATATTTATGCTATATTAATTATATAGAAAATAATTATATATAATATAATTTTATAATTATAATTATAATTATTATAATCCTGCTCTGCTCTATCAGTTCAGAGTCAGGTCTTTGTGTAGAACCCTGAGTCAGGTCTGGGTGGTGTTTGTGCTCAGGGCTGGGATAAAGGAACAAGGAGAGAACTTTGCAAAAGGCTGAGCTTGTATTGCAGTGGGAAGGGTTTTACAGGACAGGATTGAATTCCAAATATTCCTGGAAAACTGCTGAGATGGAAATCATCAAATTGCACAAAGAAGAGAAAAGGACTGTAGGTAGAAAGGGGAAACCAATTGTGAGTGAGGGGCTGGGAACAGGCGCTGGAGGGGATGTGAAAATGGGGATAAACTCAAAGGGAAGCAAAAGAGAACAGCTGGGAGAAAAAAAAACCAAACCAACTTTGGAAAACACAGTGCATGAACAAGAATTTTTTTGTCCAACATAGAAAAGCAGCAAGAGGAGATGGGAAATGTGTGTTCACAGCTAAACACATAAAGATCATTATCAAGGCAAAGGCAGCCAGCAGCTCTCCAGGAATGCTCCCAGGAGCACACGAGGCCTTTGGCTTTATTTGCCACAAACACCTTGAACATGTTTTCAGCTTAAAGCACTCCATTAACTTGTTATTTGTTAGAATTTCTTTTTCCATCCTTGGCATGAAACATCCTGAAGGCAGCAGTAAATATATATATATAAAATAAATTAAATATATGCAGCAAATATATATTAACAACACATCTTAGACATAGAAACCCTGAGAAAACTTCAATTTGGCACACAAATGTGATTGATTCTGCCACAAGGACTCTGTTTTCAGTGCAGTTTTTGCACCAAACCCATCAGGCTACAACACCTGAACCCTGGGAGCTGCAAGAGCACTGAGTCACACATTGGGTTTTCTTCCATCAAGGCTGCTGTTATACAGAACGTGAGACCCAAATGCACCAAGCAGCACTAAACTGTACTTCACAATCAGATTTATTGTTAAAATATGGGTTTAATTTGCCTCAGGATCTAAGACAATTAAAAGAACAGGGAGAGGGCTCAGCACCATTTACTTCATCAGTTCTCAACTTGTCTTTTCCTCAGCAGTTGCTGCTGCCCTTGAGGATCACAGTGGCATCAGGGTGACATTTGCGCCCTCAATAACTGAATTTGGCAGCAAAACAAATCACTGAGGCACGAGCTGAAATTCCCCCCAAAACTCAACCAGTGACCTCCAATGGATCCTCTGTGCAAGGCACAAATCTCACCCAAAAATCACTCATTTTTTGTCTCCTGCTCTGCTTGAGCTCTGTGGGATCAGGATTCCTGCAGCACCTGCACTCCTGCAGTGCCAGGCAGACCTGGGGGGGGACATTCCAAGCTCTGCTGTCCTAGATGGGATGCAAATAATCCAGGTTTTGTTCTGGGGCAATTTTTCCTGGAGCAATCCACCCCAAATGGGAGATGCAGTGACAGCTGACAGCTAGCAAATTACACTGGAGATTTAGGAGATTGTAGGAAATATTCCCCAAGTTTTAATACTCCACCTGCAGCTGCAGGAAGGCAAAAACAGGATGTCGGCTGTGCTGGTAGAGGAATGTCCTCTAATTTGAAAAGATTTGGTTATTATTGTATGAGGAAATTATAAAATCTCTAGTGCAGAGTGAAAAAAAAAAAAACTGCCTCAATATTAGAGAAATAGTCCCAGGGACACCCCAAAAAAACTCAAAATAAATAATAGAAAAAAAATTATTGTAAAATAAAAGCAAAAAAAGCTGCCTCAATGTAAGAGAAATAGCCCCAGGGACACCCCCAAAAAAACCCAAAATAAAGGCAAACAAACTGCCTCAAGAGAAATAGTCTCAGAGACACCCCAAAACTCCCTAAAATATAGAAACAAAAAGCTGCCTCAAGATAGGAGAAATAGTCCCAGAGATACCCCAAAAAAACCCAAAATAAAAAAAGAAATTAATTACTTTATTGTAAAATAAAAGCAAAAAACTGCCTCAATATAAGAGAAATAGTCCCAGGGATACCCCAAAAAAACCCAAAATAAAAAAAGAAATTAATTACTTTATTGTAAAATAAAAGCAAAAAACTGCCTCAATATAAGAGAAATAGTCCCAGGCACACCCCAAAAAACCCTAAAATAAAATCAAAAAGCTGCCTCAATATAAGAGAAGAAGTCCCAGGGACACCCCAAAAAAACCCCAAAAAGTTGCCTCAAGATAAGAAAACTCTCAGAGTCACCTCTGGTGACATGACCTCAGACAACTCTGGGTTTTCAC
Source organism: Sterrhoptilus dennistouni (assembly GCA_013397095.1). Taxonomy (NCBI): domain Eukaryota; kingdom Metazoa; phylum Chordata; class Aves; order Passeriformes; family Zosteropidae; genus Sterrhoptilus; species Sterrhoptilus dennistouni. Next base: position 870,061 of record VWZU01013444.1, on the reverse strand, counting down.
ACCAGGAACTGCATTCCAAAGTGCTCTGGAGCAGCAAAGCTCTGCCAGCCTGGGCTCCATCCTGAGCCACATTTCAGGTAACCCAAATATTTTGCAGACGTTTCTCCACCAGTGAAAGAGAGGAAAAAGGACAAAGCTGCCACTAATGACGCAAAGGTGATTAATGAAAGGGGTGAGCTGCCCTGCTGGGAGGTCAGAGCCAGGGGAAGGTTGTTGATATACCTTCAAAAAGAGGTGGAGAAACCAGAGCAGATGTGGAAAACACGATTACGGGGAGAGGTGGAGCCTGGCTGGGTCAGCCACACACGATGATTTGTCAACCACGGCCTGAAAAATGGGCAGAAAGGCACGAAATTCAACCCACAGCTCTCCAATAAAGGCAGGACAGCCCTTGGGTTTGGAGAGTGAGAAAGAGCAGCGATGTTGACAAATGGAGATATCAAATCCCACATTTCAGAGGGGATGACGGGACCTGGAGAGGTTTGTGGGATCCCTCCAAAACCCAACACCGTAACCTCAGAGGTGGCTGCCCTTAGCACCAGTTCAAACTGGGTTATCCTCCTTGTCCCTCCCGTTATACAGAATTTCCTCACCTCAATTAAGGGCTGAGCTCATTCTCTGCTCTCTCAGCCATCAATGGAAGATCTGTGGGGTCCCCAGGGATGTTTGTTGTTCTCCAGGGATGCAGAGGAGGCAGCCCAGACCCTCTTGCTCCTCATGAGGTACTTTAAGGTACCCCACAGATCCCCATTGGGAAAAACAAAAACAAACCCCAAAACCCAAATCCAGAGGCTGATGTAGAGACACAGGGTTTCCTCAATGCATCAACAGATTGTATATATTTTTAAAATTTTTTTTTTTTCTCATTCTGAATTTTATATGTCATCTCCTGGAGAACACCATGGCTCTTTCTACATGGCCACAGTAGCGGAGGTCTCACACAGGCAGCTCCTGTTTTCTAACACCATCAAGGGAACAGCAAAGGGAAAATGATCTGTCTGGGATATTTGAAAGCATTCCCTTTGTTCTGGTTTTGCAAAAGAGCAGGCCAGATTCCTGCCACAGAAAAAATTCAGCAAACGGGAGAGATTTGAAGGAAACTTGAAGCTGGCAAAAAAGAGAAGGAAAAATAAATTAAGGAAATTTATTTTAGCCTATGATTTCATTTCTTAAGTCTTGTATTTGAGCATTATCTGACTAGAGACACAGGTCATTTTTTGCTAAAGCATTTAGCTGTTTATCTTTTCTGTGCTCCATGCCATGGTATTTCTGGCCAGAAATGGATTATGCATTAAATTCACACCTTTCTGCTCATTTCTTCATAAAAATCAGCTAATTGCATCACTTCTTCTTCCAGCCAAATGGAGATTGTCATTTTATTTGGCCTGTTCCAACTTGTTTTTTTGTAGAAATCATAATATTTTTGGCTGTCTCTTTCTCATTTGAGCAAGTAAACTTTGCAAAACGACATCAAACTCCCACCAACAGGAGCTGATTTGGAGCTGAAAAGTGCTGCCCTCAGCCCAGGGCATTTCTCCTGAGCCAGTGCAATCATTACTCAGTGTTTGCCCGTGAAAAAACAGATGTTTAAATTTTGTCTGAGTCTCCTCAGCTTGTGTTACCTCCAGTGCAGGGCTCCAATACTTGGATGGAGGAGCTGAGTGAGGTAAATGGAAATATTTGCTGGCTCAGTGGGTCTCACCTTGCAGCTCCACCACGAGGATTGGGACAATCACATTCGTCCTGTAGAGCAGAAAATCCAAATTTGGTTAAAGGCTCATGCTTTATCATGATTTATCCTCCTTGTTCCCACCCCTTTCAGCTGCATCCTCACCAGCAAACCAGAGCCCATATATTATATTATTATTATTATTATTATTATTATTATTATTATTATTATTATTGTTGTTGTTGTTGTTGTTGTTGTTGTTGTTGTTGTTGTTGTTGTTGTTATTATTATTATATTATATTATATATAGAAAATAATTATATATAATATAATTATATATAATTGTGTATATATATGTGTATATATATATTTCTGCTCTTGTAGAGCAGAAAATCCAAATTAAGTTAAAGGCACCCAGGCACAGATGCTGATTTATCCTCCCTGTTCCCATCCCTTTCACCTGCATCCTCACCAGCAAACCAGAGCCCATATTTCATATTATTATATTCTCACCTGAGCAGCAGCATCCAAGTGTCCCAGCCCTGCTCCTGCACAGGTTTTTCCTGCAGAAAGATAAGGAAGAATAAGAAGAATTCAAACACCACTCGGCACTTCCAGCCACACTGGAAATACCCACTTTTTTTGGGACAAAGCCCTTTTCTTTTTCAGACAGAGAGGTTGAAAACGATCTGCTGCTGGGAGCTCAGCCTGGTTTTCTAAGGAAACAACAAATCAAAGGCTGCAGAAGCAATGAAGGTTGGCACTGGGGTCGTGTGGGAGTTTGGCTGCTCCTGTGTTCCCCCCTCCTCCTCCTCCTCCTCACTGCTATTCCAGCTTGGGCTGACTCCAGGAATGTGACCCAGACTATCTGCCCTGGTTGCTCTCCCAAATCACACCCTGCCTGCAGATATCCCTAAATTCTGCCCAGGAGCTGACTGTGAGCTGGGGGAGCCCCAGAGTCCAGAGTCACCTCCAGCCTCCCAAATTCCCAGCCCAGCTCACACCTTGCAATGCAAGGAAAGCAGATTTGGCCCAAAATTTTAAAGCAAAGCAAAGCCCTGTGCAGATGCCCAGAGTCAGGAGCAGCACAAATGGTTTGCCTTGGCCTGCTGAAGTGTTGGCCATGTTGTTTAATTGTGCCTTTGTACACCGGGTTCCAGGAAGGAGGAATAAGAGCAACTCTGTGCATTTTATTGCTGAGGTCAGGTTCCTGTCTCCCCAACCTTGTTTCTCATTCTCTGATCAAATCATTCCTCTTAATACAACCAGTGCCTAAAAGTCTGCTTGCCATAAAGTGCTTTAGCCTTAGAATCTCATTTACTATGGCCTTAATTGAAAGGTTTAATCAGGCTTCATCTATAAAATGTTTTGTGTCATCGGTCAAAAGCTCGAGATCAACAGCAAGGCCTGAGCCCAGAAATCAGCTCTGCCAAGCCCAGCCACTCTCAAGGTGACCTTAAACTGGGTTGGAAAAACACTCTCTGGAAGTCCAGAACAATACAGGACATTTAGAGAAAACCATCCCAGCCTCAGCAAGATCAAAAATCCTTTGTGAGGATGCAAGGCCAGCTGTGTCTGGGCCATCTCACTTTGGGATTTAATTTTTCAAGCTCTCTCATGGTGAAGTCAAGGTGAATCCCATGTCTGTGCCCAGCTTGGGGAAAGGGACCAAGTATGTGCCATGGCCTCAGGAATTCTCCAGGAAAAAACACATGGCCTGGGAAAAAAAAGAGATTTTTGTGATCATCCCACACTGTTGGGAGCAACAAAGCAGGAGAACTGAAATGCCAGGGCCCAGTAATTTGTTTCCAAGGAATAATCCAGACTGACTTGTGTCTGAAGGTACAACTCTTCCCTACACAGCTCAAGCTATTGGTTTGTTATACAAGAAATTTTTAATAAGAAATAAATCAAGTCTCTCATGCCATTGACCTTATGGGGTTGCTGTGTCTTTTTATGGATACCTTGTAGGTTCCCTCACTGAAAGATATTTTGCTCAGCACGAGGCACTCAGCATCATGAACAGTCATGTCTTTGTAGTCACAACTTGGATTTCACATGGCTCTAAATAAAAAAACCCAAACCAAAATCAACAACAACAACGAAACAAAATAACAACAACAACAAAAAAAAAAAATCATATGCCCCAAACAGGTTTTCTGGAAACATTTTGATTTTCAAATTATGTGTGTACCCTAAAATGAGAAAAACCCTTGACCAAGAAGAGCTACTTGTTGAAAGCAGCGTGTTTCTTATTTCAAAGGGAAAATTGAAAACACTTATGAAGGGTGTAGCCATTTACAAGTCCAGAGTGTTCTTATAAACAAAATAATACAAAACATATCCTCTTTGCTGTTTCGTTGTTTAATATCTTCCAGCATATCACAACAGGGAGAGCAGAACAGAGGAGAAAATAGAGGGTATTTCCAAAATGCCTTGCAACAGGAGAAAAGGCTAAAAGACAATGTGTTTCAGCTTGAAATGCACAGAAAACCTGAGACAGGTACCAACTTTCCATCAGAACAGCTGAAGAAAGCCTCTTGTGCAACTTACCTGCAATTCCAGTTGGGCACATAAGAAAAAGTGAAGAAATCTGAAGGCCAAGAGAAGAGTTGAGTTCACCCAATGGAAAAATGGATGTAGGAAATCCTTGAACCTCTTTGACAACCTCTCCACAGAATTTCAGCCGGAGAAAACAGCAACAAAGTCAAGTTCACTGTTAAATTGTTCTTATTAAACATTTTAATGACAACTGTGATGCTCATCATAATTGCTTTGCTCACATCCTTTTACCCACGAGAGAGCCCTGAGACTGTGAAAAAATAATTCCATGTGCGAAGGCTCAAACACGTCTCTGGCAACACGTCTCTGGCAGATGAGTTTCCAGCTGTGAGGGATGGGGAGGATATTTGTTCTTTCACTGAGGGGGGGACAGGCTGTGACTTAAGTGCTTAAGAGGGTGAAGAAGTGGAGGGAGCTGAGTTTTGTTTTAAAAAGAGGCAGGAGCAAAAGGCTCTCTTGCCCTTTCACATCTGTACAACAGCTGGGTTTGTCCTGTGCTCCATCCAGGCACTTGATCAGGTTTTTTTGTAAAGCAAGGAAGAGCCTAGAAATAACCCTGCAGAAAGGGAGGGGCAGTGCATTTGGCCTCTGCACACACCACACACCTCAGAGGAGCGAGCAGGCACGTAAAAGAAATGCCATGGGAAATTTATTTCTGTTTCCAGGCCTGTGTGATTCCCTGGGAAGAGGGCAGCACTGCCCAAATCCATGCAGTCACTCCAACTGTAAGAGGAAACCACCCTCAGCAATGTCACAATTCACAGCTGGGACCTGCAGAGCCCCTCCAGGAGCTGTTCTGGAGCTTGGGCACTGCTGGAGCTGTCTCCAGCCTGAATTTTGAGGTGGGTTGAGCGTGTTTGGCTTTCCCCATCTCACCCCGTTGGGATCCCCAGTGTGGGGCTCTGGAGGCTGCAGCCAAGGTGTGCAGCAGATCCAGCAGCAGCAGCAGTGAGGTTGTGCCAATTTACACCCCCTGAGGTGCCTGAAAAACTGAGTGGGCCATTCACACCCTTGAAAAAGCCATTTACAGTTTCAGCTTCGTGGAAAACCCAGCCTGTGTTCCCCCTGCTGCAAACCCAGCCCAGAATACCAGTTTGCTGTCATTAGGGGAAAAATAAATTTCTGGGATGAAACTTTCCTCAAGATTCTCATTCATTTGGCCAAAAAATTGAAGTAGGATTGTAAATTGTATTTCCCAGATACCCAGATTCTCTGAGACATCAAAAGGGATTAAAAGATCTACCACAAGGCAGAGAAACTGTGTCTGTAAGGACATTCTTCTAAAATCAGAAATGCAGAGCACAATCCAAGGTCCTTGGTTCCTGCTGTCCAAATCCAGACCATGAAATGACACAACTACAGGTCAGGGTGGAGGGGTTTTCTGTAGCAGAGCCACACAGAGGAACTGACCACTCCACTGAGCACAGAAAAACTGTTTCAAGCAATATGCGACTTTATTTAGTATTTAGATTGGCCATGCTCTCATTTTCCCACGAGAGAACTAAAACTTTCCATAGGAAAAGTCAACTCCCAGCTTAAAAATGCCACGAAATTCAGATGTCAGAAGTTCAGCTTTCCCACCAAAAAAAGATTTGATCAGAAAACGGCCACGCCTCAGACCAATTTTGCTAAAGCAGCCACCAAAACCCTTCAAATGTCCTGGGCATCCCTCTTCCAGGCCATCCCAAAGAAATACTGTAAGCTCTGCTGGCCATGGGCAAAATCTCAGTTGCTTTCTCAGGGCAAATAATTCATAAAGGCAAGCACAGAATTAAGTTTATCTGTTCCATGATCAAAAGAGTGGCCTGAGTTTTTCTGGAGAGGTTCCAGGCAATCTCATGTTCATTCCAAAAATAAACCTCAGATTGATGCAAGTGGACGTTGTGCCAAAGAGGACAAGACAGGGGTAAAGCAGAGTGCAAGAGCAGCAGAGGGAAATGTGGAACTGCTTGCTGTTTGCATCCTTTGATGACTACTGATGAGAAATATCAGCTGGAAACCATCCACAAAAGGAACTTTTCAGAGTCCAGCATGGTGGTTTGGGTGAATTGAAAGCAGTTGGATTTCTGAGCAGGCAACACTGATTCCTCTCTTTCCCAAAGCCATGAGTCAGGCTGTGCACAGGGATCCAACATGAGCAAAAAAGCACAATGAGGGAAAATCCAGCAACTCCAACATGTGGCTGGTTTTCCTGTGGCTCCAGCTCCTTCCTTTGGCTCTAAAAGCTCCTGGTTAAGGTTGGTTCCTCTGGGTGGACGAGGATGTGAGCAGCTCCTGCTTTTATTGCCATGAGGCACAAGCCCTGGAAATCCTGAATCAGCCAAACAGGGCTGCAAACAATGCAGCAACATCCCTGACGTTATTGGAAAGATGTTCCACAACCTTCCTTCTTCCCAGCCCTGCTGTCCAGAGCCCATAACTCACTGACCTGGAGCAGCACTGTCCTGCTGACAGGCATTTCTTGGTGGCTGATTTCACCTCCTGGCACACCATGAAGGCTTTCATGTCTGCTCTAGACACAGTCAAGGTCTGCAGTAGCTCTGTTATGTTCCCTCGAGCCTTTCTTGCTTTTGTAATATAAATATATTTTATGAAAACATGGTCTCTCTTCATGAAAGTTCATTTTATTCCCTCCTGTCTTGTTACCAGCTACCCAATACTGAGTAATCTATTCCCATGTCCTAAAGTATTAGTATTATAATTAGTATTCCAAGACCTGTCACAGTGACAAGTGTGTGGACCACTGTCCCATTTGTGAGGCAGAAGAGTGACTAAAGATCATCCCATCAGCCCCATCACTGTCATATCCTGTTCCCCAAAATCCAGGCTTACTTGGAAAGGTCCTTCTCATTTTTGCTGTGCATCACAGGCCTCACCTCATGATTCCTCAGTTCTGGGTTTGGGATGGGAAGTGCCTTTCCTGCCCGGCAAATCCTGCCATAAAACAGGCTCAGACACCAAAAGCTGGGGTGGCACCGAGGGGTGAGGCTGCAGCTGAAGGTATGACTCCATCCCATCACCCACAGAAGGTGTGACTCTATCCCATCACCCACTGACTCAACTGGCACTAATGAGGTTTAATGAGAGTGATTATGCTCGGGATAGAGGTGCTGCCGTGCCTGGAGGGCACAGTCTGTGCCAGACACTTCATCATCCAAGGGTGACACTGCCCAGACATTGCCCCACACCAGCCCACCAGCATCCTGCAGCTATTTCAACAAAGGGCCTGAAGCAGAGCTTGATAAAACCAGGGAGGGAACAAACAGAGGGGCAGTTTCAGTTCAGTGAGCTGCAGTGACCAAGTGCATCATCACGACCCAAAAACCCACAGTGCAGCTTCCAGAGAAGGAATTACGCAGCTGTGGTTCCAGCCTTTGGGCTTCCCGTGACATATTTGCCAGTTTTTTAATTTCTGTGCAATATCCTTTAACAAATTGTGGCCTTTAATTAGAAAATTGGTGAGCTGGGGTTACGAGCCCTTGCCCACAGCCCCGTGGGTTCCCATGGCAGGTATTGCCACACATTTTTCTCAATGCCAGAGGGGACAGCAAGGCCATGGACAGCCAGAGCCATGGTCTGATGCCAACCCAACATCCAGAACCATGGCCTGAAGCATCCCAACAGCCGGAACCATGGCCTGATGCCATCCCCTAGCCTGTTTCTTCCATGGAGGAAATCATTCACCTCTAAAGACACCCTCTCAAAGATGCCACTGCTCCAGAAAATCTACCTTTTCCTGCATGACTGGTTTGGAGCCTCTGATTTCTGCAGAACTGGGGTTCTTGTGCAAACTGGGAGCAGACCTGCAATGACCAGCTCAGGCCCTGGTTTATGAGCTCCATTAATGAGATCCTGGAAGGGTTTTGAGCCTTTCTTTTCAAAAAGGATCTGTATCCTTACACCCTGTGCAATACTCACTTCCAGTCCAGTCAAAACAGATGTTGAAATCTACAGCAATTCTCAGTACACTCATGAAAAATGAGTCTGTGGTTCATTTTTGCTTCCTCTTCCAATAATTTTCTTGTCTCCTTCCTCTCCCAGGAAAAACCTCCCCCACCATCAGCTTGAGGGGGTTCCCTGAGCTCAGTCTGTGCCCAGAGCTGCTGCCACCACTGTCCCTGTGCCTTGCCTGCCCCTCTCTGCCACCAGGGAAGGGAAGGGAAAGGTAAAAAGAGGTGGGGGTGTAAGTCCGGGGGTCTTTAATTAAAGGCAGAGATCACAGAAGATAATAAGAAGGTACAGGAGAGCTCAGCTCAAAGCGGGGCTTTGATGAGAAACTCACATCTGCCAAAACCACAGCGCCCAGAGGGCTGGTGGGTCAGAGGTGTGGGTGGGAACAGGAATTCCCCCAGCTCTGGGAATGACTCCTTGGCCCATCCACCACCCCAGAGATGCTCCCATGGATGGGATGCAGCTGATGAAGACATGAAATCTCACTGCAGCCCCCAGCACAGGGGCTGGTTAAACTGGGCCTACAAATAGAGCAGCTGCAAGGGAGCACCTCTAGCCAGTGACCAAGCACAAACCCAACAGTGTCCATTGCTGCTGTAACAACAGGAGATGGGTTTTCCTCCAGCCCTGTCATCCCTGGCATTTTTCCAGGCTGCCTGTGCTATTTGACCAGCTGAGTGAGCTGTTCCATTAATTTTCCCTGAGGAAAATCCACTGGGAAGCTGTTGATACGAAGAGGTAGAGACAAGGGCTGTGCTGTCTGCACAGCCACTGAGCTGGGATGGTGCCCAGAATTTCCAGAAAACCCAAATGTTAGCTCAGGAAAAAGCCAGGCTGCTTGTGGCTGTCTTTTCCTAGTGAGAAAAATTCCCCTTCACGTTGCATTTAGCTGGAAGAATGACACCCTCTGGTACCCCACAGAGATGGCTTTCCTGGAAAAAGGCAGAGCCTGTAGTCAAACTCATCCCAGGTGTTTTCAGGGGAAGAGAGGAACGTGTCCTCAGCATTTCTGAACAATTTCAGCACCATGTGAGAATCTACCTCGAGAAGATTTGCAGGACTTGTGCTCATGTTTTGCACCCCTGAGACCCTCAGGTGGAAAGGAAAGGAAAACTGGCTCCGTGTGTCCTTGTTTGGCATCTCAGAGCCACCAGAGCTCTGTGGGAAACACTGTGCCTACAGTGTCCCTTCTCTCTTTCCATGGGATCAACTCAAAAAGCAAATGTGAACAGGACCATCCAATCCCCACTCCTGAAAAAGAACCTTCACCTGCGACCAAAATGCTCTTACCTTTCAAGCCCAATGCATGTGTTAATTAACGAATCAAGTGCTCAGAGCTAAAAGTTCTCACAGGTCCTTCCAAATCCTTTGGCTTAAAGGAGGAGCTGGAAGCAAGAAGGAATTTGGGATCCCCTAAGTGGCAGCAGGATTGGCAGGATGGGCTGCAGAGCCAGGACACGGTGTCGTGGAATTACTGATGATGGAACTGGGTTTTTCATAACTGGCAGAATAAAACACTTTTCTGTACAACAACAACAGAAAAATGAGTGTGAGGGGGTTCAAATCATAAGGGTCAGCTCCCATCCTGACTTCCACTCACCCCCTGGATTTTGGGGACTGGCTTTGATTCAAAGTGCAAGGCAAACTTCCCTCAGATTTCACAAAAATAAGGCGTTAGGCCCCAGTTTGAGTCCTTGTCATGGCCCCTTGCTCATCACTCCTCCTTTAGCTCCATCCCTCAAGAAAAGCCTTTCTCTTTTTCAGTTCTGTCTGGAACTTCTTCAGTTTTGTCAGCTGACACTCCTTCTCAATTTCAACACGAAAAATTTCTGCTCTCTTCACCCAGACAGCATCTCAGCCTCCACATGAGCCAGCAAAGGCCAGTGAAACACCCTGGGAAAATGAAAAAAAAACACAAACAACAAAATGAATTAAAAGTTTTCATTAATGCTTTTCAACTCCAACAAGCTTTTAAGAAGCCACACTTTCAAACATGAAAAGAAAAATTACTGAAATAACTGCAATTTCACTTTTTAAAACTCAGCATATTTTTAAACTCTTTTTTAATATATTTTGATCAACAAAACCACTTTTTACTTATAATTGCCTGCTACAGAAGTGAGAATTGGCTTTCACTCCATTTTGACCCTTAATGAGGTAAAAATGCTTTGGGGGATTGTGCAGTTGCATAAATTTTACGTAATGTGGTTGGTTTGGGGTTGATTTTTTTTTTCCCTGAAGGTCAGTCAATCAAAAAAAAACCCCTTATTTATCTGTAATTTTCAATTATGGAGCCAGACCCACCAATTCCCTGGGAATGCCCCACTATTGACCTTTGGATGAGGAGTACTGCTCAATGCCCGCCCTGCTTGGGTCCCTTCCAGGGAAATTTCTCCCCTTGTGGGACTGAAACTCCAACCAGCTTCACTGGCCCAAGGCCTCGGAGCAGCTCCAAGCCTGTGTCTCAAACGGGAAAGGCTGGCACACACAAAAAAAAGAGAAAAAAATTAAAAAAAAATAGAAGAACTCATGCCCAATTCTGTAATACTGCACATGGAAAAGGCCTGCCTTACAGGTCCTGCCGACATTTCTGCTCCCAAATGTATGAATTAATAATATTTAGTATCTGTGACTCATTGATATTTACCTTAGGAGGTATTTTTATAAAGTTTGAGTGTTTTTTCGACTTGGGAGCTGACGGAGGCTCCTGTTGTCAACGGCCAGGGAGCCCTCCCTGAACAAACTTTCCTGGTCACTGTTTAAACTGGGCTGCTGGGCTCTTTTTGAGCCTCCAACGCTGAGCACTGAGGCTGGCAGTGGTGGCCCTGCTGGGACACAGCTAATTTTAAATCTTGGATCCCATGGTAAAGGGAAAAAAACCCCTAAATTTTACTGGCAAAACTGTCACAGTCGGACGCCGCGTCCAGATTACGGGAAGAGGCCGCGAGGGGAACGAGCACACGATCCCTTTTTTGGGTACTTGGCATTAATTTTATCTGAAGTCATGGATTATATAAGAGGAGAGCAGAGACCTCACACGAGTCTCTCCTGCGTCAGTGCAGGACACCCAGGGCAGGGGGGGACCCTCCACTCCATGCCCCCCTGTTGTCCCCACACTGGGCCAAGGGGATGGAGCTTGGCCATTTTTCCAGTAACTCTCCTTAAAAGTAGGATCACAAGCATTTTCTGGAACTGCATCCAGAGCTATCCACAGCATCAGCTAGAGCTGGCTCCTGAAAGTCCTTTTCTTGGTCTAGACGCGAAACTTTGGAGCTCGTGAAAAGCTTTGGGTGTTTTCCCTAATTTTATGGCTCTCATTAAAAATTGTCTGTGTCCAAACAAATCCTTCCATTTCAGTGCTTTGGATTCTCAGAGATCATTGTTTGCTGATAATGAAGCTGTTCCCAAGGAGAGCGTTGTCCAGTGCTGGGCTACTCAGCTCCCTGCATCTGTTTTGCTGTAAAGGGTTTGACTTCCCTGGTGTCTTTGGAAAGGCACACGCTGCCTGCTGAGCTGGCCAGCTGCCCTCAGACAACTGAGATGGTTTAATGACTCTGCAGATGAGAAAATTTCCATGGTCTCCCTCTCCCCACCCAAAGCCTGTCCTCAGATGGTGCTGCACGCCTGGTACTGGGAGGAGATGCCTCCTCTGCCTGTGCTGCTCAGTCTGGCTCAGGGACAGCCCCAGGGGATGCCCTAAATCACCCCTTCCTTGCCAGGTCTGGCTCAGTGACTCCCTCAGGGGATGCCCTAAGTCACCCCTTCCTTGCCAGGTCTGGCTCAGGGACAGCTCCAGGGGATGCCCTAAGTCACCCCTTCCTTGCCAGGTCTGGCTCAGTGACTCCCTCAGGGGATGCCCTAAGTCACCCCTTCCTTGCCAGCATTTCTGCAGGGTTGTCCCCACTGTTTTCTCTCAGACACAAAGGCCACGGGGCCAGCTGCAACTGTACCACAGAATTCATCTGTCTGCCAAAAGACCTACAAAAAATACCCCCTCAAAACGCCAACCAAAAAATCCTGAACAACAAAGATTTAAAAGAACAGTGACTGGTTTTTATCATGACTGCCGTGACACTGCAAACCTTTACCTTTATTCTGCCAGGTCATCTCTATCTGTGTCACCCACAGGAAAACGTCAGCCCCTGCTCGTGCACCATCCTGGTCCAAACGGAGGATAGCCCATCCCACATGACGGAATGTTTCCTTTAACTTTGAAAATTATAGAAGAAAAAACCACCCGGGAGGACCATCAAGACATTTTCTAGTCCATCCTCCACTCAAAGCAGGATTTCATTTTAGAAGCTGCCATCCAGAATAATCTTAAAAACCTGGAATGGTGGCTTGAAAAGACCACACAGATAATCTGCTCCAGTCAGAACCTTTACCAACGGTCTTGGTGTTTCCTGCTACATTTTGAGCCCATCCCTTACAATGGGGCCGCTTTGGGCATGAAGAACACTCCCCTTACCTTTAAACTCTTCAGACCTCCTCTTCCTCACCTTTTTCACCCTCAGAAATCTCTCCTGCTTTCTCAGGAGCTGTTTTAGCTCTCGGGTCTCTCTTTCTTCCCTCCTGGACTTCCCACAAACGCAGGCATTGTCACATTGCACCAGAGACCTGAACAGAGGACACAAAGCTGAAAGGTTTCTCACCTGCCTTGCTGATCCTTTCACCCTTGACGTGACTTTTATCTCCTTGGCCATAATGTGATTGCTTTTGACTCTTTATCTCAGCTGGGCTGAGCTGTTCCTTGCTGGTTGGTCTGAATCCTTTATTATTCCTTGTACTCTTCCCTTCCAAGTGTTATCTGATTTTTTCAGCCTGTTTCTTCCAGCACAGGTACTGATGTAGTTTTGAAGATCCCTGCATTGATATAAAATATATTTTCATTAAAAGCACATCAAGTAAGATGGAATGAGTAGCCCTACCTCCTACAGTCAATTTCTGTTGGTTTTTACCCTCTTTTTTTCAGACTCTCAAAGCCTGCTCAGCTGCTGGAGAGGGAAATTAGGCTGATTTTGAGATTTGTGTCTGACAAAATTGTCCTCTGGCCCCTGGGCTTAGTTCATCAGTGGTATTTTCTCAGCTTCCACATGTGCAAAAGAGAGATGTGCAACAACAAGCCTTGAGGCAGCTACTGAAATAAAAACTTCAGCTATCAATCAAACACTCCTCAGGACAGTTGTATGTGTTGGCAGGACCCCCCCTGCTCACAGTCACCCACAGGAGCCCAAACCTCACAGAACCAGCCCTTGTCAGACATCCCAAAGCTCTGGGTTTATTTTGCTCCCTTCTGCTTTCAGCTCTGACATTCCACCTGCACCTCCTGACATTTCCCCCCGCTATAAATATTCCTTTGACACCGAATCTCCTGCCATGTGCAGTGCCCCAGGGACACTGTGGACAGCCCTCCCTGGGGTGAGGAGCACAGGGAGCTACATAAGGCAGATCTTTGTCTGTTGACTTAACTCCCTGACCCAATTTTAACCACTGTCAACAAGATAGAAGGGTGGTTTCTCTTCACACTGAGGCTTCTTTACGCCGCTCTCTCCACACCCTAAAGTGGCATAAATGCCTCCTTAAGTGCCTTAAAGTAGGTCCTTAGTGCAAACCAGAGCCAACCCCACCGTTTGGAAAACGGCTTTGAAAACTTCACCCTGGGCGCATCCTATAAATGACTGCGGGTTTTTGGAAGGACACCCACCCCAAGGTATGCCTGAGCTATACATAGGCTCTGATGAGCTCAGCACGGGCTGAGGAGCCACCAGCAGAAGGCAAAACAACCAGCAGAGAGATATTTGTGCCTGAGGCAGAGAGCAGAGAGAGCCCAGCTGGTTGTTGATGCCCCAAGGATTCCCAGCAATGAGGGAATATCAGCTCTGTCATCCTTCCTTGGTTCCATGATGGTTTCCCTTTCCTTTCTCCTCTGCTTCCCTTCAGCCTTGCACTCTTTATGCCTTCTCAGCTAAAGTGAAGCATTGATTTAGAAGAATTAAAGACTTTAGTTAAAATAAATATTGCTGAGGTAAGGTAGCTAAACTTCCCTTTTGTTAACAGAAGCCGGACTGAAGGAACTGATAAATCATTGAAGGAACTGATAAATCATGGAAGCTGCCAAACTAGGCTTTTGCATCCTGAATAATCAATAGACCTCATGAATACAATACAATACAATCATAAATCAAACAATCCTGGAAAAACAGGATTCAGCTGTCACGTAACACTAAAGGTTAAAAAGTCAAAGAGAGGAAGACCCATCTTACTTCATCTTTTTGGGACCCCACCCTATAAAAAAAGACCACCAACCCATTTCAAAGAACAAACTCCCCATGGCTTTTTGGCTTTTTGGCTAATTACCATACGAAGCGGGGAATGGGATGCACCACAGTTATGAATATGCATTTGTGTTTTGGGTATTCAATACTCCTGTACATAAAAA
>VWZU01013444.1:841790-855394 GCA_013397095.1 Sterrhoptilus dennistouni | reverse complement strand
GTGTTTTGGGTATTCATTACTCCTGTACATAAAAAACCCTGTGATCATCTGTAGACTGTGTGTGTGTATTTGGGAGCGATCCCGCGTGCTGCCCGGCGTCGTAATAAACACACACTTTCTAACTTTTAACGGTTAGAGAGTCTTTGTCCGTCATAGTTGGATATTGGTATTAGATCAATATCCATAGTTTTTTAATAAATCAAAAGTACAATCTGAACCCCACCCCAGCTGGGAAAAAAAAGAATTAATTTTTCTCCTGCCCATGTGTTTTGCCCCAAGCCTTCCCTTACCTGGTTATCACACCTGTTGTACAGGAGGAAGGCACAGCTTTGTTTGCCAGTCACACAGAATTTGTAACAACACCAATTTCTGGTGGACAAACAGAGAACAAAGCCCAGGGCTTGAGTAGGAGGAGACAAAAGCAGAGACAGCGTCAAAAAATGGGAAGGTAACCCAAAGAATGGGTGAGGTTCAGCCCTGAATTTTGAGTGCTAAGCTGTTGTGCTCTCTAGACCAACCAGGACCTAAATTTTACTACAGAATTCACAGAATGGATTTAGTTGGAAGGAACCTTAAATATAATCTGGTTCCAAATCACAGCGTGAGGCGTTTTGTAGCACCAACAAATAGGATATCCAATGACTGTTGCCATAAAGAGGATGCTCTAGGCAGCCTCACAATACCCATTAGTCTGAATTCCCCTCTCTGCTGAGGAAAATCTTCCCAAATATTTCCAGCGAAGGAGGTATTTTTGCAGCAGTGAGAATGGGGGAACAGAAGCACAAAGAACATTCAAATGGGCAGTTTGGAATTGCAGAGCATGCAGGAACCATGAAATTTGCCTTTGACAGAAATCACTGGCAGGGCAATAATGACGTTATCTCATCAATCCCAGGTTGGGATGTGCAGGGAAACACTGTTCAAACACAACTGCATCAGCCCAGCCCTGAAATAAAGCAAATATTTCTGGATTTAACATTAATCCTCTTGTATAAGTAATGAAAAAATGCAAATTTCATGGGCTGGTCAATGAGGACCCCATCCCATGGCCCATCCCACGTTTTTGGTCAAAACCCATCTGATGCTCATTGTCTGGAGGATGAGTTATGACCCTCCCTGTGTTGCTCCTTTAACCAAACGGGGTTGGATTACCAGGAAAAATCTTGGTTTGATTTGTGGTGCTGTCAGCAAGGATCAGCCGGGAGAAAATTTCCAAGGGAATTACAAAATCTGAATACTTTTCCTTTTAAAAAAACGAGGGTGCAATTCACACCAGCTTGCTCAGGCGAGGAGGAGTTCACCTCACTTGCATTTTGCAGCTCTAAATCATTAAACACTATTTCCAACCCATTAATCTAATTAGCCCTTTTGTTGTTGCAGGGATTCACAGACAGGCAGTGATTTTCCCTTACTCTCAACTATGTTTCACTAAGGATACCTCTTATTTTTGATGGGGTAAAGGCTGAGTTTTAATGCCTGGGTACTGGGTAGTTTATTTGTTTGTGGAACAGGATTTGCACATCCCAATCTCATTTGGACTCTCCAGGGGACACTCCAGACCCCAGGATTAATCCCAAATAGCTCTTCCAAACACAAACCTGACTCTGGCTGGGCATTAAAGACAAAGGAAACATTCATTCCGGGAAAGTTTTATTTCACAAATAATTCAGAAATCAAAAGAAAATGGAAGGGTAGGGAGGAAAAGATATTTTACAATTCTGTATTTAGAACAACAACAACAAAAAAATCTAGTTTATAAACAACCACGGCCCCTTGGAAAACATGCAAAGGCAAACAAAAATTTACAAGTGACTTTTATACATAGGAAGTAAAATACACCATTTTTCATAGAAAAAAAAAGCAACTCTATGAACTGGCCCTAAATATTTAGACTGCACAAGTGACCAACTGGAGCCTCCTCAACCAGCTGTTGGCTGAAAGCCTTAAAAAGAAGGAATGAGTGGAGCCAAGGCTTCTGGATTTCACCCTGGTTGTGTTTCCTGGAGATTTGGCTGAGCCAGATGTCCTGCAATGATCATACCACAGCCTCCAAATCCCAAATTATTGGAAAAGAACAACCAGGCAGCATCAGCTTTGGCTGCACCTGGATGTTTCATTCAGGTGCCCACAGATGTGCTGAGCTGGGGCTGAGGAGGAACAGCCCTGGTGAGATACAGACGTGATGCATCTTCAAGCTGCACTGAAATATAGCAGGCTGAGGAAATGTCATGGCATCAGAAATAAAAATCTGTCAATATTTGGCTGAAAAAACTGGTACTGTCCCACCTATTTATGAATAGCTAGCACACATGATTGCAAGTCACTGATAGGTCATGACTGCCTTGGAGGACCTGATCGCCCCTAATTCTGGTGGAGGTATGTTTAAATTAATAGCACCCAGGACCTCGAAAAATATTTGTGTAGCAAAGTCACAATCTCTCTTTTGTACAACAAATACAAAAATAAACAGATACAGACTTAAATTAACATCGGTTTCTAAAAATCCAAACCAGTTGGCTGCAGATAAAAATACACGATTGTAACTTGAATTAAGCGTTTTAGGATATTTCTGTTGGAATAATAACCCTTCCCCTGTCCCCTTCTCCATCACTCAGGTACATCCCCAGCTGTTTGGATTGTTATGTGCTCACAGTAACCCCCTGGGTTTTACTCCAAGAGCCCTCACCTTCCTTTCCATCGCCTTCCATCCGTAATTTTCGTGGATACTACACTAGAGTCGAGGTGTTTTATGTGCTCCTGCAGTCCCCATGAGCCTGACTGCACCCCTCACTCTCTCCAATCCAATTCCCAGCCCATTTGGCCCAGGGTGTCCCAGGTTCTTGCTGCAGTGTTGGATGGGCTTGAACCAGACCATGCACACCCCCAAACAGGCAGAAACAGGGAAGATTTTCCTCACTGCCAACACCTCAAATGCTCCCAACCAGCAGCTTTTTCTAGGATGTGTTCCAGCTGTTTTCAACATCAATTTACTGAGTAAGAAAAAGATACAGTTCAGTTTTTCCTATCTAAAATCAATACTGTACACCTTGGACGACAATATTACATAAACAAAGATGACATGAAGGGTCACTTCTCTCTATCCACCCCAAATGCAGCTTTTCTGTGCAGTATTTTTAGAGACAGTGCAAAGCAGCTCCAATTTCAGGTTTTACAAAAGTTTTCTTTCCAAAATCTGATTTTACGGAGAAATAAATCCCAGTGGTGGGACAAACTGAGTGATAAATGTCATTTAAATGCCATTTCCTTGCTGATTTCATGGTGTTTACAGAATTTAAGAAGCGCTTAATCATATAAATGCTTTTGGTCTGTGTTTTGAAAGACCTTGATGAGATGGCTCTTATGTCTGTCTAGATTAAACCAAACATGTTCTGGGCATAAGAGCAGCTGTGAAACATCTGCCAAACAGAGGGAAGTACTTTTCCCATTTGTTATCCAATATTGTAATTCAGTTATTGAGAAGAAGGGCTGCGCATTTACAAGAACTGAAGAACCACTTTGACTTTGACGTTGTGTCCTCATGACTGATGAAGTCACTGGATGTGTGTGTATCAAAAACCAACCAGATTTGTGTTTAGACCAATCATAAAAATCCATTTCCAATAGGCAGCAGAGAATATTCTTCTGCCTTAAAAAAGCAGCTCATGCTGAGCCCTTCTCTTGGTTTGAAATGCATTTGGGTGGACGTCAAGACAAAAATATCAAAATATGGAATAACATCATTGCAACACCTTAGTGAGTTTTGCAGAACGCACGTCCCTGGATATCAAATGCTCACAGGTACAGCAATTCCATTGAAGGTGGAGGTCTGTTTGCTTCAGAAATTGGACAGGAACAATTAATCTACTCCAATTTATGCTGCATTTTAAAGTCTCAGAACTGCACACAACCACAAGGAGCTTCACAAAGGGAAAGTGAACCTGCTTCCTACAGATGCAACCATTCCTAGCAGAAATAAGATTAATTTTATCACTACCTAACTACTATAAAACAACCAGCACTGCTGTATAAACCAATACACTGCATTTAACTGAAGTTATGGCGTGGAGTATAGGATGAGATGTGCCAGCACAGGAGCCCCGACTCTCTGACTGCTCAGAGGTTGCCAGACTCGCAAAATACCTGGGAGTGTTTGACCAGCAAACACTAAACCTGCTCTTTGGATTACCTGGTGGCCTCATTGTCTGCAGTGAGGATCTCTGCCACCATTTTACACCCTGCTCCAGGCCCACAAAAACCTCAATTTTGGCTGCCAAGAACATCCCCAAGCCCCATCGTTGGAGGTACCCACCAGCCTCACACAGCACTGCTGCTGCACACCACCTCAGTGGGAAAACACCACTTTTTACCCTCCTTTGCACAGAAAAACCATCCAATATGCACAAAAGCACTCTGTCAAAGCCCCTCCTCTCCCCAAACCATCCAATTTTTCAACGAGTTTCTCATTTCTCCTGGACAGTCGCTCACTCCCGACTCTGCTCATCCTCACACCCATCCCAGGAGAAGCTTCACACTCTAAAAAAAACCATCCAGGCCCGGGCTGAGATCCCTGAATCTGCTGCACGTGGAGCCGCCGCCGTCCTGTGTAGCAACACCTCTGGTAAAATGAAACTTACAACAGTTTATGGTCGCTGAATGCCCCTAGAGAAACACAAAAATAAAACACGAGACAAGGAGATACAACGCTGCACGGGTGTGATGAGATGCCAACAGCTGAGTCAGAACCTGGGGTCTTTTCTTGGGGGGTTTTGGGGTTTTTTTTGGTTTTTTTCCCCCCACTTTTTTCTTTTGGAATTCCCTGAAGGAGGTCGGCAAGGAGGGTGCGGGCAGAGCTGATGCCGTTCAGAGGAGCTTTGGTGTCTCTGGAGATCCACAGAGAGCTCTCCCAAAGAAACCTGCACCTTCCCTGGGGGATTTACTGCTTCACAGCAAAGATTCGGAAGGCGTTCCCGTCTGAAGGATTCTTCAAGCTGGAGACAAAGGAAAGAGGAAAAGAAAAAAAATGAAGATACTGCAAA
This sequence comes from Sterrhoptilus dennistouni, assembly GCA_013397095.1. Lineage (NCBI taxonomy): Eukaryota > Metazoa > Chordata > Aves > Passeriformes > Zosteropidae > Sterrhoptilus > Sterrhoptilus dennistouni. The sequence goes on along the minus strand of VWZU01013444.1, from coordinate 850,358 downwards.
ACCCAAAACCGGTAACTGAATTTCTCCTATCTCTTCCCCACCAGGAGCAGGGGAAAGGTAAAGGATGAAAAAGGAGTGGCACAAATCCATAGTTTCACCTTTTTTGTGTGTGTTTTCAATCCAAATCTGTAATGCTAATGCCAACAAAAGGAGCTGGAAGACAACAGACTCTCTTAGAGCCCTAGCTTTTATCCAAGGAACACTGTGCTCCCTTGTGCAGAGATTCAGGCATAAAGAGGAATATGTTTTCCTTAAAAAAAAACACAGTTGTTGAAGAGGCTGGCAGGTTTCCAGGGCCTGTCTGGCTTGGCTCCTACTTCTGGCAGTGGGAATGGCCAGATCAGCTCATGTTAAATGACAATAAATATGGATATTCATTTTCAATCTGCAGGGGTGTCCCCAGATGCTCTGACTCCAAAGCTGCTTGGGGTGGCTGTGTGCATGGGGAAAGGGGATGTTTCTATTCCCTACTGCACTGAAAAAACCCAGGAAAAATGCAAAATCTCATATTCCCGCAAAATAAACATTGCAACAAGAGTAAGGATCCAGTAAATCCTCAAGGCAATCTTTTCCCGTACCTGTCTGGTGTGTATCTTTACCCAAGGTTATTTCCAGTGTCCTAAAGGGTAAAGGTTCACCTTAATCTTGGAAAAGCTATTTCACTGTCTGGTGAATCTCACAGCATGAAGCTGCTCCTTATTGCTGAGTGTAAATAACATTTTCCAAATCTTCATCCCTGCTGTGAGGAGGTCTCTGGTTTCCCTCACCTCTCAGATCAGCACTGGCTGCTCACATTGCACATCCCTGAGGGTGGTGGGATTTGTTCTTAGCAAGGACACAGTTCGCCATCCCAGTAAAAAGTTGTCTTAAATCAGTGAAAGCAAAACTGAGATTAAAAAAAAAAATTCAAAGAAATTTCACCTAAAGGTTTTTCACCTAAACCAATTTTATCAAATTGGAAAATGCTGGCCCTGATAATCTATATTAAACCACCCATATTTAACTTACAGCTTTCCTGTCTTAGTCTGTTTGCATTTCTTGAGATGCTCTAAAGCATTCTGGAATAGCCATTGTTAGACTAAAACCAGCAAACTTGGTAGAATTTCTTATGGTCTTTATAAAAGAAGAACTGCACAGAGCAGGCAGAGTTAGCAGTGACCAAAAACCCCCTAACTGTGAGAAATTCTCTACCTGAGAAATCAGTGCCATCACACCAATATCTGAAAAAACACATAACAGATTGAAAGTGAAGTCTCCAATTAGAAAGGACTGGATGAGCTGTGACTGGATTGTTGTGATCATGAGGAGGTGCAGGATTTTGGGAGCACAGATTTGCAATTGGTCACGAAACCCACATGGCTGGCCCAAGAGAAACTACAAAAAAAAAAAACCTACAAGGATGGCAAATTCACCTTCAAAAAGTGTTTGATCATGCCTCAACAGGTTAATTTACCCATGCTTCTTTGAAAGAGAATAGAGAACATGAATCAACAAATACAAATGAATGCCACACCCCAGAACTGAGTGGAAATCTAAATTATAAAACCCAAAATCATGACCCGGGCTGAAAACTGAAAATACCTGTGCTCATCTCCTGATGTGTTAAACACACAGCAAAATGTATTAACCTGGACTTGTGCTGTAACAAAATCTAACAAGACTTAACACCATCTCCCATCTTTCAGAGCAGCCTGAATGCAGCTCCTGGCTGGGGGAAGGTAAGAGCAGGACACCACGCTCCATTTGTTTGGGTGTCACAACTCACAGTGACAATGGGAAGTCACATCTTTCCAAGCCACCAGCCTGTCGAGCTGGAACCTGCTGACTTTCACAGCCAGCTGAACTCTCTGTGGAAAAGAAGAGGAAAATACAAAGGAAAGAAATCCCACCTCTCTGACTGGACGCCGTTCTTTAAGGAGCCAACGTAGGTTTTCTTCTTTTCCACGGGCATCACATCCACAAAGCCGCCCCTTTCATCTGAAATGACCCCTGCGTGCACTGCAGTCTTGCAGATACTGGAGCTCTGAAAAGATATTTAATTGCTTTGGCTTACTCACTGTTTGTATTTTATATACCAAGATTTATCGATTCTGTAAACGCCAAGAAAAACAAGGATTAGAAAAAGAAACAGTAATGAAACTATTTTGTCACTCTTTGGGACAAATTAGGGACCAGATCTTGCAGGTATGTCCTAATCCCTGGGTGAAAGAAGAGCCACCATCACTGCAGGGGACAAACAGATTTTCCATCATTCTGAGGTGGAGCTGCACCTGTGAGATCATCATGGAATCATGGAATGGTCTGGGTTGGAAAGGATCTTAAACCTCAGCCAGTTCCACCTCTGCCATGACAGGGACAACTTCCACTGTCCCAGGCTGCTCCAAGCCCTGTCCAACCTGGCCTTGGACACTTCCAGGGATCCAGGGGCAGCCACAGCCTCTCTGGGCACCCTGTGCCAGGGCCTCTCAGGGAACAATTCCTTCCCAATGTCCAGTCTAAATCCACACTTCTTCATCTTATCCAGGGCCAAGACTGAATTGAGGACAACTTCCCATCCAGTGGCTGTTGGCACTGCGCCAGAGAAACCTCTGAGGTGAAACTCTGCTACTGACCTCAGCAAAGCTGCTTGAAAAGGAAATGCTGCTCCTGAATTAAGGCAAATGACCACTAATTATCTGGGACAGTTCACATCCTTCTTTCTAGGAAAGACAGAAGGGCTGCCCCCATTGACTGGCGTAGTTTTTTGGATGGGCATTACCCCATAAAACAACACCAAATGTGGAGGGAGATTACGCTCCTGTAAAGACTGAAGTTTCTCAATTGCACATCCCAGATGTGCTGAGTCAGAAGAGCTGGAGGAACACAAACCAGTAACAACTGATGACTAAACCCCCAAAGCATCGAGGAAAAGGGAGCAAAAGCAGAGAAGGCTGAGGGATGGTGCAAACTTGGCCCTCAGCTCTCTGCAGGGGTTTACACACAGCAAGCTGGAAGAACAGAGAGCAAAAAAACTCAGCTTTGCACAGAGAACTGCAGCAGGTGAAAACCCCAAGCCCAGAAATGTCCTGAGTGCTGAAAATCCAAGTACCACAAAACCAGTGCCAAGTGCAACTGCTCCCGTTGCATACGTCGAGTACAGCCCATGCTGCCCTCTCACAGCCATATATGGCAGCTTTGCCTTCTCCTATATATTTATCACTTTGGATGGCCTATCTCTTGGCAGCCCTCATAGTTTTGAGTGCCAGTTTGGTATTTTGCTTCTATATATGGTCAAGGGAGCAAGGGGAATGCTGTGTTTGGAAGATATGCAGTGAATTCGCCCTAATATGTGGTGGGAAATCTATAAATCTAAAACTGGCTCGTAAAATTAAACTCTCCTGGATCAATTTGCAATGTTCTCCACTGGGAGACATCCTGAACAATGTTCTTTTTTAAAGCATTCCTGGTTTAGTTTTGTTTTATTTTTCCAGGACTTGGTGTTCTGCCGCTCACTCAAAGCTTTGACCAAAAACTCACCCCAAAGTTCCCCTTATCACCCTGTTGGATTTCAGCCCTCTCATGTCCCAGGACAGGCTGTGCTTTGATGAATTGATTTCAGAGCTTTTAGAAAATGAGGTATTACAAGAAAAAGGCCTTCCCTTCCAGGTTCAGGAGTACAGCAGTACGGACAATACAACAGTTTTCCATGGTGAAGCCCCTTGGGATGCTCTGAGACTAATTCCTGATGAAATGAGCCCCAGGGCACACAACATAAAATGACAACACACTTTATAGTGGGTCATCAACAATATTCTCTGACTATGAGCTGAATCACCCAGAATTTCCTCACTAGTGTGACTGGTTTAATCATTGAGTCATCATTTAATCATTCATATTGCCTGACAGCTGACTCCCAACTCTGTTTGCTCTGGCGACAAACTCCTGCCTCTGTGCAGCTCATCATCCATCCATCCATCCATCCATCCATCCATCCATCCATCCATCCATCCATCCAAGCAATCATTGCACAGATGTGGATAAAACCTGATCTCAAAAGTGAGGGTATTGTTCTCTTTCCTGGCTCCACAGGGGCCCTGGGCAGGGACAGGGATGGGTTTCCCCTGCAGGAAACCAGGAGCCAGGCAGTGTGACAAATGACAGAGTCTCATGGAAGTCAAAAGCTCTTTTACAACCTTCATAAAGATCCCTGGCTGTTCCAACAGCTCAAGGCCAGGCTGGACAGGGCTTGGAGCAATCTATGGAAAGTGTCCCTGCCCATGGCAGGGGGTGGAACTGGGTGAGCTTTGAAGTTCCTCCCAACCCAAACCGTTCCATGGTTCTGTGATCATCCCAGAACCAGGCCTGTCCACTTTTACCATTGCATATTTCTTGCATTTTTTTAATTTACCCCAAAATTCAAGTCTCCCCTACATCTCTGTTCCACAGTCTTACTGATTGCCCCACAAACAATTCCCTGAACTGCTTTTTAAAGCAAAATGCAGACTGGAAATGGGGCTAAGTGTTTAATTTTCTTTTAGATAGCTTATTGAAGAAGACTCAGTTGGAGTCCAACTGCCCCCAGAGCCACTAAGGTGCCCCATTAGACATGAAGTTGGCTTCCCAAAGCCCTCCCAGAAGATCAGCACTTGTCTCATCCAGCTCATTGCCTGTTTTAATTATTCCTCAGCAGTGGGCTTGGGTTAATTCCCAGCATCCTGTACAAGTCTTTCTTCCTGGGAGAAGCCTTTTTCCAAATTCTCCTTGTGTGGTGTGGTTATTTCTCTTCTTGACTTCCCATTCTGAGCATTCCCAGCATTTCCACCTCTCCCTCTGCAGCCCCATCCAGAGTCACCTCAAACTCTTTGTCCCAGCTGGTTTCACCTGCTTTGCCACCAACCTCAAAGCTTTCCTGGCACCTCCACATCACCCTGCTAGCACAGTGGTCCAAAAAAAAAAAAAAAAAGGTTAATCCAACCCTCGAGGAAGTGGCCAAATACATTTTTTTTATTATTATTACTGCTTTTTGTTTTTCTCCCAGCCACCATCCATGCCCCTGTTTATGAAACAATACCTAGGAGGGATGGTAGGAAATGGGTTCATTAAAGGACACTAATCCTTTTGCGTCAGTGCAATGCCAGCCTGGGATGCTGCTCCTCACCTAATTCCTTTGTAATCACAGGCCCTGTTTGGGGCTGATCTGAGGGAGGTTTTGCCCTCTGTAAAAAAAAAAGATAAAACTATTTCCCATTTCCTGCAGGTGGGAGCATGCAGGAGGCAGGTACGGCAGGGAGGCAGCTGCTCCGTGGATTTGCCTGTGAGCTAACCCAGGATAACCTGTTTGTGCAGCTCTACCTTCAAAAAAAACCGGTCCTGAGCAAAAATTAAAAATGTTGTGCCTTTTTTTTTTTAATTGCTTTCAAAATTGCTCCTCCAAATTACTTCATGATTCCTGCAAGATGGATTTTCTCAGCAGTCTGCAAAGCTTCAGGCTGAGCCAAAGCTGGGGGTCCACAATCTGCTGACTGCTTCCCCCAGGCTCTCAAAAGCCATAACCCTACAGGGCAGCCAGGGAGCTGCCATTCCTGAACACAGTCCTCAATGGAAAAAAGAAAATGAGGAAAAAAAACCCAAAATAACCAGGCACCCGCAAATGGAAAAATATTGAGACCCAGTTTTTACAGGACTAATATTAAGAGATTTCGAGAAAATGACTCTGCCTAGTTTTAGCATCAAGTCTCTGCTCATCGCCATGAGCAGAGCTCAGAAAAACAAACCCATAAAACCAGCTCACACACTTTCTTTCCACTGCTTTGAGCTCTGTCCTGGATGCTCAGAAACTGCTCATCTCCCAGAAGGAGGAGGAGAGGGTAGAGAAGTCTTTTTCTATGAGCTCTATAGTGTGATAGGATGGAATAAAATCCATCTGGTGCTCATCCGTAAATCCCAAAATGCTTTACACAAAGGTAAACAAGTGCAACCATGATTTCACAGCTGGAGCCCAAAGCTTGGGGAGGTTAAGGGACATGACTAAATCTCTAGGAAGGACTCAGTGCTGGAGAGTAAAAGGACTCACCAAACCCAGTGGCCACAACCCAAGGAGCTGTGGACTGACACATCCAAGTCCTTCAGAACAAATCAGCATTGGAGAACAGAAGGGCTCCCCAAGCCTGTCTACCCCCTATTTCACCCCAAATTTTCCCATCCCCACATGGAATAACCACAAGAGAGTGTGAATTTCTCCCCAAAAACCCCGGTGTGAGCCCAGCTCTGGGACAGGACCATCAGGACACGCAGGAAAAGGTTTGTACTCACATCAGCATAAACGTTGGTGCCGAACACCGGCGCCCAGTACGACGGCTCGTCCTTGCAGTGGGCTGGGCAATAAATCCTAGAAAACAATGGATTCAGATTTATTCTCCATGGCACTGCTGGACAGGAAGGCGAGCTGCATTCCTGGGAGATTTCAAGTGCCTGCATCTGGTCTGCAGGTGGCAACAGTGAATTTGATTATTGGCTCCCCTCAGATGACATTTGGTTGCTGCTGCAGAACTGCAAATAGAGGGATTTGGGCAACTGGAGGGGGATTGGTCTTTTATGACCCTCTCAAGGGGAGTACCTGCATTTTTGCTCAGCTCTGTGCACCTAAATCCCTGTATGTGTTTGTGCCCCGCTGCCCTGTCACTTAATCCTGCACAGTTTCCAGAACAAACTTCTTCCATGTTTTAAGGTGGAAAGGAAAACCACATCCAAACCCCAGCAAATGCAGAAGCAAAAATACAAAGTGTGCAGTAATGAGAGTGTGCTGGGATAGGACTGTGCAGCCTGGCTGGGACGTTACTTGAAGCCATCCAAAAACACAAAGTGAATATTTTACAGGGATGCCAAGAAAAGCACGGTGGCAGGAGGAAAACACCCCCTCCTCCAGTTCAGCCAGTAGGATCAGCTCTTCTCCCACCAGCCCTCAAATCCAGGGCCCCCAGCACCTCTGTCAAGCTGCCCCTCCTTAGGGCAGAGGGTTTCAACCAAACAGATTTGTGTTACCTTGGGCAGTGACTTGCTGGCTTTTTGAAGTGGCACAGTTCAGCTACTGTGGTGTAACAGTCCAGAGTCTGTGCTGCCAAGATAAATGTGGAAAGGCAAATGATTAGACCCAAAAGCTCAGGCTTGCTGCAGAAAACACAAGTCAGAGCCACACAATGCATTTGGTGAGGCCCTTGTCCAACTGAGAGCACCAGGATCCCAGGACACGGCTGACCAGTTCTCCAGCAGGAATCCTACAGCCACTCTACAAAGTGGCCTTAAAAAGGTCCCAGCTTTCAAAAGAGACAAGCAGCTGATCCACAGCATGTGGGTTTGTTACAGCTCCAGACATAGAGCCCAAATATCCTGACACTACAGTTCTCCCTGAAAGGGGCTCAGGTGGATCTCATCAAAAGGATGAGTCTGCACTGGAGGAAGTTTTCAAAGATATTCAGAAAGTGGGAATTGTTTAAAGAGTAGAGCAGGGTTTATTTATATGCCCATCAGAAATGTGATGATTCATTGTAAAAAAATTAATTTCACATGTATTGTGGTTTTCATTACATTACTGCACTAGGACATTAGCCTTTTTTTTTTTTTTTCAGTTTTTGTAATGCTGACACTTCACTGAGGCTTTTAAAGATGGGCAGTTCAACTTTCATGCCTTTACTATCAGCAGCTGAAGTCTGGACGCCACCATGATCCATCAGCAGGAGATGCTGCTGGAATTGGCCCATTATCACCTATTTCTTTCCCTTGCTTTTAGATGTCCCCAGGAAAATGAGGTGGGTGGTGGTGGAATTGCCCAAGGTGGGTGGACAGTCACTCCAAGGTTCTACATCACCCTGGACCACCATTCCAGGGTTGGGTTGTGGCACAGAACCCTTTGACACAACCACTGAAAACTAAAAAGAGCCCTGAAAGGAATGATGTTGCCAAGTACCCCATACAACTCCAGCAACAATATTTTCTCCCCACAACTTTTAAAACTTACTTGTGACTTTGGAAACCATGAATGCATTTGAAGGTTTGCTTTTCCTGTAAAACAAGTAAACAAACAAACAAAAAATTATTAAAAAAATAAGCAGAGTAGAATTACTTGGATCATTGTGTCTACACGAGAGCATCAAAGATGAGTGAACATCTGCTTGCATTTAAAACAAATATCATCAGTTTTTGAGTGCAGGCAGTACCTGAATGACTCCACACCGTTCCTGGTGGATTTCACAAAAGCAGGTGTCCTCCCTTTCCTGGTGATGTCCACCAGCCCTCCTTTGTTGTCCAGGATCCCATAATGGATTGCAGCACGACAAACGCTGGAGGACTGACAGGAGATAAATAAACGGGGGTGTGAAATAAATCAAATAAAATCTCATTCACAAAGCAAGGCTGCCCCAACTGCTACGTGAAAAACGGAGAAATGAAACCACCACCAAAGCACCAGTGGAAAACAAGCTGAGCACATTCCTTTGGAATCTGGTTGTTAAATCCTCCTCTCCCAACACGGCCTGATTCTTTTATTACTATTATTTTAAGCACTGCAAGTTTTTTTGAATAGCAAGCTTTTTT
>VWZU01013444.1:799176-834105 GCA_013397095.1 Sterrhoptilus dennistouni | reverse complement strand
AAAAACCAAACAAAAAAAAAAACTGCAAAGTGTTTTCAGTAAAGAAAAATCAAGAGCCAGATAAATATTTATGGAAAACACAGCAAGAGATAATTAAACTCTGAACTGAATCCAGACAAATTATGAGCTGAATGCAGATATTGCTCCTGAGAAACTTCAGCCTTCAGCTGCATGATGCCAGAACCTTCTCTGAAACAGCAGATTTAGGAGCAAAGGTTCAGACTTCTGTACCTGCTCTCCTCAAGGAGGAGGAGTGATTTTAAGTGTGATACAGAGGTGCTACCCCAAGATCCAGATGGATGGAGGAACCCAAACCAGTGCTGGTTTCCTGGGAAGTCTCAGTGGAAGGTGCCTGCAGGTATTAACCATAATAACCATCCCACTGAAACCATCACAATTAACGACCCCCAGCTCTTCTCCCACCTCAACAGTGCTCCACCAAGCATCAGAGCAAACCTTTCCAGCTGTCTCTGAACCCCATAAACCTCCCTTTGCAATGACCCTGCAGCACCTTACCTGCCCCAGTGCACTGCCAGGTTCTGCCCAATGGACCTGATGAGGTCGCTGGGGCCGTGGTCCCAGATGCACTGCTGAGCCCAAGCGTGTGCTGACCGCTCCAGCTCCTCATCCCAGGTCTTCCGGGCGTGGGCAGAAAGGAAAGAACTGGTCAGTTTTTCATCTCAAACTCGTTAGATCAAGAGATTAAACCAACAGTAGGCAGTGGAGAAAGACTAAGGTACAGATCATCCCCACCATATCTGACCTGTCCTGGTGAAGCCACCACATTTCTGTGCTAAAATCACATCTCTCAACGTGCTCCCCTGCCATGAAAGTCCAGGGCACTAAAGGGTCCATGATTTCCCCCAGCAGATGCCATGCTTCTGAGGAAGTGCTCCACTCAGGTCATCAGAAAACACACAAACCCACGTGGGGAGACCTCAAGAACACATTCAGACCATCCCACCCTAAACCACAAGATATTCTTGGCAGTTGTTTTTCTAATATATTTTTAAAAATTAAAACTCAAAATTCGAGGTTGGAGATCCCATGATCTCCAGCATGACACGTATTTCTGACTCCCGCAAGAGTTCTGACATGCACTCAGTGCTTTGATGTGTTTCAGCATGATTTTTTCATCCACTGTCCTTACTGTTGGGATATCTCCAGGCTTTCCCACCAAGGGAAAGGGGAGAGCTCCACTACCTCCACCACCACACAGCTGGAGATCTTTGATCCAACCTCTGAATCAAGGAGTGTGGGCCTGAGTCTCTCAGCCTCAGATCCCCTCCTCCTTCCAGAATAAATGAGAGTCCACCAGTGGATCCAGTCAAATACATCAGAGGTGGCAAAGTCCCAGGGTTTTTAAGCTTTTTCCACTCTCAGTGAAACAGGCATCACGTTAGAAGTGACAAATCCCATTTCTGTTCCCACTGAGGGCAGGATGCTGGGGTGAGATCACTCCTCATCGAATATCACACCGTGGTGAGCCAGGGGAGAGCTCCAGCATGACACAAAGGCAAACAGGAAAGCAGCTCTGCTGGCTGTGCTGCCCAGGAGAGGATTTGTTCTAAAGGCCAGACTTGCTGGGCCCAGCAGCCAGTGCCCTGAATTCATTGTGTAATTACTGACAGCTGCTCTATTCAGAGCAGCCCTCGGAGGATAATTCGTTGGGATTAAAGCATTACCACACATTCCTACAAAATAAAACCAAAGAGAAGAGAGGTCTTGTAATGTGCATCCAGCCCATCCACGTGCCAGCACGAGCCTGTCCTCTTTGGACATTTACCATCACAACCAGCTGCTCTTTCCAAGTCCTGTCTCCTCCAGAAGAAAGGCAACCTCTGATCTCTGACATTTCAAAGGACCTGTCAGAGCCTGGAGGGCTGCAGGGCATCCAGGCTCTCAAACACACTTAAAAACCATCAAGTGTTCATTGTGAGCATAGCTGGACACCGTTATAGCTGGCATGGGGGAAGGACTGTGCATCCCTGGATAAGACAACAGGAAAATGCAGTGTCTCCTGGAACTTGGTGTTGTCTCCACTATCTCAGTGAGGCAAACATGACCTCATCTCACTGAGCTCACAGCCCAGGCCTCCCAGAACGGCTTATCATGGAGCTCTCTCAGCAACCCAGATTCCAGCAGCATCCCAGAGCTGCCCCAGCTCGCCAGCTCAGCTTTGGACTGAGCAGTGACCAAGCAAATAAATTCACATCAGTCTGCAAAACCCCGTGTGGACACAGCTCTGACACAGGCAACAAAACCATCCTCCTTCTCAGCCCTCCAGCTCCTTGAAAGGGACGGGATCAGACCCACCACACATCCCCAGCCCTCTGCTCAGGCTGTGCCCAGACACAGCTTTTTGTGGTTTCCCACTCTGTGGGCTCGGCAGTGCCTGGCCACAGCTGCCCTCCCATCCAGCACCAAAGCCACAGAAAATTTCCCAAGACGTTCTGCACTCCGAGCTCCTCAGACTTTTCTACCTAGCTTTATTCCCTGCAGCCCCGGAGGTGGAGATGTTCCAAATCTCCTAATTTAATGCAAAGACGTCCCGAGCAATAGGTTATTAAATAGGAATTAAAGTGAGCATAGTCTCCCTCTGATGCCTGCGGATAAAATGAATGAACTGGGACAAAAGACACTTAACAGGTAATTGGGAAGGAGCTCCATCTCTGCATGGCTTTTTGCTGCAGGAGGAGAGAAGCTCCTTTCTGCAGGAATCAGATCACAAAGCCATCCCATCTAAATTAGAGCAGTTATTTGCCTCTTGCTTCTCAGACACGAATGCGGTCAGGGGGCTGGAATTATTTCAGAGCAATAAACATAGAAAAAAGAGATTTCAGACTTTCCCAGCTATACTTGCAAGAATTCTTTATGCCAATATTCAAAGCAGTATCTAGGAAGATGACTGAGGCCAGGGAGGCAACGAGCCTGTGCTCAGCTTCCTTCAGAAGCAGAGGTTGAAAGTTTTTTGGGTGTGTGTGATTCCAAGTGATTTAGCACATGGACTTCTCTTTTTTTTTTTTACTCCTGCGAATTTCTAATGGCTTTTCAAAGTGGAGTGGACAGTGTATATGTAAAATATCTGCATGGCATGCACACATCATACCACAACTTGTAGGTTCAGATTTAATAATCCATCCCACAAGGAGTCTGCAAACCCAAAGCCAGACACCTGAATTGCAGTGATCAGGTTACTGGCTCATTTTCCTCCCCAGCTCAGACTTCCTGCAATACTGGCAGCTCCCTTTTTAAAAAGTGGCATCAAACTACCAGGCCTGACATGTCCTGGCAGAGTTGCAGAGACTCTTTTTGCAAACCCCTACAGAAACACTATCCCATCCTGACAGGGAAAGCCACCACCCTGCAGTTGAGAGGAAGGATGCATACCTTATACATGAAAACAAACTATTTTCCTTCCAGCAATCTGCACGGAGAACAGTTTTGCTTTATCCAGCTGTCTCTGAGGCCGCTGCAAGAGGAAAGATTTCTGCCTTTCATCACTGCTGAAAGCATCTGACTAAGCCATCCTAAAAGGTCACCGTGCCTTAGGATCTATTATGTCCTTTTTCCTCTCAGTCCGTTATGTCCTTTTCACTCTGGGACTGTTAACAAGGAGTTTGTTTTGGCCTTGGCACTGGTCCACCCCTGTTGAACAGTCCAAGTGCCCTCTGGAAGTGTCGATCATGCAGCTGGTAGAGGGGTTAAGGTAATTCTGAACTGTGCCCTGCTCACTCCTTTTCCATTAGCATTGAGTACCTGCGCCAGCTTTCAATTAATTACACAGAGCCAGCAGCTAAACAGTTTCTTTCTTCACTTTTCAGCCCACTTTGCCTTTATCCCATATGGATATAACAATTCTTTTGCTCTCCAGGTAAGTCATAGGACTCACTGTGTTCTTGCTTTCTTATTAACAGTGTCCAACAGTTGAAGTTCATCCAGTAGCGGTTAAATATGTCACTTTTCTAGGATATATTGGGTCCTTTTTCCCTTTCAGACCACTTAAATACACCAGATGTGGAGCTGGGAGAAAGGATTTTCACAAGGGAATGTTTGGAGGTCGATGGCCAAGCTCTACCTACTCATCCACAAATTATCCCAGCACATCTCCAGTGACGCTCCACTATGGGCCCAAAGGGAAAGAGGAAAGTTTATCTCTGGCTCTAAAGACAGACCATCCTCTTAAACGAGTCCAAATGAGAAATGTCCTCTGCAGGACAAAGCATTAAAGAGAAATTCCCGTTCAGCACATACATGGCATTTCCAACTCATACTGGGTAAACACCAGCACATGAAAGGCTGATTATAGCCCTTCCAAGCAGCACCATCTCATACCCAGCTCCTTTCTCCAGAGCACATAAGGCCCTTTCATTTGCCCTCAATCAGCCATGAAAGCCACTAGAAAAGCTCCCTGAGCAAAGGCAAACACAGGAGCGCAAACAGCGGCCGGGCCGGGGACGCTGGGCTGCCCTGCCAGCCCCAGGGCCAACCAAAACACCTTGGGCTTGCTCATGCTTTGTGTTTACCCTCTGGAAATCCATCAAGTTGCCTCTTCTGGCAGCACTTCCCTGCAGGATAACACAGGGAAAGGGATACAATCCCTGGTTCTTAGAAAGGCATTTCTGGCCAAAGCAGGATTGAAACCCAGCTGGTGTGGATGGACCAAGGGACAGCTGTCCTTCCTCACCACCCCCTGCCCTCCTTTCTCCTTTCCTTCCCCCTGAAGTCACGAAAGGCAAGATTTTCCATTTGCAGCCCTCACTTCAGCACAGCTGGCAAACGATTTTATATTACATTTTAGTGTGTTTTTTTTTTCTTTTACCCTTTTTAACAGGGTCTTAACAAGTCATCCGTCATTTGATCCGTCAGCAGGAACACAGGACTGAAGTCAGACCAGTTTTTGGTCAGAATTATAATTGCACACTGGGAAAAGGCACACAAAAAGTAATTATTTACCTACATCATTCTGTGGCCCCATAATATTTTGATGGCAGGGCAAAAATAGCTCAAAATAGGGTCTCTGGCATCAGGTGAAAAAAAAAAAACATATTCATGTGAATTGTTGATGGCAAAGGCGTATTTCATACTCCTCTAACTTTTAAGTTCTCCCTTTGAAGTGGGACAATCCATTGACCAAACTTTTATTTTGGTTTCCTGAACTACAAAACCCAACAGCACTGACCCATCCACCCAGGAACTCCCAAAGCCTTTCCAGCTGTTTCCAGTGATCGAAATTCTTTGGAGATGGAGCCACATTCCTCAAACTCCATTTCCCTGTGGCCCTGTGCAGATTCCCAGGAGCATGGTGGAGGTTTGGCTCACATTGCTAAGCTGAGGTGGTCAGTGTGTCACTGAGGGCAGGTGCCACCTCCAGCATTGGGTTGGCAACCAAAAAACCACCAGAAGATGCCCTGAGCAGACTGTGGGGTGTCCCCACAACAGCCTGAAAGCTTTCACAGGGAGAGCAGGGGTTAAACACCGGGGAAAATTTGCTGCTTTTGTGGCTTGAAGGTAATGGAAGAACCTGCTGAGGCAGGCTGGGGAATTGCCATCACCAGAGATGCATCCAGGGCTGGGCCAGATGCTCCTTTATGAATAATGGAACCAGTCCTGAAACTGTGCAGGGGATGGACTCCATGACCCATCAGCAGCCCCTTCCAACCAAAACAGGCCACTGATCTAAAGCATCCTTCACCCTGGAGTGGAAAGCTTCAGGAAACCTCTTGAGAAAAACTTACTTCAGAGGAAATTTGCTACACCTCTTGCAGCACAAGGAAAATTAAAATACAGTTAGGAAGAAAAAAAAATAGTAATAAAGTGATGTATCAGGCTCTGGACTCACCATGTATTCCATGTTGGAGGCCACTGGATACACCTGACCTCTCAATTTGTTGTGGAGCATCAGTATCTCCTGTCTGTCTGAGAATAAAATGGCTCTCTTGGACCTGGAGTGAGCTTCCCCATCCTGATATTTACTCAGGATGCTCTCCAGGTGGCTGGAGTTGGGCAAGATAAAGCACTCAGCTGTCCTGGTCAGCAGCAGCACACATCCAAGAGGAATGATCCAAGGCAGGGCAGGGTTCATGCTGCCAGCAGAAGCAGAGATGAAGATGGTGGTGATTTTTTCTGCAGAGACTCCCGTGGCTCAGTGCAGGTCTGGAATTTGGGGAGAAACAGGCAGTCAGAGCAGTGCCACAGGGGCTCTCAGTGCATTTGTCCCCCCAAACAATGAGGACACATAGCCTAGAGTTGAGCTTGGAAAAGAGTGGTGCTTAAAATTATTGCTCACCCCAAAGACAGGACCAGCACCACAAGAGGTGAGGACTCAGTTTATCACACCTGGGAATTCCACTGATGCAGATTTGGGAGTGAACACTCCCCAGGCCTGCAGCAGGATGCTTTCTGCACCCCTGGCATCCCTGCTGGAGCTGCCACCTGCAATGCCCAGCAGCTCTGAGTAACCCCAGCTCCATCCCTTCACAGGCAGGGGGAGATTTGGAGTTGTCCCCTCCAAAAGAGCAACTGGTAAAGCTTTTATATTCTGAATAAAAGGGAAAGTAAACCCCGCAGCGGGCTCGATGAAGAAGTCGAGCAGCAGCAAGAGCTGCTCTTGAGGCTGCAGCGGAGCAGCTGCCGAGCTCTGTGGACATTTCTCTTCTGGGAAATGTCAGCGCGGGCCGAGCAGCCCCAGCCCCGCTGGCGGTGACGCACCGGGGCTCTCGCTGACGCTCCCCGGCGGGCGGGAGCGGCGCCAGGGATGTGAGTGATGGAGCAGCAGGAGCAGCCGCCCTCCCCCGGCCAGATTAGGTGTTCCCTGATGCCGTCAGCACCGAGAGAGGGTCTTGTCGCCCCTGCATTTCTTGAACCTTTGCAGCCTGATTCTCACGCCGCTTGATGTAAACGATATTGTATTCTTAGAATTTATCTGTATGTTTTGCATGGTTGTTCTCTGAGAGAGAATTTGACTGATGGTCACAGTGACCAATGTGGAATCAGGAGGTTGTAACCTCCTTGGGCCAATCCTGGCCCTCTGTAAAAAGTGTTTATAAGTTAATTGGAGTCAGATAATAAAGAGCTTTCCATGTTTGACCTGCTGCTGCCTGCTGTCCTCAGTGAGGGTCCACACCCACATCGCAACTCGTTACCCCTCTAAGGGCAGGGGTAACAGGGTCTCGCTTTGCTCTTTGAACAGCTTCGTTTAATCCCTGTCTTTGCTCCCCAGTGCTCCTGCTCCACCTGTCATTGCCTCCAATTTGTCCATCTAGGGATCATTGAGAGGCTTGGCTGGTTTTGTTGGGATCAGGAGCTGTTCACAGCTCTCCAGTGGAGCCCCTGCAGGATCAATCCATCCAGGGCAAGAAGCATCTGTACAGACAGTGCAAGCATAGGGATCTCCTCTCCTTAGGGCTAATTTTTGGAAGAAAGCTTCCCCACCCCTGTCTGCAACACGAGGTGGGGATCTGGTTGTGACAGCCCAGCTGAAAGGCACGCTGAGAGCATTCCTCTGCAGCAGCAGGAAACAAACCCCAGATTAGCAGGAATTATTTGAGAAGTTTCATCCAGTGACACGGGATTTGGACACTCCAAGACCAGATGATTTGGAAGCCAACCAGAGCAGGGAAGAGCCATATAAATCCCAGCTGGAAAAGCTGTGCCTGAGCACAGAGCCCCAAACCCCTGCTCCCCCAACACACACAGCAGAATCTGAGGACAACAGCACCAAGCACAAGGTGATTTGCACAGGCAGGGACCCCAAAAACACTCTGAGAACACTCAGAACTCCCGAAAACTTGTCAGCCGGCTGCACAAAAGACACAGAGCCCCTGTTTGAGGCTTCTTTCTTGGACTGAACGTTGAAGCAGATGAAAACCAGCTGCCCTCAGCCTCTCTCCAGGCAGCGCATTAAGCCTTTGCCTGGGTACAACAATGCAGGATGTAATTTGCTCGGTTTAGGTAATAGCTCCTCATCATTTCCTGCTCGGCAGAGCAAGGCGAACACACGAGCCTTGTCCCCAGCTCGGGGCACACCTGGAAAGGCGGGACGTTGGGTGGCACAGGGACAAACCCTCCTTTAACCTCATCCTCTTCTCAGCCCGGCTTGCGGCATCCGCTTCCCCCCCAGGCAGGACTTTCTAACCCGGCTGCAGAAGGGGGTAAGGGGGAGGCAAAAAAGGGAGAGCAGTCGCTTTTGTAGACTGTCTGACCCAAATTCAGGGAACAATTCCTACTTTGAGGCACTTCCCTGAGAGTTTAAAAATAGCCCCAATGCTACTCACAATGTGGCCATTTAGGCCCAGCAGCTTCTCCCCGCAGGAACAGCCGGAGCTCAGAGCACCCCTCATTTGGCCTGATGCCCTTTGCTGAACAGGAGCCCAAATCCACCACCCATCTAAGGCAAACATTGAACTTTCAGAAAGGGCAGATTGAAATTTTTTTTTAAAAAAAAAAATAATAATAAATAAATCAGCTGCAGCATCTGAGAGCCAGAGGAGCTGCCCCGCTCGGGGCTCGGCGGCGAAGCCAACGCATCTGGCTGGGCCAGGCAGCCAAAACCTCCCAACAGATGGTGCATTATTCCTCGGGATGTGCTGCCCTGGCTCACACTCGCCAGCAGAAGGACAGCAGCACCTCTTTAAAATTAGGTCACTTTGGCTTTAGCTTCGGTTTCACTCGGGGTGTTGCGAGTCCTTTCCTCTGCCTCGGCTCGGGGCATCCCAAGGAAGGATAAAGGGAACAGAGAGGGACAGGGAGCACAGAGTTCCCTGGCTGGATAAATTGGAAGCAGCTGGAAGATGCTCACGTCTCAGAAAGCTCTCACAGATTTCAGATGTCCATCCATCTGCCTCTCAACAGCCCCGTGCCCAGGTGCAAAGGAACACTGAGATGTGTGATCCAGCCCCAGTACCCTGCAGGGCTGGGGCAATGCCTCGTCCAGGGAGGCTGGAATCACGTTGCCTTTGAGCTGGGGTTTGACATTATCCACGGGAAATTATCAGCTGACAGTCAGCTGAGGAAGCCTCTGCTGTTGATTTCAAGGGTTCAAGAGGAGCACAACCTCCCTTTAAACACATCAGGGCCCGGACACTGGTGCCAGGTGAACATCTGGGAGCCATCAGAAAGCACTGAGTCAGCAGAAAAGGACTCCTGAGTATGCTGGAAAGCCTGTCCAAAGTGGGGAGAAATGGGAGGCCTTCTTCTGGGGTCTGAGGGAGTTAAAGTGCAGCGCTGGACTTTGGGAAAGATTATTTTTAGAAAGCTATTCCCCAGCTAATGGATGGTGTCTGCTTGGGCACTGAAAGCAGGAGAGCTGCTCACAGCTGAAGCCTGGCAAGGCTCTGCTAAAACCACATGCAGGCTGATCCTGCCTTCATGTCCCCATGTCACTTTACTCCTTAGGGACATTGAGCTTAGACTGCCTCCCTGGTGAGGCACATGAGTGGGCGCCTGCTCCTGGGTTGTGGGTGGCATCTGCAGCTATAAAACATCCCAGAGCCCATGGAATCACACATGGCACCAGCTGACAGGGACGGAAAATGCAAAGTTAGCTCAGGACATCAGGAGAGCATTTAAAACAGCAAAGCAGACAGGAGTTAGCCTGGGATCAGCTTCTAGCCTGAGTTAGCCTTGGATCTAGGATGAGTTAGCCTGGGATCAGCTTTTAGCCTGGGGTTAGCCTGGGATAAACTTTAACCTGTGCAAAGAAATCCACAGGGATAAAGCCACAACATGATGCACTAAACTGCAGGTTATCTCTCTCTGGGATGCACAGAGCCCAAGCTTTGCAGAACTGTGGTGGCTTCCAAAGACAAGCAGGATGACAAGTTCCTACACACGGGACAACAGTGACACTCTGCTCTGAACACATCACAGATTCAGCAGCATCTTCAAGGCCATGGCCCAAAACATCTGGATCTTCCATTTCAGTCCACTCCCACAGAACCCAAGTGGGTGAGTCTTTATGTAAAACCACATGGAAAACCCACTGCTAACAGACACCACACGTGGTGATGCTGAAATTCCTTTCCTACAGGACTCGAGAGCAGAGCTGCACAAACACAGGCAGCCTGGGGCACACCAATGTGCCCACAGGTATCAGCTCCTGGGGGCTGCAACAGCATCCCTTGGATATTTTCTATTTGCACAGAAA
Source organism: Sterrhoptilus dennistouni (assembly GCA_013397095.1). Lineage (NCBI taxonomy): Eukaryota > Metazoa > Chordata > Aves > Passeriformes > Zosteropidae > Sterrhoptilus > Sterrhoptilus dennistouni. The sequence continues at coordinate 823,958 of VWZU01013444.1, read as the reverse complement.
CCCATTCCTGGGCTTGCAAACTCCTCCCATTCATTCCACATTAATGCCTGTTAATCTTGCATTCAGTTCTGCAGAGCGCACACGAGGGAAGCTCAGACAGTATTGTGTTGTTTTATACCTTCCAGGCAACTTTTTGAAGAAGTTATTAAAACTCTGCCTTCTTAAAGAGTTATTTCTTGCACTCCCACCACCCACAAAAACACATTTCAGAAGCCAGAACTTTACCCTTACCTTGCTGAGTACTTCCAAATCTCCAGGTAACTGCAGCTCCTCCAAGCCTGCTTGTGGAAAAATAAATTAATGTATCTGAAATATTTAAACGAGGAGGAGGGAGGGGAAAAGGATGGAATAAGCCCCAGGAGGTGCGAGATGTGCAAGGTCTGGGCTCAGCAACTCGGACCAAGTGCAGTCTCACAAGAGCTCCCCAGTGGTATTTATGCAGAGGGGAGAACCCTGGACCATCCCCTGTGACAACGGGCGTGGAGCAATAACCAAGGGAGAGGGAGGGGAAAAGAGGGGAGGGAAAAAAGCCACGAGGAGAGAGGGGTGTTGTTGGGATTGCAGCAGCTCCAGGGCAGTCACTGGGGCTCAGAGGAGCAGGACCATCCTCCCTGAGGCGGGAGGAGGAGAAAGGCAGCCCTGATTCTATAAAATGTTGGCTGTGCTGTCCCCAGCAGTCGGCTCTGGGACTCGCACCAGGAATTCCAGGGGCACAGGGGAATCCTCCCCGCACAGGGGGGACCGCGACGCCTCGGTGAGAGGGAGGCTCCGGAGGCAAGGGAGAGGGAATTCCAGACAGGAATTTTCTCTGTAAGGGACTAAAACCAGCTGTGTCCCCCCGGCTGCCGGCTCAGCCATTCCTGCTCCTCACGGGGAATTGATTTCCCAGCTCCAGCCCCCTCGGTAAACCCCACGGCATCCCCTTTTCCCCAGAGCTGCACTTTGGCTGGGAACAGGAGATGAATCGCGCTCTGTAGCTGCTCTCCCAGCGCTGACATTCCCCACTCTCGGGGAATGCGGGAGCTGCAGGGAACAGGGAACGCAGAAAGTTGGTGAAACATCCAGGCAGGACTCACCTCTCTGTCCCAACAGCTGCAGCTTTGGCATCCACCTCCGTGGTTTTACTCACTGTCAAAGGAAGCGATTGAGCAAAAGACAAGCGAAAAGTTCCTTCCTTTTTTTTCTTGCAGTAAACAAACAGGGAAAACCCAAACTGCTATGGTGAGCGCCTCTGAGCTGCTGCAGGGCACCATCAGCATCTGCAGGATTCCCGTGGGATCCGCATCCTGCAGGGGTTCAGCTCATCCCCCGGGATGTCCCCCCTGAAGAGGGACACCAGCCACACCCAGCACAGAGCCAGGGGAGCACCCATCTCCCGGGAGCTGGCACAGCCAAGAAAAGCAGCTGTGATTTTTCCAAATCCACTGGCTTGTCCTTTTTCCAAAGTTCTTGGGGAAGAAAAAAAAAAAAAAAAAAAAAAAGTCCTTCCATTCTTCTGACCAGTCAATATTTATTCCTTCAGGCAAAACGCTGACCACTTTTATTTACTGTTTACCGGAGGGAGTTTACAAGATATTCCCAGAGGTTTGTACAAGCTCAGAGGCGCTCAGAGAGCAGAGGGACATTTATCAAGCTCGTTCAACAGAGCAGGAGCAGAGGAGCAAATATTGGCAGCTGGGAGAGCAGCACTGCTCCGAGGAAAGAAAAGAAGCCTCTGAGGTCAGCACCGAGGCTGATCCCACCTCTGACACCGTCCTCCTGAGGATTTTTCAAGAAGGAGCAGCCTGTCATCACTGGGGTTGGATCTTGCAGCCCTCTGGCTGCTCTCCCCGCTGCCAACACTCTCCCAGCTGTATTTACAGAGTTTCTATTGACTTCCAAACAAACTGGGTCTGGGAACCAAACAACACGTGGTCCAGCAGTTGGACCTGGCACTTCTGCCCTGCCAGAAGCCATTCAGGGCAGTTTGCTCCCAAAAAAAAAGCTCAGACTTTGACACCAACACCCAAAGACCACCCAGAACTGGGCTGACAGAAGGTTCTGCACTGCTTTACTGTAAAATCACTCTATCCTCTTTTTATTTTTTTCCTTGCTCTTATGGTTCCCTCTGGATCAGTGAGTTTGCTGTAGGCTTATTTAATCAGCTGAAAGATGCTGCAGGCCCCCCCAATTCCTAATTTCCCCAAAACACAGTGAATTTCACCCCAACACAGTGAACTCTCGTGCCCCCACACAGGCTGCCACCCCAAAACCAGGCAGCTCCCCAGCCCTGACTCACAGCCCTCAGAAGGTGCTGCTCACTCCAATTACCATAAAGCTGAATTAACTCATTTTAAATCTCACATACCGACCTACAAATAATTTCCAGACCTCAGAGGAATTTGGTATTTTGTAATCTCCGCAAATATCCCGATGGGAAATGAATCCCTGTAGGATGGTTTGGGCTGTCTGATTGCTCCATCAACCTGGCTGCTTTACAAAGATTTCATTTTTTTATTTTTTAATATACACTAACTAGGATGGTTTCACTGTACAAGACACACACAGGGCCTAGTTGTGCTCAGGGATGAGCACAGCCTGGAACAAGAATTTTTACCCTCCTTATTTTGTCTTGAGTCAGCAGCTTGGGGTCATATGTTCTACCAAAGCCAAAACAATCAGAAATTACTTTTAATCATTCCTCGTTATTACTGCCTTGATTATAACGTCTCCATTTCATATGTGGTAAAAGCCACATAAAGCAGGCTGCATATATAAGTATATATTAGCAAAGAGGCTTTTAATGGACTAGCCAATGAAGGGGAAGAGACACAGATTTCTCTGTGCCCTCCTAATTGACCAGGCAGACAGTGAGTCTTGATCTCCACTGGAATTAATGCCCCTTTATTTCCTCCTCAAACACAGCTCGGCAGGAATGGCCCCAAAGCAGGGCAGGGTGAGAGGCACAGAGCTGCAGGGGATTCCCTGCTCTGGAGCAGAGGGAGCACAAGGGGATGAAGAGGGTGAAGAGAACCCAGGGGCAGCAGAGAACCTGCAGGAATTGTCTGTGCTCACCAACAGCGAGAGCACAGGGGGGAGCAGCAGCCCCTGGGCTGCTCCTGATGGGCACAGCCACATTCAGGTCTGGGGAATCACCCCCCATTTGCTGCCTGTTCACATCTCCCTCCTGCCTGGGCTCTGTCTTTACCTGAGGGAGGAAGAAATCCCTGCCACATCCATCACTCCAGCAGGGGGGAGATGCTCTTCGTTTGACCATAATGCAATCCAGAAGCTACACCAGCAGATGAATTAACATTCATGTCAATAATGGGATCCAAATCACAGGAGGGAAAAATGGGGATCCAAATCACAGGGGGGAAAGCCGGGCATTGATGGATTCACTCCCAAACACAATTATTACTTGGCACTGTGAGCCTTTATCTGTTCTTTCTTGCTGCTCTCCTGTTTTGGGGTAGCCTGGATTGACCACTCAGGTCCATCTCCCACTTCTCCACCTTCTCATCCTAAAGAACATTCCTCCAAATGCTTCATCAGCTGATGATGAGCAAGAAAACAAGTCCTCATAAATCTGTCCTGTTTCATCAGTGATCAGGAATAAGCTGATGTAAAACAATGAAATGACACAAGCTGCAGCAATTTCAGAAAAATTAGGGGGCACCACTGACTGCACTAAGTACAAGTCAAATGTGAACTGAAATCTACAAAATCCTCTATGAAGGTGGTGAGGTACAGGTTGTCCAGAGAAGCTGTGGCTGCCCCATCCTTGGAAGAGTGTAAGGAAAGGTGGACAGGAGCAAACTGGCCTAGTGGAAGGTGTCCCTGCCCATGGCAGGGGGTGGGATGAGTTTTAATGTCCTTTCCAACCCACATCAATCTGGGATCCCATGAAAACTCCTCACCTTGTTCCCACAGCTCCTGATATTCCCTTGTCACATCTGCAGACAGGAACAGTTCAGAACCCTTAACCCAGCACTCATCTTTGGAGGTTTCACCCCAGAGCAAAAGGTGAACTGCTATCACGAGCTCTGCAGCCACCACATCTGGTTATTTACCAATATATAAATGATTTCCAAAAAAAACCTTTGGGTTGATAACACAGCTCAAAATAACCCTCCAGTTGCACAAATCTTCCCATGCTGGGAACATCCCCTGAACGTCCAAGGTTTGCTCTTCATTCCCAGTGAAAAGCAGCGGATTTACAGCACATTTACAAAGATAAACCCTCTGCTGACAGCTCAGGATCCATCCTTGGAGCTGTATCCCCCAGACCTGGCCCAGGGACATCCTCTCCAGAGGATATTGTGGAAAACGGCAGCTTACTCCTTAAAACACCTTCCCCCAGCCCCAAACACCTTGTGGCTTTCATAATCCTCTTCTCCCAGCTCATCCAGCCCTTCCCCTGCACATCTGGCTCATGGCACAAGGTTTTCTCCCCACAGCCCTTTGGACCTGCACATTCAGTTTCTCATTTTGAAAACTTCAGGTCTCAATGTGCATTTAAAAAAAAAAAAAAATCTCAAAATCTGGTTTAAAGTTCAGTAAACAACCACCGGATTTACGGTGTATCATTGTGGGTGTTGGGGTTTTTCTTTTACATAATCACACACAGAGCAAATGATCAAAAGTTGCAAACCCCTTGTTTTGCAACAATGGGAGGAGTTAATGCAGAAAATAAAAATTGTGGCTGTGTGTCCACATCACTGTTGCCACATACTTTTATTACTCTTTTAATACACTGCAGAAGGACTTTAGTGACAAATACGTTTGCAATATCCTCAGTAAAAAATGCAAGAAAATCATTTTTAAGTGATACTGAGACAAGTCATACTGAGAGAATTTCAACACCTGATTTTTAAACTGGCAATGACTCATTAAAATAGTAACATATGTAACCTCTATTAAGTAATATATCAATTACTAATCACTGGCAGTTTTTTTCTGGACTACTCAGGTTAACCTGCACTATCAGAAATGCACTTTTGCACAATGCACTGGAGATAGAGCTAATTAAATACCCAACACAGGCAGAGGACTAATTAAAAACAGGATTCCTGCTGGACAGAAAACCACTTCAACCAGGTTCCAGAAACAGGATGAATAATAACCAGCACAGAACAGAAAGTTCAAAACCTGGTTTCTTTCTTTTCAGGAACAAGCTCCCAATCCCCCATGATTTCAAGCTCTCACGAGTGGGGCTCTGGGGCAATTCCCATCACAGGGATGCCCTGGAAGCACCAATCCTTCAGCAGCCCCAGCTCCAGGAGCTGAGGTTTTTCCTGCAAACAGCCAAAAATCCAAGTGAGCTTTACGCAGAAAATTTTGGAATTGGTGGAATGTCACCAAAATCACGAGCAGTCACCACCTGTAAATCAGAAAACACTAATAAAGCATAAGCAGCAAAAGCATAACAATGTATTTGGACATCAAAAATGATGCCAGAGCATCATTAAACTTTCTCAGCAGAGCACGAGCACTCCAAAGAGCCATGAGTGCTCCTTCCAACAGCCAGAGCTCTGGGCAGGAAACTCCTTTCCCTGTGGGACAGCATGAGAGGGCAGAAGAGTCACGACAAGCCAGGGAGCTTCCACCATCCCACAATGAAACAAGAACAGAACACCACTATCACTAAAGAATTAAATAACATATAGAGTTTTTCAGAGAAAGCTGATCAAGGAAATATTTCTACCACAAGTTCTCCAGGGCGATGTCAGAAGAAGAGACAAACAAACTGAAGAAGAGACAATATCATCTGCTTCAGAAACAACAGTGCAGGGTCTCCAGGACACAGAAGGAATTCCATCCCCTCTCCTCAGTGCCATGTCCCTTTCCCTCTCCCCTCCAAGTTCAGTTCCACCTGAACGCAAAACTGGAACACTTCTCAAGTTTCAAAAAGTAGTAAAAGCAAAGAAAAATAATCTCCACTTCATTTGGGGAAGGCTCCCTACACCTTGAGAAATGCTACACAGAAATCTTTGGAGTTTCCAAGAGTAAGATTCACACCTGAGGAAAAACAAAACCCACACATACACCTTAAACCAACTTTGTGACTTTTATTGATGGGCGACAACTTTATACTTCTAGGTATCACTAAACTGTGTACAATTAGGAACTCAACATTATAGGAGAGCAGACAGCAAAATTAAACAAAGCAGACTTAAAGAAATATCAATCTTAATTATTTTGCCCATTTTCTTAATTTCATGTACACAGAAGCATAAATGCAGTTTGAAATTTCTTAATAGCAATAAAGTTACAATCACCCATCTATATAGACTAACATCTTAACTCCAAATATTTGATCTGCAATGTGTACTTAAGCAGTTTCTCATCGCACAATTATTAAAATGTGTCTTCCTATCAGGAACCAGCAACTCTGCAGTTTGTACATGTTTTGAAGCACAAAGGACCATTTCCATCTCATACACATCAGCTCATATTTTACCACTTATCAAAAAACTATTGGGGAAGCAGAGAGAGCTTTTTTATTTTTTTTTTAAATCTTTTTTTCTTTTTTTTACTGAAGTAAAGATAAAACATTTTCACAGAAATCTACAAGTTCTGTTGCTGGTGCAGGGTTTTCTTCTACTACGCAATTAGAAAGTGGGAATTTAACGCAAATCCCCTTTTTTTATTTTATTATCTTAGGATTCAGCATTAACTCAGATGAACTTTATTTCTTTTCAACACTTTTTTTTCTCTTTTTTTTTTTCTGTGTGTGATTCACGAGGCTTCCATTCCGCAAAAAGCCAAAAAAAATAAAGTCAACACAAACTACGTTGTGCACAAACGGCATCTTCCTTTATCACTCTATCCCATAGTTGCAAAAACGGGGAGAAAAAAAAAAAAAAAAAAAGAGTAAAAACAGGGGGAAAAAAAAAACCAAACAAACAGAAAAAAAATAAAATAAAATAAAAAGGGGGGAGGGGGGAAATATTCACTCAGAAGAGCATTTACAGGAGAAGAAGTTAGTGATGTTGGCGTTGCAGGGGCGGGTCAGAGCAGGTCCACCTGGCGGTAGTAGAGGAGGTAGGCTGTGCGCTCCAGGGCCGCCTTCACCACCTGAGAGTGGTGGATGACCCTGACGGCCTGGTCGTCGATGCGCAGCCACCCGTTCAGCCCGATCTGGAACACGTCCGTCGTGTAGTGCCCGCCCGTGGCGCTGTTGCCGTGGTGGTACACCACTGTGGGGACACACAGGGGGGTCAACGGGGATCAGGGGTTACCCCACATAAGGTCAGGGGTTAGGGTTTGCCTCCGTTTCGGGTTAGAGGATGGTGGCTTGTTTCATGTCCTGCCTTGGGACACACCCAGTTCTGGGTCATGGAGAGTCCGCAGGCGGACGCGGAATCATGGAGTGGTTTGGGATTGGAAGGGGTCTGAAAGCTCAGCTTGTCCCATGTCCTGCCTTGGACAGCCCCAGTTTTTGGGCATGGAGAGTCCACAGGTGGACATGGAATCATGGAAGGGTTTGGGATTGGATGGCAGCTGAAAGCTCAGCTTGTTCCATGTCCTGCATTGGGACAGCCCCAGCACTGAGCCATGGAGCATTCACAAGTGGACATGGAATCGTGGAATGGTTTGGGATTGGAAGGGATCTGAAAGCTCAGCTTGTTCCATGGCCAGCCTTGGACACCCCCAGTTCTGGGGCATGGAGAGTCAGCAGGTGGACATGGAATCATGGAATGGTTTACGATTGGAAGGGATTTTACAGCTCATCCCATTCCACCCCCTGCCATGGGATGTGGGCCTGAGAGGTTTTTAGCCTGCTAGGAGCTGCTAACTTTTTCCTTGGGAAAAATTTCTCAAGAAAGATTTTTGTCAGAACAAGCAGTAGTGGTTAAAACTCGGCGCTCTCGCCGCCGCCACCCAGGTTCAATTCCCAAACAAAGAAAATCACCAAAACCTAGAGAAAGACTGTTTTGAGAAAGGATAGTTGTTTACTAAGATTGTTTTGAGAAAAATCTTTCTTGAGAAATGCTTCCTTGGGAAGAAGTTAGCAGATGCTAGCAGGCTAGAAATCTCCCAGGTCCACAATGGGACACCTTCCACTATCCCAGGTTGCTCCAAACCCTGTCCTTGGACACTGCCAGGGATCCAGGGGCAGCCACAGCTTCTCTGGGCACCTGTGCCAGGGTCTCCCCACCCCACGTGTCCTAGGAGACAAATCTCCATCCCAAATATTCCCCTTGTGGTATTTCTGATGGTTACTGGGACTGGTTTGCCCAAGGGGAAGTAGGAAATGGGATTTTCCAGCTGCCTGCGGTCAATGCCCATGTCAATCCCAATGGGGTGACATCCAGAGGCTTGGGTGGGATGAACATCTGGGATTTGTATGGCTCAAATAATCTTAAGGTCTGGAAAAAGTGAAGGAAACTGGGGCAGGCCCTGGGATTTGGCTGTAAAACCAAGGAGTTGCTTTAGACCCCATCCTTATGGCGAGCAGCTTCCCACCCTTCTCAGGGAAGGATTTCTTCCAACATCCCACCTAACCCTGTTCTCTGGCACTGCCAAGTCATTCCCCTTGTCCTGGCACTCCCAGCCCTTGGCCAAATCAGTGTTTCTCCAGCACACCAAATCTCCCAATTCTAAACAAACCCCACTAAACACAAGAATTTCACACCCATAAGCTACTTGAGTGCAATTTAAAAGAAAACACTTAATATAACCCAGTGTTTCTGTAATTCCATATGTAGAATCTGCACTTGCAATAGAGGGAGCACAGAGATAAAATACCTGCAAAGAGCCGGTAGGTTCTTTGGCCTTTTGAAATTTTACTTTTCACACCAGGAGATAGTAGCTCTGGAGGAGAAAAAAAAGCCACGCATTAGAAATTTCCTATCAGGAGGATCAATTCTTTTTCAGAAAAACCAACACTATCACAAAGGAGAATATTTAATTGAAATTTCTTCTGCAGCCTTTAAAGAATGGTCATGGTTCTAATGACTGGTAATCAAGGGAGTGAATTTGCAGGTTTGCTGAATACTGTGGTTTATAAAAGGTTTAAAAATACCACCAAAAAATGAAGGGAAAAAAAGACAGAGTAAAAGACCAGACTATTTAGTTTTTCCCCTTTCATTCCTGCCCTTAGACAACGACAGAATCAATTTCAGATGCCAAGTCATGCTTACATTCCTAAAGGAAAATTGCAAAATAAAATATTAAGTAAAACAAAAGGGCACTGCCTGACAAGGTGCAGATCCCAGTTGAGATATGAGTATACACTGATTTTATTTATTTCTGTTTGAGCTACTGGCTGGCTAATAGTCCCATTTGTCAGCTCAAAACAAAAGGCATTACTTTGGCAAGCTTCAGATACTGGACAATTTCCAATCTCACTCTATTTAAAGTCACTATCTCCTAGGATACTTGTTAAATAAAGGATCCTTGTTTAACGTCTGCACTATGGATTGTCTACCTTCAGGCTGCACTTTCAATAAAACACTAGTTTCCTTCCAGCAGCCAAAATAATTTGACACTTCTGTGAATTAAATTTGTGACAAAAATATCCAATATTGGCACCAGTCTTCTACAGACAGGGACACAGATCCAAGAGGATCACTTCCCGTATTTGCCCTCAGCAGTCTATATCCTCCATAAATTCACAGGAAGCTCTCATTTGGCCAACCCATTGTCTAGGAAGTGCCAAAGGCTTTAAGACCTTTAATCATAAAAAACCTCCAGAAAAGATTCACCCAAATGACCAAAGTTTCAGACAACGATGAAGACAAAATCTTGTCTGGGAGAAAATTAAAACACAGACACTCGTAGGAAATACAATATTATCTTTCCTATGATAGAGAGGGAAATTCTGTTAATAAATTTTTCACCTTTACTGATTTCCAGATCAACAGTGTACTCAATATTCTTGATCAGCTTCTGACATCCACCAGTCTTCTCGTACACAAAGCGTTTGAGGTGTAGGACGAGAACGGGGGGCAGCTTTTCTAAGGTGAGCCTTCGACTGATCTCCACCTGACACACAAACACGGAGGAAGAAAATCTGTCATCTTTTGTTACCTCCTCAAAATTCCTCCTTTAAATAAGGAATAAGTGTTTAATTTTAAATACACTAGCAGCAAACCCTCCAGATTTGTTACTATTGCAGTATTAATTTATTATAAATGCTCGTGTGTGATTTAAAGCCTGCTGGATCTTTAATACTAATGTTGTTTCAAAGGAGAAGTATATTCAAAGAGAAAAACATGAGTTCTGACCACACTTTTCTCTACTAAATAGTGATTTTTATATAATTATAACCAAACAATCCACAAAATTTCTGCCTGGAAACCAGGAGCCGAGCTTAGAACAAAAATGAGCCAAGCTCAGAACAAAAATGTTTTGCCTTCCTAGAAATGAAGACATAAAAATATTTCTCAAAATAACTGCTTAAGGTTTCTCTTCATTTTTTAATTGAGAAAGATCTCTTTATTGGTAACCATGAGCATATTATTTTTCAATACGTGGCTTGATTCTGCTAGAACCTACATGTTGAATAGAAACTCATGGGGAAAAAGGAATATCTCTTTCCAAGGATCTACAGACAGTATGTTCAGTGTTTTTACTACAATTTTAATACAAAGCCAACTATTTCAATTTGAATTTCTTTTTAAAAAATAAAAATCTGGAAGACACTGTGGGTGCTTGTATTTCCATCCAAACTCTGAAATACCATGCAGCACCTAATTTAAACATTCATTTCTTCCAACTCAGCACTGGGTTGTCAGTCAAAAACTTTAAACCATTTGCAGTAAAAGGCAAAAAAAAAAGAACACCAAGCAAAACAAGATCTTTGTGGTAAATCATAATCAGCTTGCAAATGTTCCTTTCACATGAAAAACAACTGGAGAAATGTATCTTCTGAATACTCAAGGTAAACAAATTTCTGCTATTCATCTTTAGCTTTTCAAGGGAAATGAACCATCCATTTGTTATCTAATCCTGTTCTCACTTGGAGGATTTTGAGAACTCCAGACATGAATGTCAGAGGGAACACCTACAATTCCAGAGTTGCCAACAGTGCACATGGAATTCCCACGTGAGCAATCCCTGCACACCAGAGATGCCTTTACTACCACCCACCACAGGAAACAAGGCAAGGCCTCAGTGAGGGAGGTTTAATTATTATCCTCCATCACAAGTTCTCAAACTGCCAAACCAAAGGCATGCTTTTCTTCCTTGCAAGTACTTTTCTATTGTAATTATTACTATAATGTATTATTTGTAAAATCAGAAAGCATTTACTCTGAAGAGCTGCTTCTTTACTAACAGCATCTGGCAATCCCCAGGAATCAGTAAGTTATGATATTGAACATAATATTATGTATCTTTACCACAGCTCAGCCTGTTAGTTTAGAATATTCTCCATTAAAATCCCTAATAAATTATTATATCAACTCAAACCCCAGCTATTTACAGGCCTGGCTTTGTTTCAGAGCTGCAGGACACACTGAAAAGGTCTGCAACCTCCTTTGTTCAAGTGTGTTCCAACAACTCTTTATAAAGCCAAAGCTCTATGAAAACCCTTTTATAAATTACAAGTTTATGAAAAAGTTAAATTAAAAGTCTATGAAAACTCTTTCAAATTTAAAGTTTAGCACTTGGCTGTGAACAAGGGGTGAAGAGAGCACACCTCTTGCTTGGTTTTTGTGGTGTATCCCTGCACAGACTCTCTGGCCACCAAGCTCTCCAAGGCATCCTGCACGGTGCGGATCTTGTCCGACTGGATGTCCAGCTGCAGGGTGAAGAAAAGCTGCAGCGTGGCAGACTCCTTGGAACTCTGCTGGTAAACAACAGATCTGGGGAGAAACAAAGAAATCAAAATGGAATAAAGTGTCATTTTCAACCAGATAGAACCTTCAAGGAAGAATGAGTTACTTAAGTATATCAATTTATAGTTAATTCAAGGCAATGCATACAAATATAAAGGTTAAACATCAAGTTTTAACAATTTATCCCAACTGAAATGATTTTGACATCTACTTAGAGTATTCTGAATGGGATTATAACTGACTTGTTTTACTTATGCAAAGTTATTGGATAAGCATCCGAAGTTTAAAGAAAAAGACTGAAAATTTTGATAAGCATTAAAAAAAAAAATTCACCTCCTGGCTCTTTTTGTTAGTTTAGTTTTCCACCAGCTCTTTGCAAGTGCAAAGTGCCAGTGCTTATCTGTGTTCTACTGTAAAAATCACAGCTGATTCCAGATTCTCCAACAAAAGCACACCATTTTTTCAGTCACTTCTCTAAGACCAATTTCACAATGATTTTAAATTGTTTGCTTAAATCTCGCCATAGGAAATATAAACTATGCTCCATTGAGGACTGGCAGTTCATTTTCTTCATCCAGATCTGCTCCTGTATATAAATTACTATGTTATTATATATTGAAACAACAAGAATTATAATTAACACAGCTCTGACCCATTTCGTGATGCTGGAATATTTCCAGGTCAGGTAGGAAATGTTAATGTTCAGGTTAATTTTACTATGTTGAGGATAATCAAGAGTCCTTTTTACTCAGGGAAAGCACTGAAAGGCAGGGCAGATTCATATTAGCAAATACATAATATTAGAGAGGGAAAATATATAATATTCTTTATAGGGAAGAGAATGCATGAAAAACAGTAGCACCTTTATTTTAAAAAATAGAAATTATATTGTAACACACCTCTTCAGGACATTTTCTTCACAAGATACGCAGAAATTGATTTGATACCAAAACCTTTGCTGGGTTATGATTTTTCTGTATCAATGTCTCTTATTAGAATAATTACAAACCTCAGTTGGACATGGGAAAATGCATCATTTTCAATGAAAAATGACTCAGGCACTGCAAGTTCTCAAGAAAACTTTGTACTTTCCCACTTAAGCCTCATGTTGCTAAGACAGACTTTATAGGCTGGGGGTTTTATGTAATTATGCCTAAATAGACATTTAATAGACTCAAGCCTCTCAAGGACAGCCTAAAAATCCCCAAGCCTGAAGTTTCCCCAGCCAAAAGATGCCAATTCAAATCATCTTTTCCTCGCTGCTTTTCCCATTGGATTTTTCCAGTTTCTGATGCTTTTATTGAGTGGAATTCTACTGGCAGTTTTACATTCAGTCCTTCCTATCTCCACCCCCGAGGATGAAGCTTTCCAGCCTCCTATGGGATGCTGTTTCTGTGGTGAGCTGTGCCCTGGTGTGAAGGTTAAATAAAGTGGATGTGCTGCCAGCAGATGTTGGATTGGATTCTGTGGTTCTGCTGCTCACTGCAAGTTTTGCCTTTTTCCAGTATTACCTTTATACAATTTTCTGTGGACTTCTTCAGAAAACTGCATAATCTTAGGGTTATTTTTAATATTAAAAATATTTTTAATATTTATATAAAAATATTCTATATTTATTTAATAAAAATATATTGTATGTATTATTAAAATGTATTCCATGTATTATATTATGTATGGAATTATGTAGAGATCTAAACAACTGTGACAAATTTTGGCAAATATACCTGGGGTATTAACACCACCTTGAGTATGTGAACCATCAGTGCAGGACTCCGTCAATATCTACACACATCTGTCTGCCAAATTCTATGGAAAATATAATTTTATTTACCAGCTGTCTGGCTCAAACCCCAGAAGAATAAATAATTTCAGCGCATTTCCAAGGCAGAAGGCACTAGCCCACATTATTCACACTTCTAGACTCAGTATCTGGCAACACAGCGAGTCAAACACCAGCAATTAAGTGTCTGTCTCCAATTTAAAAATAATTCTTCAAGTCTAGCAGTTTTGTTTTGCTGTATGTTTTTAGCCAATGTTTACTTTGCTTTCATTTTAAATTATACATCTCTCCAAACAAGTCAGGAGGTTTCCTTTCCAAACAATATTCTTTCACATTCTACTTTCTGCCTTTGTCTGGTATCAGACCTGCATATAAGTGAGATCCCACATTCTTTTCATTCCAGTACCATCTTGTAGCAATTTACATTTTTCCAGACTCCTTTTGCCTGTAACATTTCTTTACTATTTAACACAGCTTCCTCTGAGAAGCATGAAGGGTCTGAATAACCAAAAATTCACGATTTTATGTTTTAGTTTATTGTTTTACTGTCAAGATTTAACTCTGTTAATCTCATTTTCTCTCAGTATCTTTATTTACAACACAAGATGTGACTCCTAGAGGTCATAAAAATTAGGTAGCTCGAAAATGCTTCGGAATTATTCATTCAGAGCATAAATACTCCAAACTCCTTTTCCACATGCAATTCAGGGCTTCGGATCTCAGAACATCCTGTTCATTTAAAACATTTTTAAAAAAAGATTCAGGCAGTGCAAGTGAAGAACTTGTAGGAAGAAGTACTGTACCTTATGTGACCACCAAAAATATCAGTGATTGGAGTCTGGACAAAGTCAGCCTGGCGAGTGACCGAGGATTTGTTGCGAGGTCCCACCTGCTCCCACTCGTCCTCACTGCCTTCCCCCTGCTCCTCCTGCTCCTCTTCCTTGGGAACACTCTGAGCCTCGGGGCCGTTGGACACCGACACTTCTTCAAGGGACAAAAGAAGAAAACACATTGGGGTTTTTGACAGGTAGAACATCCAGGCAGAGAGAGGATTTGAAAGGTAAAAAACTCAATACGAGAGGTAAAAAACCCCAACAGAAACAGCAGAAACCCCAAGAGAAATGGCAAAAAAAAACCCCCAACAGAAACGGTGCAAAAAACCCCAATACAAAAGGCAAAAAACCCCCAATACAAAAGGAAAAACAAAAAAACCCCAATACAAAAGGCAAAAACCACCCCAATACAAAAGGCAAACCCCCTCCCAATACAAAAGGCAGAAACCACCACAATACAAAAGGCAAAAACCACCCCAATACAAAACGCAAAAACCCCCCCAATACAAAAGGCAAAAAACACCCCAATACAAAAAGGAAAAAAATCACCAACATTAAAGGCAAAAAAACCCAATACAAAAGGCAAAAAACCCCCAATACAAATAATTTTTGAGGAGAAAATGTTTTAATGCATCAAAAAAAAAAAGAGAGCAAGCATTTTCAAGGTTTGCTCCCAGCATGACACATCCATGTGTTAACAGAAAGCAGCTCACTGATGACTGTATGTAAATAGCAAAGTTTGATATATTTTTAGTAGTAAATTTATGGGGTAGAAAATTAGAAAGTCAAGTGTTATTCTAGAAACAGAATTGTGCCATTATTAAATACAACTCCTTCTCTGCACAGGTATTTTACAGGGAACCCGAGGCTTAGCAAATATTTTCCCAGCCAGTGCCAAAGTCAGGAGGTTATAAACTGAACACAGCTAAGGAACAAAATATGGTATGACTTTATATCCTAAAAAATTTACCCTACTAAAGAGAAACTGAGGGACTAGTGATCTGAAGTCTTACTTGGCTAAGGCCTGCAGGATTTTGTCTGTAAAGGGGGTTCAAGCTAAAGCCTCTATAAACTAAACTGAGATTTTACTCTGCATATACATTCTGGTAATTCTTTCAAAGTAAATTCTCCTCCAAGAAGTCAGTAAGACTTCTCAAATAATTGAGTAGGTTGGTTCGTACTAGATAGAAAAATTAAATAGTTGGTTTAAAGATCAGTGAAAAAGACACTGATGTATTTTTGAACTCCCATGGAGAGTCCAAACCCACTAACATTGCAGGTGTTATAAATGACAAACAAGACTGATCAACTACAGTTAGCCCCAAAGAATGCTCAGCTGGGCCCAGTAAAAATGTGTAATATTGAGTTTTGTTGTTTAGGAGAACCAGGATGTGACTTATTGTCCTTCAGATTATTGACAGAACCATGACGCCTTTCCAGAAACCCAGTAACTCTTCAGATCATTCATGAACTGGGCAGAATGGACTCATTGTACCCAGATTTTAACAAAATATTATTTGCTTATGTCCCAGTCCTCTAAACATGGCATTCTATCCCTATCTCAACATCTACTCCAAGCATTACTCTGTATTATGAAATCACCACACAAAAGCAGCATTTGAAATTAATTGTTTGCTATTAAAAAAAAACCTACTAACTTTCATTATGTGGAGAGAGAAGTTTCTTGAGGGTCAGCATTTCTTCATGTAGTCCATTGAGGATAAATCCCAAGTATTCCTCAGCATCCTCTTGCCTGCCCTGAATAAAATATTTTTTTCAATTAATTCTATGATATTTTAATGGTTTCCTTTTAATAGAAGGTTCATGACACTGAACAAATCCAGCTTTCTCCTATTAATTTAGCAGCTAATCAGTCTAAAGTTATGTCAAATAAAGTTTAAATTTTATTATAAAATGAACTCTTTTTTAACCAGTTAAACCCAAATTGTGCTAAGAAGTAAATACACACATCAGCTCCACAATGATTACAAAAGTTCTGCATTTTTCTCAATACAAATTCCATTTAATGTCTGAGTTGGAACTTTTTTTCCCCCATTTCTTTTATAATCACTATTGAAAGCTGCTGTCAAACCAAGGCCAAATCAAAGGACAACTTGAATTATTATCTTTTCTTTATATTGAAATTAAACTTGAACAGGTATTTTGAAGTTTCTGGACCTTCAATCAGTCTTAACTGAATTGCTCATAAAAACGAACAACTGCTCATTTCTTAAATGTAAATCAAATGGCAAGTCCATTACAAAAAGAGATGTTCCATACCAACAGTAATTTTTTCATTATTCTGACATATCGAACTGCCAAACCTGTAATTAACATTTTCCTGTAATTCAGGTCCCAAGACAGTCGACTTTCATTACCATGAACTCTCCAAGAGCTGATGTTAGTGGCATTTGAGCAGAGCCTGAGGTTTGGCTTTGCAGAGTTTTAAGGACTGTGACTGCCCTGCAATGCAGTCCCACAAGTCAAGGATTTGCAGTCTCACCTTTTCTGACAGACTTGACTTTATAACCGTCAAGAGCCTGTAAATGTAGGTTGGTTCAAAGGCAGCCCCTGGTCGGATGTCTCTCACTATTTTATCACCTAAAGCTGCGAGGTGAAAGAGAATTAATGTGAGTAATAATAAATAAAAGATTTTTTACATTATACCTGAACAGTCTCTTCACACATCACTAGTTTTACTATCAGTTTTATTGTAGTTTTGGAGTCTTGAGCTCAGAAGTTACAAGACACAACTCTTATCTGTAAACGCTGTTTTAAAAAACATCACCCAGCATAAACTAACAGATAGTCAGAAAAAGTTTGAGGAAGATTAACAAGAATATCAACATCCATCAGAAAAGAACACTTTTAGTGCTATTTGCATTTTTGCATTTCTTTTGTACTCGAACACTTTCAGTGTACACAAAAGGTCCTTAAACCTTTTGTGTGTTTGCAATTCTAACGGATGACTTTTGCTGACTGCAGAATAAAATCCCCAAGAACAGCCAGACACAATGTTCCACCTAATGCCAATAAAAGGCCTCAGAACTATACTTGAAAACTACACAAGGCAATGACCTACAAGTAAAGTAAGTTGCATAAGCCAGGAAGATTTGTTTTACAGAAAGAAACCACAGAAATGTCTGAACGGTTTGGAAATCACTGGAACCACCAGCTCCTCCTGATATTTCCTTATCATGTTACATAAAGAATAGTTTCAGGAATGTGCTTGTTTCTACAAGTTTGCAATACAACAGACTTGGTTTAAAATCGAGATTAAACAACTGAAACCTTTAAGATAAGTTATTTGCATCAAAAAATATGCTATTCCTCACTACATAATCATCATCGAACCTTTTAATATGTATCATGAGAAATCAGACACATCTGAAATTTTCCCACTGGAATCAGAAGCCAGGAAAATATTCCTGCAGGCAATCTCCAACTGCTTAAGGGGTCTGTTATAGCCCCATTTTGTTCCAAATCGGTGAGTGTTCAGGATTTAAGGAGAAGAATTGAGCAATCTGATAAATAAACAGCTGGAAATATGTAAGGAAGGAAGTGGAGGAAAATATGAAGAGTATCAACTGGTTTTCTTAGAAAAGGGCATGTTCTTAGAAGGCACCTTCACAAGTCAGTGACCCTTCAACAAAAACTGTTTCTATTGCACTTGTACAGTTGGTTTACCAAACAGAAGAAGAGAATCCAAGGTGTGACACAACCCCTCATGCAGATCTGTACCCCAAAGGTTTTTCCCATCATTTTCTACTCTGTGCTCTTGTTCCCACTCACCTTGCTTTGCTTTAGGAGGTACAGGCATATTAGTGAACTCATTCATTAAACGAACACTGAAACAGAAGGGAAGCAACTGGACATGAGCAGCAATTTAAGACTTAGAAGAACAAATAATAAAATCAGATTGTTGTCATTCTGACTGCCAGAACAAAACAAAATCAAATAATATCACCACAAAATCTGGATGAAGTTCACACATAAAAATCCACCTGATCACTGCAGTGAAACCCAGGTGTTGGTTGGTCCTTGCACCTCTCACAGTTCATTCTGGCACATTAAACACTACACACAAAACTGATACTCCCAAGGCAACAGGAATTATCTTCCTTGACAAGCCAAGCACTTGGAAAACACCAAGCTCATTATAAAAGTGTCACCCAAAACCAAACAAAAAACTTCTGGATACATATCAACTTCTAACAGTCATTGTTAGGTATTTCTGAAGGAGTTTAGTCAGATCCCAGACTTTTTATTCCTTTTTTCCCCAAGCTACTTACAAACTGTCTAGCATTGGTGTGGAGGTGCACGGCCTCTGCGATTTGGAATACATTGGAATGGACTTCATTAAATGATACATTGGAGGGCAAGCAACCAAGGCCTGCAGGGTCTATGCAGTGGCATTAAGGAAATATGCAGAAAATGGCATCTGTGTATTAATCAAATATTTAGTTATATGCAAAACTATATGAAAAACAGAGCTGTGTTTTTATTAGGTAGATCAATCCAAGAATTTTAACTGGAAACGAGGATGAAGCTTTATCATAATGTTAACCAATAATGTACTGAAGTTACATTAAAATAAAAACCCCAGTATCTTGTAACATGCAGTGATTTCACTGATATTTTAATCATGGCAAAAACTTTAATTAACGGGTAAGGACACATTTCATCCAAGAGCAGGAGAGGAAAAGAACTTTCATAGGAAAGACTTTAGAGAATTAACCATTTGAAAATTGGCAGGAGATAACCTGGAACACATTTTCTGAGAAGGGAAGAAACCAGCTGAAACTTAAAGGTGCTGAGTCACCCCTGCAACCAAAGCAAAACCCACTGAGATGTGAGAGATGCTGCACTGCAAAGAGCTGGGGGCAACCTGGAGAAGTCCAGAATAATACTCTAAAAGCATCACACCTTGGTGAGAGCAGGGAATGCACAAAAAAACTGGAGGGAAAGGGAAATGACAACATCAGGGATCAATCTCAACAGCTGAAGAGAGATTAATTTGATCCCCACAGCGCAAAAAGTGAGTAATAAATTCCAATGCAAAATTTCAAGATTAAAAAAATGGGAGCTAAGATGTATATTGTATATAACCAAACAAGTGCAGAACTGGTTATATACAATAAAAGCTTTACTTAAAGCAGTCACTAGCCTAGAAATAAGATCTGCCATGATCAGTCTTGAAATTGATATTAACATTTTTCACTGGCAGTACCAGCACTAGAAGTATCCCAAGTATCACCTGGAGTCAGCCTTGCTGACATAGGAGACAATTTTTCTTAATTATTAATACTTTTATTAATATCATAACATAGCATGGAGGGAAGGTGCTTTCTGCTCCTCAGGGTGAAAGTTATTTTTGCAGAGGGATACAACTCCAATTCATTAAAAGCAAGCCCATCTTTCCATATGTAAGATTGTAGTAGGATTAATTTAAATTAAAAGCTACTTTACACAGATGATACAACAGTGACAACCTGCTCAGCACAAACCCAAATGATCCACTAAACTGCAAAATAAAGCCCAAGTGTAACAACAGTTATTACAAGTGCAGAAGAGAAATAACCATTAAATGGATGCACAGAGTCACAGGGAAACATTACTAGAAATCACAAGGGTTTCAGTCAGGAGAAGTTACAGTTCTGAAATATTTTGACAGAGGTAACAAACTGCAAACAGGATTGCAGGGGAGCCCTGCACACCAGATTCAAGGATCCAAAATCCCCCTGGATTTCTGGCTGCTACACTTCAACATTTTAACCACAGGAGCAGGATCTGGGAAAACCAAACACTTTCATAAAATACTTACCAGAACAATCCAGAAAAACTCTGACAGATACAATATAAAAATATCAACTTAAGAGCATTATTTTTTTCCCAGGGAAGGATACAGCATTGATGTAGCACCAGTTTCCTTTGTTGATCAGCCCTCGGGGTTGCAAAGACACTGGTTTATGTATTAGTCTTACATTTTCCAGTATTTCTGCAGAATGAGAAACAGTAAATTGAGCACCAACAAAACTCTCGTGGCCAATAAACAAATATCTGCTGCAGCATTACACAGTAACTCAAATCAATGAACAAGATGCCCAGAACCTTCAGAAAATGATTTCCACTCCATTTAACCACTGGTGATGTTTTTCCTCCTCCGAAGACATCCCAGGACTCGGATCAGGAGATGCTGATACAAACCTGATCACTGTCATTCCAAAACAAGACCTATTGATTTGGATGTTTGTTCTCCTAAATCCAGATATTTTATTTACATTGCTACATAGGTACATACACAGATATAAAATGCCATTAGCTGCAATCACTTGTCACCAGTTTTATGAAGCATTTCCCACATTTTTCTGCTTTGAAGAGGGATGAAGCCAACAGAGAAGTCTCAGTTCAGAAGTTTCACCATCCACTATCTTACAACAAAATCATCTCAGTGCAAACACAGAGCCAGATGTTCCCCTGATCTTCAGAACAGGCTGTTTTATTTAACACTTCCAAAATCTACGAGATAACAGCCTTACATAACGTAATTCCTACTCTTTCCTGCTTTCAAAACCTTCAGCGATGGCCCAAGTTCAAAACTGAGAAACCACTGCACATTAGTCTGCCCCAGTTATGAAACCAAGAGCAACAAAGGGAGCTTTTCCAGGAATCCTGACCTGTTATTTAGATACCTAAATAAGAACTGTTTAAAAGAAAATATTGGAGCTCACACAACTTTAAACTTGCAAAATAAGGTGCATACAAGACAAAATATAAATTGCAAGTAAATATAGCAATTGTGTACCAGTGGGGTTATTTATTTTTATAATAAATGTGAGAGGCCCCAAAGCTCTTATGTGCTATAAACTTAAAGAATTTGAGCTGCTCACTACAGGACTAAAAAGATAAAATAACATGATACAGATATAAAAACAGAGGTACAAAGCTGTAACTAAGCAGAGGAGGTGGCAGAACTGCAAACAAAATCCACATCCTTCTACTCCCAAGCTATCTCCCTAACTGTAAAATTGTATTTCCTGCAGATAATGTAAATTTTAAGTAAGCAAAATTGACCAAAAGAAAATAAAGTGCTTAATTCAGTTGTCTATTACATAAAGAACGTGCCACCTGAAAGAGCAGACAGCAAAGAAATGTAAAATGGAACATGATGTAGCACAGATGCAGAATAAGATTCTTTTCTTCTGAGGGCTAAAATACATTATTGAATTACTGCTAAAGTACTTCAGAAAGCATTGTCAGAGCAGCAACATTTGAACTGTGTTCACACACAATATTTCTGTTAACACAACTCAGCACTGTTGAAAATAAAGATGAAAGTAATGGTAAAAGTTTCTATTTTTTGTGTCTATCAATAACTTTTTACAGTAACTCTTTTCCTCCCCACTTTTGCACCATGCTTAATAAACTATTAAGAAGATCTTTAGCATCCTCTTGTGGCCACAAAGCTGCTTTGTGGAACAGGCTCCAGTGCAATTCCTGGGACTTTTTGGTTCTTTTAACACAGACCTGGGTTTGTGTACAGCAATTACATTCAACAGCACATTTCCAGCTTGTATCTAACACACAGTAACTAAAAGAACTTTTACAAGTGTATCAGATGAAAAACACACTTATAACCATGAGAAGATCTTAGAATCTCAAAATCTGTTGGAAAGATCATATTATCAGCCAAAAAACTCATTTCTTTTGGAGGGTACTGATTTGTGAAATGAGCAAATGTTTAGATATTTCTGTTGGCAAATAGAAAGCGTTTTGCTGAAGTTCATTCACTGGGTTTTGTTATCACAATTATCTGTTATTTTTTTCTTTAAACAAGGTGATTTTCTAACCAAAGCAAGTACAGAGTTTAATGAAAGAGAAGCCCTGTGGATATGGTGTCCATGCTGAAGAGATAAGGGTGGTTACAAATTAGGAACTGAACACTTGGCTATGGCCCTGACTTAGAGAATATTGTCTCTGTCACTGGTCTCTCCTCAAATCTGGACAATGATTGAAAAATCCCAGGACAACACTGCTGGATGACCAAATGAACAAAAACATTTCTGTAAGAATCCAGTTTGAATGTACAAAAGGCTGCATTTCTCCAGTTTATAAACCCTCCCCAGATCTTGGATGTCTCCACAACATCCTGCTCTAGCATTTATCTACCTTTACAATGAGCAAAAAATCTTCCACTGTATAACATTGAAACACCTTTCTTACAATCTGAATTAATTTCATTTTATCACTAGTCTCGGCAGAACTGTGAATGACCATCTTCTTTATGAATTTGTTTTGTAAATTTAGATTTACAACCACGGTCACACCAATAAAATCATCTGAGACAAATTAACTCTGAATTTTCCATGTTTGCCCACATAATTTTTTAATCTTATTTCCATTTTTGCTGCTGTGCTATGAAATTTGCAGTTGTAACTCTGACCTAAATCAGCTACGATGAGCAGGTAACTTCCTTTTATCTGTACTCAGATTATTCCTCTGCCCAAGCAGCAAGCTAATAGTGAAGGTGCAGAAGAAAACTGAGTAAAAGTTACATTTGTGTTTTACTACACTGAAGACAAAATAAAAAGCTCTGCTCCCACCTGGTGGCAAAAAATAGTACAGAAACAGTGAAAGTCTACAAAGTTAACTTACAGCTGGAACAACTTGGACAGGATAAAAAACCTCTTCCATTTATGGCAAGCAATCATACCTTTATGATGGTCACAAAATAGTTTTAAGTTAAAAATCATTACCAAATGATAGCTTGAGATTTTAAGACAATGTTCTTCATATGAGTTCATACAGACTGTAATTACCTGTTCATTATATATATATATAATAGTTTTAATACAGTGGTTGTGACCCATAGTGGAAAATACACTGAAATACAAATTATTCTGACAGCTTTTCTCTCAACAGACCATTCTGAGTAATGAAACCCTTGCTGAGTAAGGAGGGCAGGAGAGGCAGCACACAATTCTGGACACTCTGAACATCACCTCCAGGTCAGCTTCTGTTCAGAGTGGAAATCTGGCTTGAATTTGTCACATTCAGAACAGCACTGCACCTGTAAATTAGCTTGTAGCATGACCAGCAGGACCCTGCACAAAGCCTTCTCACACATGGACCACTTCACAGATTTAAAATAATTACTTTGGTTCCAACATTCATGAGTCAGTGACACAAAATGCACCCAAGCTGAGAGAACTTCACAATTTCTGGCTGAATCTGCACAACCAACCTCCTGCAGTTTCACAAATATGACAGGACCAGGAATCAAAGGTTTTGTATCACTTATTGTCCCCTCTGGACAGCTCCTTATGGTTACTCTTGAACTGGGAACAGCCAGCATTGGTTATGGATAAAGCAATACTGTTTGTAATGGTTAAACTGGAAAGACAGACCCCTCAAAAAGCCTATTAGTAAATATGGTATTTCCTGAATTGAATTTTCTGAAGCAGGATCTGTGTAGCCAGCACACTTCAACTGCTGTTTAGTGCCCAAAAATTTCAGCTACTTTGGTATCAATATAGGAATGCTCTTCTTGTAATGGAATACACTGCAAAATTGCAAATACTGGGTAACATAACACACCATTTTCTGAACAAACCTAACATATTCTCCTTTTTACAACAGCACACAGGCTACTTGGAACCACAGATCACTTCCACAGACTGTTTGACATGTTGTTTGACAAGCAGCAATAGCTTCCCTGTATCTGGGATAATGACATGGCAATGCCTGGTTGGAATGTTTACTCAGGGGGATACAAACTGGCTTATTCAAATGACATCCTCCGTGCAGTGTTTGAACAGCCAGCTCATTACCAGAGGAACGTTCTCTATCAATATTGCACACTCCTGTTCACAAGCAGAGTTAATACCCTGCCAGTGTAACATCCACTCTCGTGTGTATTAACTATACCTGCAATCTTTATGGCTACGGGATCCTCTGAAACTGGAACAGGTCCCTCTTTGACTTCAACCTGTTTTTCAGGGACCAGAGGAGATGTGGCAGGAGGGGTATACTTAGTCTCAACATAGACCACAGATGTGGAAGCAGAGGGCTTGGAATTGTGAAAAAGACTAGCCCACGATTTTGCAGGCTGATTAACAGGGACCGATCCTGCAAGCGGGACCGTTGCCTCAGTAGTAGGTGAAGCTTCCTCAGGCTTAGCTTGGTCTGAGTCAGTGCTTTCCACAGTGTGCAATTCTACCCCATTGGCAGCTGTGTCCTCCCCAGAGGATTCAAGTGTTTGTCCATTGGTAACGCCCAGAGTTTCAGTAGTATCGGTGCCAGCGTAAGGCTGGACACCAGCTGTCCTTAGCGGGCTCTCTGTGCCGGCCCCCGCGGGGAGGCAGAACTGTTCCGAATGAGCCGGGCCGCAGCCCTCGGCCT
>VWZU01013444.1:772228-799161 GCA_013397095.1 Sterrhoptilus dennistouni | reverse complement strand
ACACGCGGCTCCGCCCAGGAAGTCCACGGAGCTGGCGGGGCTGCTGCAAGTCCTCGGCGTGGCCAGCGAAGGGAGGTCTGTGGCCAGCTCCGCGTCCTCCGCGCTCAGGCTGTTGAGTCCCGCGGCCGTGGCGTGGCCGTTCACCAGCGCCTCCGGGGCGGCCACGCCGTCGGGGACGTCTTCCAAGTAACTGTAGTATCCGGGGGGTCTTTTCTTCTTCTTTTTCCTCTCCCTCTGCCCGAGGCCGCCGGCCAAGCCGTCGTTTTCGGCATTGGAGCCGCTGTCCAGAGCCAGGGTGGGGTCGCTGAACTGGCAGTCAATGGAGTTGTAGTTTGTGTCGCTGAGAGCATCTTCTGGGGTTTTCTGAGCAGGTGCACAGCTGAGAATGAATTCTGGAGCCTGAGGATTCAGAGTACTCGAAATACTGTAGTCGGTGTTATTTAGGACAGATGACTGAGTCTCGATAACTTCGTTAACACCAAATTCAATTCTCTGATACTCTTCCCCTGGACGAGAGAAAGCAAATCTCAGTTAGAGAATCACATTGAATCAAAAAACTACAAAAGCAAGAAAACACTCTCCTATTTTTCTGTAACTCAGAAAACAGAGTACACTCCCCCAAACAAAATCAATTCTCATTCTCAACCTTGACTTTCAAAAGATCATTTTCTTAAAGACAGCAGAGCAAGATTCAGGTTTTCTGAACCAGAGCTATGTAATTTCCAAAAAATTGCACACCTCCTGTACATAACCCCTATTAAATTCAACTCTTAAGAAAAACTATTAAAAGTCCAGTGTCTATAGGAATAATCTGCATTAATTACCTATATAATATTAGATTATATAGGGAATTAGATAATTCCCTATAAAATATGGTGTAATACTTAATTCCACGCTTTTTTCAAGCCAGCCTGTCCAACTGACAATTACAAAATCCAAGCCTTTGCCTTTTTAACTTTCCTATATGTGAGTTTTGCTTTTTGGGGGCTGGGTTTGGTTTTCCTGGTGTGATTTATCATAATCATTTACCATAATCATTAATAACTGAAAATACATTTATTAATTGCATGGAGCACTGCAATTAAAAATTTTTGAGCATCCAGGTTCATTTACAACTTCTTGAATTTTATCACAATTAAATGTATTACTATGTGAGAGTAGTGACATATATGAGTCCAGGATTTTATACACAAAATACAACATATTACTCAACATAAATCAGCATTCAACTTGTACATTGGGGTTGTACTGAAAGCTTATGAACAGGGTTTTTTTGTTTTATTGATTTATTTGCCCTGGAACTAAAACAGCACTATGAAATATTCTCATGGCAGGCTGCATTATCACAAAATATTTTCAATCACCAAGTTCTGCAATTTCCTGAAATTTATTTATTGTTATAATGTATGTGCTAACTGGTCACACTGAATACTTCAACTACAACTATTTCTGTAACTATCCAGTGAAGATATAAAATTAATGAAACAGTTTCAGGAATTTCGAAGGTAAGCTGATATTTTAAAGCTCTGCAGGTCTTTATGATATGTATGTTACTGTTTCAAAGACATTGTATTTTAATATTTTGCACTTCCAATTTTTAAGACTTACTACAGAACCAAACAACACTAGATATTAGTTCCAAAGGAATTCAGTGGCTACAGCACTAAACTTTTAAGATTTTGTGCAACTTACATTATGCATGACATGTCAACAAATACACATTTCCAAACACATCACAGACTCACTAAAAATGAGGTGGATTTTTGGGTTTTTTTTGAACACAACAAAAAACAACCAACAGTTCCCAGAAAAGGAATTATTCATACACCTAAGGAAATAATCCTATGGGGAAATAATCTAGTAGGGAAAATTCTGATATGTGACTGTCAATATAGAAATTTTGCAAGTCTGAATATTTTCTAGAAAAATCTTCTAACAAATATTTTAGCTTTAAAAAATGTGAAAGGAACAAGAATCTGCATTTTTTAATATCAAACGAAGAGTAACAAACTTCAATATGTGTGTGCTGGGCTCTGACTTATCCATGCAATACCAACAAATTGTGATTTAATGAACAAATTATAAAGATGTTAATTGCTTTTCTGCTTTGATCTATTAACCTGACTAAATGAGAAGCAAACATGTCACAAATCAATTTTGATCTTGCTGCCAGTCAGACAAAAGGAGACTTTTTAAAAAATAATAAAAAAAAAAAAGGGTAAAAATTCCACAAACATCTGGTTTCTCTGAATCTTCTTAGGGAGTGAATTTCAGATTTCTCTTTTTTCCCCTCTGCCTGTCAGAAAGGATTTTTAACACCCTGTCTGCCATTCACCAACCACTTCTGCAATCACTGATGAGCCATCACCGCCCAGAGGAGAGGGCTGAAGTTACTTTTTTAAAAAACTCAGCAGCCTGGAGCCAGGGAGGGGGAAGCTGTGCCTGACCTGCACTGCAGAGGGAAGGGCTGGGAGAATCTCCTGTCCCAGGAATTGCCACAGAGCCTGGGCTGCCTGTGCACACACAGCTCCAAAGCAGCCACTGCTGCATCTGCATGCAAATGCCAAATTTCAGGGTCTTTAAGGGATATAAATCCACAACAAAGCCATTCCTCATTAGTTGATCTGTTTATGGAGTGACTCCTCAGCTCAGGAAGAACCAAGAGCTGTTTTTTTTTTACCTTTTGTTACAACAGCACAAAGCACAGGCAACAATTAACACCCAATATTCCTCCAACCTTGATACAAATGAATTACTGGGCACATTTCAAGTCCCTACCAGTTCAAATAATCCAGGATTTCTTCTTTTCCAAAATCCAAGTTAAAAAAATAGTAACTGTTTCAAAAATAAAGAATGTGGTTTTCCTCCATGGGCAAGCCCAAGGTAAAAGTTATCACCTCTGTCCTGCTCCTCTCTCCCCAGCACTTTGTGTGACCCAAGGCCAACCTGGCAAAACCCATCATCTAAGGGAGCATTTTTTCTAGTTTTGGTGAATTTATCAGTTTATTGTACACTAAGCAATCACAAGAGCCCACTGAGGGCTAGTGGGGAGCAGAAAACAGAACACATCCCTTACAGTTATGGCACAGTGATCACCATAGGCTGAAACCTTGCCAAGAGCACAAGTGACGTTGTGGCATTTAACACACAAATTAGGAAAACAGCTGAGCAATTAATCTTTGCACCTTACAGCAGGATTAGAATACTAAATACCAGTAGCTACTGTACAGTTAGTCTATGGAATGACTGGCAGAAGCTCATTTGCTGTAAGATTGTGTCAAGTTCATTTCAGAAAAATAAGAGGTAATTTCTTTTCTTATTTGTTTTGACTTTCCACTTCGCTTCAGGGCATCTTTGTTTCAATCTAGTTCACAGCTCTATTTCTGAGTGGACTGAAACAGATCTCTGTGCCATGGACAACATGGCACACATATTGAAACAGGCACCAACAGATGCTCCAAGGGCAGTCTATGCACAACCCCAAAATCTGTGAATGCACAGTAATAATTAGTATGAACAGAGTTCTGCATATTAGAGCTTAAGCCATGATTTGATTATTCTTAGTAGGTATTAACAGATATTCTGACTCTGTATAATAAAGTTAAACACTGAAGATAAGTACAGGAAAAAATGAAGACTATGGGGAATGGTAACATGGTACGTGTGTATCATTATATATAAATATAAATATTTTGCATAACCAAGCATTCCAGTTTAGTTTGCACAGCTTCCTATGCAGCCATCACAGTGATAATGTGCATGCACAGGACAGTGCAAGCTTGTTAAAGACATTTCTCAAGCAAAACCTAATTTGCTGTCATTACCTAATCTCAAGGCTGGGAGGGGTTCTCTCAAGGTCTAGGAATGATCTGAAAGACATTTGTACAAACCATCTTTCTGTATGGCTTGTGAACATTAAAATCTCAGTCTGAAAGAACAAAACTTAAACCCAGTTAGACAAAGCAATAGATGACTGGATGCCCCTGTCACCAACAGACAATTCACACCATGTGGTCTTTTTAAAGAACCTTTCTAACTCCTACTTGGAACTACTCAGGGCCCTAAAATTGGTCCTGTACTAAATAAAACTCCTGAATTGTGACAAGTGCTGCTGATCTGCTCTCAAGTGAGACCTGTGGTCCTTCTTTCTGACTGCCTATCTTGTTTATCTTTAAAAGGAAGGCTAAATCTCTAAGCACAATGATCAGGTGCTCTTAAACACTAATGTGTAGTTTGGTCCCCTTTAGAGCACTTTTGAGAAACGTTCAGTCAGACACTTCCACGATTTTCTAAGGAGATCTGGAGTCATTTTCATACACATCTAAGTCTCAGCTTGCTTGCCCTCCTCTGGTTCAGGGAGGGAATGAAAAACTAATTTATCTGCTGCTTAAAATACTGTGAAAGTTTGGTCAAAACGATTTAGTTTATTTAGCTAACTATTTAGCAGGATAGCTCCTACCTACCTGTCCACTTCTTGTAACTCCAAAGTAAGGTCAGGCTGTAAGAGGGATGGGTTGAGGCAGAGGAGACCTGTGAGTGCTACAGCTTTGAAAGGGGAACTCTGTCATTTATTTTTACATCAAGTCACACTTTCATCAAGAGATAAAAACAACACCAAACCAGGATTTTCCAGGAAAAAAAGCCAAGCCAGGCAGAAACAGGAGTCAAAGGGAGCACAGAACAGAGCACTGCTTGCAGAGCAGTCTTGCTGCAACTGTTAGAAAATACTCATGCTATGGCTCTTCAGCCCCCCTCATTTTCACAGCTACATCCTACAGTGTTTGCACAGGACTCTTAAGTGTGTGGTGGCACAGTGAAGGAGGAATAAGATGCCCACTGTAATTAGCTGAAGTTCAATGCAGGATTTTCAAAACCTCTCACAGATAGCATTCAGCAAAGTATAAAAAAAAAAATCAACCTGCCTCATGTATGCCTGTGTAGGTACTGAACAAGTTCTAACAATTACATTTAAAGAGAGGTTATAGTAAATCTCAGGAAAATGTCACAGCCTCGAAGTTAAAAAAAAAAAATATATCTTGATTTCTTACCATCATGAAACTTACCTGTGGATTTAATACCACATGAAACTGTTTCATTGTATGGGGGGAGCTGTACAAAAAAGAAATGAAACTTATTTAAAGGCAAAGCAAATCTATGAACATTTCATATTAGTTTCATATGAAACATCCAAATCCTTTAAAAATAATTTAAAATAAATCATCATTGAGATTTGATTTTCAGAGAGGATGCCTTGAACTCAATGCTTCTATATTTATCAAATCCCACACTGCAGCTTCAGGCGTCCTGGCAGATTACCATGAGTACTGAAAGATAAAGATTATCTTGGTTACACACTACAGGCTCACCAACTTCTCCAGCAATTCACCTCCCAGCATCAGCATCTTTCTTCATCAACTCATTTTAGGATGAGGAAATACCCACTTTTTAGACAAAAGCTGAAGATAGACCAAATTGGGAAAGGATGAAACAAACTTTTGCACAGCCAACAATCAGCAGCCTAAACCTTTTGACTCTCATCCTGCTCCAGAGTGGCCCTTGAAATGTTTCAGCCAAAGTGGATTCTTGAACACACTGATCAGCACAACCATAATGTACCCACAGCACAGGATTTGTAAATAAATCTATATAAACACTGGAATCATTTTATGGACTCAGGGCAATTTCTAACCCCCCTCACCTGCCCCTAAAGCTCCTGAGCAGCTGAAAGCTTCTCCTGTGCCTGCAGGACTGGCAGCCAGAGCCACACTGCATTCCAGCAGCTCCTGGAGAACATGAATATCATCTTTTCAAGTCAAAAATGAGAATCAGTGGGTTACACTCCACATTAATTTTAAACACAGGTTCAATATAATTTTAGTTAGAGCTAAAAAATTACTCTAAATGTCTATAACAAACAGTTTATGACGAACTTTGCAATGTTTGTTTTTATCCAAAGCAAAGACCTTCAGAGAATATGAAGATTTTAAAAAAAGCAGTCAGCCTCCTCAACATATCAGATTAATCAACAGCACTTTTGCAAAGCTGACTTGTTCAGAGCTGGGTCATGTCAACCATCCCAGTCAACAGGTATGAGACAGAACATGTGCCAAAAATGTCACATGTAAAAGGGACATTTTAGACAACAGAACCACAGAACCACCAGGTTGGAAGAGATCTCTAAGATCATTTAGTCCAACACAGCCCTGACACCTCAATTAAACCACGGCACCAAGTGCCATATCCAGTCTTTATTTAAACACATCCAGGGGTGTGAGTCCACTATCACTCTTTCGATAAAATTTTTTTCCCCTAATATCCACCTTATATTTCCCTTGAGCTCTAACCACTCCCTTGCCAGAGCCCCCCTTGGGTGTGTGGTTAAGGGAACTCAGAGGGGCAGCAGCACATGTGGGGACTGTCCCCAACACAATGTGTGTCAAACATCACATTAATGAAGCATTTTTATCTCTGGCTCGTCCTTCTTGAATTCCACCCTGCCTTTTTCAGACCAATTTTTTACTCCAATTAGTGTAAAACTAATAAGCAGCATTTTTTATTTCATCATCCAGGTAATTAAAACATTGAACTGAACCAGATCAAGGACAAACTTAAGGAGCACCGTTTAACAGCTCTTTATTTTGACAGCTCATCAGTAAGTGGTACACTGAGAAAATGAAGTCACACACACTGGTTCTTGTGCTGCAGGTTCATGCTTTGAGAACAGCTTCACACAAGTCAAGAGATGACATTTCCATCATCCCCAAAGTAAGAGGTGGAAGAGCTGATGGGGCACTTCAGGTGACACTACATGGGATGAAAATGTCCCACTGCTGTGACTCCATTTGTGGTGGGAAAACAGCAGGGTCATCACAGCTCACAGGTATTACCTGGAGATCACTTCTGCTTCCCACACTCCAGACACACAGCTCTACCTCCAGAAAAGCAGAAATGCTCTTTTTCCTTTCTGAACTTCCCTCACTCCCCACCCTACCCCATTCCCTTCGTGCTCTTTCATTGTTCAGCAGTTTATTACACTAATTATCCCTGGAAAATTCAGCTACAGGAAATGGAGTCACATTAACAATAGTTTGTAAACTGTGACAAAAGGATTTCCCCATCTACAGCTCAAGTGTTCGCTTCCTTTATGTTGAGAGGGCAGGATGGAAGCATGACTGAAATGTTTGAATGGAAATGTCTGGAGGAAATACATGGAAATTGACCCAGAGGAAAATTACTTTTCAAGTCTGGAGATGAGGACAATGGGACAAAACTCTTCCCCCTGTGAAGGAAAATGTTTCATCATTCTCTACCAAGAGCTACAGAGAATAAGAGCCCACAATACTCTTTGAGTATGTAATGAACTCCAACACACAAAGACAACTGTTCTCACTCTGTGGTTCTCTCTGTCACTAATTAATTCATTATTGATGCACTTCTCAGACCTCACACACAGCCTTCCTTCCCTGTGAGCACAGCCCTGAGGGTCAGCACTGCACCACCTGGCCAAAAACAATAACAATTCCTGTGCTTCTAAAGGCTCCCAAGGCTTAGAAGCCCACCTTACAACCCAGAACTCAGCTGGCAAAGTTCTCAGCATCCACCCCTTAAAAAAAAGCCCCCAAAGCTGAGATACAGGGCTGGAAAATTCATTGTCAACATCCCACCACTACTGTCAGCTAGTCCAGCTCTGAAAGATGACAAGTAGAAAGTGGAATCATTAATTTATGTCTAGAAATTGACTTAATAGCCACATACATGGAGAGAAGGCTACTGAATACAATTTTCAGTTTGTAAATTAGCAAGCCAAGTGAATGATAAATATCTGTATTGTTGTATTTCAAATTCACACAAAGAGATGGAGCTTTCAAATGTTCTTTCTAAAACAAGTTTAAAGTAGATCTTACCTCAACAGAGCATCGTGGAGTCACAAAGAACTGATTAAATTCATCAGGGCTGAACTCCCCAAAAATATACTAAAAATAAAAGAGAAGGATCTTTGTTAACAACTATTTATATTCAATACAATTAATAAATTCATATTAAAATCCATTAGGATACCAGAATTCAAAAAGACCCATGTTCTGAAAGTCAGAAACTCTACTTTGCATCCCAACTCCCATCTTGGTTCCTTCCTACATCTTTAGCAAAGAATTTTAAGCTCTGAAACTGTAAACAAAACATTTTCCTTCACATTCCCACTGGAGGTGATCACAAACTGCTCCTCCTCCCGTGAGCAGTTTAAAACCACCACGGTGTGGGGTGAGGAGCTGCATCACTTCATACAAGCCCCAGGCAAAGGCTGGTTTGCCTTCTAAACCCACCACTCACAAAAGGGAAAAAAAAAAAAAACCACAAGAATTATTTATTCAGAGTTCTGTTAAACTGAAGAGTTACACAAGACTAAGTAAACCTGAGGGCACAAAGAACTGAAACTGCTCAGGTGTAGGAAAATATACAAAAATCATAATTTCTGTTATTCCTGTGCCTGAAACTTGCCATAACAAACCTAAAATAAAACATCTTCCCCCAACATTATCTTCCAGCAGCTTTTCAAATATTCTCCATCTGGATACTGCCTGAAAAAAAAGTACCTAACAAGACAGCAAAGAAAATCGCACTAAAATGAGAAATTTAATTTACAGAAAACAAAAAGCTTCCCAATAAAAAGGCTTGAGCTGCTGGCATTTCACAGCACCTGGAAGTTTCTATAAACTTCCAGCTCCAGCTGTAATTGAATAGCACCCAAACATTCAGGCCAGAGATATTAGGACAGAAAGAAGTTAAACAAGTTGCTGAATAAACTGACAAAATAGACAAAGAGGACTGAAAAACACCACTCTTGGCATGTGGATAAAAGCAGGTCAGCCTGGCCCAGCACATCACAGCCCCCACTCTCATTTATCTCCTCCCAGGGTCATTCTGGACAATTCTTTGCTCTCCTCCACCCTCCCACCAGAAAAGCTTTCCCAGCAGTGTGAGCCTTGCTCCTGGTAAATCCTCAGCTTGGCTGCATCGAGACACAACAAACTAAGAGTGGGAGCTGAGCCAGAGAAAAGAATTCCTAAAATCTGGGAAATCATCTCTTCTGAAGTGCAGGCTGCTGCCACACACAATAATCCAATCACTGGATTGTTGTCCAGACTTTAGGTGGTTTATTCCAATGGAACTTGCTGTTTACACGACTCACAGCCATCTACATTCATAAATTTCAAAGCCAAATTCCACAGCAATTACAGACCATCCTTTTCTTACACAGAAAGTGATTTATTCACACATCACTTTTACGTGTGGCACTGGGTACCCATTTTAATGGCCTCCAGGGTCTTTAAAAAACTAGTAATGTCATCTGGTTTAAACTACAAACAACTCTAACAGTCAAAACAAACGGGAACATCTGTGATTCAAAGGGTGAAGAACAGTTAAACATTCAGTGCTTCAAAAACTCTTCCCTCAGCCAACTGCTGCCCACCAAGGGAGAATCCAACACCCAAAGCCAACAGATCCCTAAACTGCACCCAGTTCCTGGCACAGGACTCAGCTTTGGTTTATACTTTCAATATAACCAAGGCATTTTTATGCAGCAACATATGAACTAGAATTTGTCATTTTCCAAAAGCAAACCTAAGAAAATAACTTGCTGACTCATCATTAAAATTATGTTTTAGGAGGTATTTTTGATGCTGTGGTACAACAGAGCTAAACAATCATCTCAAGTGTAGTCTATTAAAAGTTATATAAATCCAACCCTAATTTCTCCATCTAATAATGTAATACAGTCATTTCATTAAACATTTTTGAGCAAAGTATCACAGGCCTGGTACTTCTTTCTGAGCTGCTTTAATCAGGAAACACAAGACAAAAATTGAACAAAGTGATCATTAATACTGTATTAATGAACCATTTTAAGGGTGTATTCATACAGAGAAATTTGTGTCTGTGCAACTCCTCCTGCATAATTTAAAACAGGACTTTAAATATTTACCAACATCTCATCCTAGTCAGACTAAAGCTCAAAAAAAACCACCCCATTTGGGCTTGAAATTAACAGAATTTGATCTGTTTTTATTTACCAATGCTTTACACCGGAATTAAGTCACCAGTTAAAAAGATCCCTGCATGAAAACTGAGAGAAATAATGTTTCAAAATAAACTTCAGGCCATAGGACTGATGACATTAAACCTGCCCAGTTTAACCAACCTCCTCAGCCTCATCTCTCCAGAAATAACTTCTGCAAACTGGACAGAATTTTCTACCCTTTTTGAGCCACAACTACGCACTGGAGTGAAAAAGAACCATGATATTACATCCCTTGGCAAGTATAACAATTTTTACCAAAAAAAGGATTCAGAGAGGGGAAAAACAAGGATTTTAAGCAATTTGAAAGACACTGTAACTCCCTGCCTGCTGTCCATCCCTCCATCCCAAGGAATCAGTGGACCTGGCACTCTACAAGTTACCTGTGTAAGGAAATACTTGTTTAGCTCTAAAACAGCATCAGCACAGCTGCAGTATTTACCCTGCACCATTAATTCAAATTTAGAAGGTTTTCCTGTGTCTTAAATGTCCAAGTGATAAGAAATTTTAAGCAAGAGCAGACTAAGATCTTATAAAAAGTAGCACATCCTTACAAGAATAACCTCATTATCAGCATGAGCTTTTGGTGTCCTGGCTTGTTTGCACTCCCAAAATTACTCCACCTAACCTCAAAATTCTCAAAGTTGCCTCCTTTCCCAAACTGACAAATAAAATCTAATGCTTGGAACATCAAACATTTAATTAAATTACTTACACAACTTACCAAACTACTCACTATCAGCATTAATTTCTCCCCCACTCTATAAATAACATTTTAACACATGGCAGAAATACATCAGCACGTGTTAAAGCTCGGCCAAACTTGCTTCAGATGATTTCAATTCCAATTTTAGTGCTTCCAAGTGTGTGAGAAACACACAGCCATTACAACTCCATCAAACTGATGCCTCTAATGCCCAGCTAACCTGCCCCAGGCTGTGTCAATCTCGGATCCTGCACGTCACAGCCCTTCAGGGTCCCAATCAGGGATAACAGACAAGCTCAGAGGAAAAGTGGGAGTCAGACACAGACAGCTCAGGGTCAGCCCTGGAGCAGGTGAGAGATTGTGCTGTGCTGGAGATAAGCTGCTTGTCCTGCTCCATCACTGCTGTGCCAAGGCAGCCACAGCCTCTCACCTGCACCAACAACTGCAGAGCCCCGAGTGAGCACAGAGCTCACCTGGCCCAGGCACCCACAGCCAGGCCTATTCCCATCATTAACACACAAACTCAGGGGGTCTGGCAACATGCAAAGCCAAAATATTAAAAAGTATTACCTGTGAAAAGTTGAGATTTAATTAAAAGCTCTACACAAATTTCATTTTAAGATAAAATAAAAAAAAATTAAAATCAAGATTTCTCTAACACTGTTTAACATTCAATTGCTGATTGAATGATTGATTTTGATTTACAGCCTCAGACAAAAATGCAGCTGCTTGAAGAGCACGTTAAACAGCAGTCAGTGGTGTCAGTGTGCTCACAGGAGAGCACAGATAAAGCCCAAGAGATCCAGTCTCACACCAAGACTGAGTGTGGAAGAAAATCTAAAGAGAACACTGGGAGAAAGTTCTGAAAATGTCCAAACGTAACGATACCCCCAGACTTACTTTTAAAGATACCTAATCCCTAAGCAGCTTAATTCAGTCCCATCTGCCCTCGCTCTCCTGCTCAAACACCCTCCACAAGCTCTCTGAGAGCTCTGTCTGTCTGTCCTGGCTCCTGGGAAGGAATCCTCTGGTGATTTTGGGAGCACAAATTTCCTCCCTGTATGACTGAACTCTGCAGAGCCACCACTGACCCTGCACTGAGAGTGCTCAAGGGTCCCTTGATGCCTGGGGAGCTTCATCTGTCACACATTAAAAGCAGTATCACAACAGTATCAAACAGATCCCAATGACCTTCCACTTGCAACTGTATTAAAAAGCAGATGGGAAATAATAACCTCCTCTGGGGGGAGGCAGGGTGTGTGGGAAGAATGAGGCTTTGTGGAATTCTTGGGAAGAGGGGACACACAGGACAGCTCTACCTCTGCTACCTTCCCACTTCCTCATCAGGGCTACCAAACTTCTCCTCTGGGATGGAAAAACACCCCCAAACCCAAAATGCACCGATGGATTAATTCCACTCTGCAATTCCCAGCAGGAACCCAATTTGGCCATTTACCAGAGATGTACAGTGTTAACAAACATGCTAAAACTACCACGATTTAACTAATGCCAGCAAACATAATAAAATATTTTGCTTACACTGCACAATCAAGTATTTATGTATTTTCTATTCACTATCTTCCATATTGAGGTTCCATGACCAATCCCTTTAAAGGGACAATTATTCACAAGGGCTGCTTTTCACCCTGGTTTTTAAACACTGGTTTCAACATACACAAGTTCTGACCTTCTGGGAATATTCAAACGTAAAAATGTGTGTCTTCTTGCAGACATCACATGTATGAGACCAAGGATGGAAATAAAACTAACAATGATTGAATAAATCTTAAAAATGAGGTAGTTTTAGACAGGACATAACTAAAATCTTTCCCTTTGGATACTGACACTAACAACCAGCACATTAATTAAAGAAAAAACCGTAAAATTAAACATACTTTATGCAATTCTAAAATGGCATCTTTTCTCATGAAGCTGCTGGTGACATGAGTGTTCCAGTACTTCAGATTTAATTTATTTACCTTATTTCCACCTATCGAGATTTTGCAATAAAGTTTGGGCACGGAATGAAAAATACTGTCATACTCTTGGAACTACAAAAAACCCCACACAACTAAATTCTTAAAAATAACCAGTTAAAAACCAGTTAAAACTGTAGTTCTGAACTGCTTCCTGTGCAACTGAAGAGAGGATAAAAAAAGAACTGCATCTTGACTTCCTTCTCAAAGTTAAAACTTTAAGACTATTACACAAATACTCTGCAGATGAGAATGTTCTTAAAAGTGTAGCATTTTTGAAATAGATTTTTTCCATAATACAAGTTAGGAATATTGAATGGATGAGACTATTAAAGCTGGAACAGTTTCCAGCTCACTCCTGAGCCTCTGTCACCAATTTCCATGTTCAGTCTGACACACTGCAAGGAATCAGGTTCCCTGTATTGAATCTCTGCCTCTCAACATTAATTCTCATGAGAAAAAATACTCATGTTAAACACCTTCCTTAGAGCAAATCCCAAATCCTGCTGATTGTCAGCTGCTGGTGCTTCCAGTCACAACAAAACTGGAATCAGTTTCTAACTTAATCTCTCCAGTGTGATTACAACAGTGTAGAATCCAGGAGATTCTACAACACAATCATTTCATCAATAACATTCCCTTTACATCCTCTATCTGCAGCTAGATTTTAACACAAATTACGTAAAATTAATTAACCAAACAAATCTATCCATGAAGATTTGTTTTCTACCACTCAGGAATGAAAATAAAAGTACTGATATATTTGTGTAATAACTCTGATCACCAAGCAGCACCTTAACTATGCAGATAAAAGCAGCAGCAACAGAACTAATTCCAAGGAGGGGGGGAAAAAAGACCCCAAAGGGTTAAAATACCTGACCTGCAAGCTCTCCCATTGCTGACTGGTTTTTGCTGTGGTCCCCCTCACCACTTTAAAAAACAAATGTTAATGTTACCCCACTGCCTGGAATGAAATCTCCACTGGTGTTCCTGTCTAGCAGCACGAACTCTGTCCTGGAGGAATAAAAGGAGGATGATGAGTACGTGTTCCAAAGCTGCTTGTCCTAGAAAAATAGGTAGAAATAGCACTGCTGCTGCATCATCATCCTGGGATCACCTGTGCTACAAGAAAGCCAAGAAAATGAAGTGTCAACTTTGCCTTTCAGAATGCGTTATTGTGCCTTTCATCTACCACCCAACAGCTTCAGATCTTCAGTCAAATTAGTCTGAGCTGCAAATACTCCCACTGCACCTGCTTTTCCATAAAGGAGTTAAAAATACAGCTTTTACAGCTGGATTACTCCTTGCCACCACTAAATGTCTAAGCGGAAGATCGAACAAGCCAAACCAGTTCAGATTTAAAGAGAAATGATGAAATAGCTGATGTACACCCTAAGCTGTACATATATCTATTATATCTATAATTTTGCCCACTAAGTTACTCCTACAAAGTGGAATTGCAGCACTGGGATAGGCTGAAGTAGAGCAGGAGAAGGAAGCATTCAGCCAGAAGTGTGTTTTCTGGCAAGGAAAAAAAGGGCACATGCATATGAGTGCACTCGGGTTTTAT
The DNA here is from genome assembly GCA_013397095.1 of Sterrhoptilus dennistouni. Classification (NCBI taxonomy): domain Eukaryota; kingdom Metazoa; phylum Chordata; class Aves; order Passeriformes; family Zosteropidae; genus Sterrhoptilus; species Sterrhoptilus dennistouni. The sequence goes on along the minus strand of VWZU01013444.1, from coordinate 784,834 downwards.
TAGCAGAGAAAACACTCTCCCATTAGTCATCCCCCAGCAAACAAGGCATTGCTTCCTCACCCTTTACTTCTCTCTCAATTTCTCGAGGTTTATCAGGGTTTTTTTAATGGAAAATGTAGGAAAAAGCAGCCTCCCCACAGATTGTCCTTTCCTCCGAGCTGAAATTCATCAAGCCCTAGAGCACCCATGATTATGTAACTGGAGACAAGGTTTTACAAACTAACAAAGCTCAAGAAACTTATTACTAAAATGCTCAAAAAAAACCACAGACAAAATTGTGAAACTGAGCAGCAGGTTTGCTGTTTGGGCTTTTTTTAGGTTTTGAATTTGCAACCAGCATCCCACAACCAGGAGCTATGGAAACCACTGGCCATGTATTTACAGTTGCACCACAGCCCAAACAGTATTTTAGGCAAAACATATGTCAATTTAACCTCTTTAGGAAAAAATAAACCCGACTTTTATAAACACAAACGTATGCAAATGAAGCCACACTTTAAGGTGGAGCAGTTGCATATTAAAGCTTTTAACAGCTGAAAATGCAACAAATGACAAGCAAACTCTCAGTGAAGCTGCCAGTCCTTTATCATCAGCCTGCAGCTCCGAACTAGAACATTAACACATCTCCATAGTGCCTGGAGAAAGATCAGAGCCAGGTAAATGTAGGTCACCTAAGCCCATGAGTCAGTGCAACTCTGCCTGCCCACCATTTAAGTTATCAAAGGCTCAAAAATATAGTACATGACCAAATCTTCCTTTTTTTTTTTTTTTTTTAACCCCAATTCAGGGTTTTTTTGGATGTTATTATAGAATTCTTAGAGCTGAAAAAAGTTACAGATTTTCTACGTGTTTAACATGAATTAATCTGACGGGTTTTATTCCTTCATGGGAAAAAAAAATTAATTATCATCCTCAAAAAGTCATGTTCTGGTCAGAGGAAAAGCCAGATCTGTGGCTAGTAGGGAAGCACAGCTGTGACTGTCACATTACTGGAAGGAGAAGTTTCATGACCAAACAACCCCTAGAGCCTGATGGAATTAAGGGAGCACAACGTGGATCTCAGCAGTTTATCCTGAATATTGTAACTCAAATACTCACAAAAGCAGAGCAGGTTGTACTCTTTTTATCAATTATATAACATACTTCAAATCAAAGCAACAAAGTAAACAATAACCATAGAAAACCCTGCCAAAAGACGAGCCAATTTCTTACACCCAAACAAGTTGTGTTTATGTATGCTCCTCATTCTATTTCCAATAATGAGGTGCCTGTTGGCACTCCTCTATTTCAAACAGCAGCTGCCACAAAGTGCATCCAGCCCGAGGAAGTTGTCTATAAAATGGTCACTGTAGTGAGCAGGGGGGAGGAAAAAAGGGGGTGGAAGAATAAAAAGAATAAAAACCAACCCATCTCACACAGACACTGCTGCATTTCTGAGTGAGCTGTTCCAGAAAGACTCCTTATCTTCCCATGTCCAAGCAGAAAAACTTTGCTGCTCCACATTTCTGATTTTCCCCAGCTGATATTTTTCCGTTCCACAGAACAACAAAGAAAAAGCCCACCAAAACAAGCACGAGCTTACCCTGTAAATAATCACAGCATAAAGAGGGCAATGCAACTGTAGCACTTGTACCTGATCATAGAGCAATGGTCCCTGACAGGAGAGCTGTATCCACATTTTATATACAACTTTTAATTTGCATCCTTTGGCACACCATGTGAGAAAATACCTTCCCTGCACCTTTCCCTGGGACCCCAGGAAGGAACACACATGTTATAAGCAAGAGCTGCAATGAAGAGCTGGCATTTGGGGACTATGGCAGGAATACCTGGAAAGTGCATTCCAGGAGAGAGGGAGGTAATGAATTGCGAGAGGTGATTACATCAACTCTTGGCTCTTTGGAGAGCAAAAGAAGGAATTTCTGACACCTTTCCACCACCACTACAAACCCACAGAACATCTGCCTGTGATAAAGAGAAGTAGTAACATTTTCCTATCTGTTTTCTTGCTGTGCTAAATCTAAATACAAGCCAAATACAAATACTCTCCTGTCATAATCTCTGAGCTGGCAGTCCTCACAAATATCAAATGAAAAATAAATACTTCCCAAACGAGGAGATTGGTCCTTCCTCAGCTGTGAATTCAAGCACAGTGGCTGGTAAAACACCTCTGGCCAAGGTTTTATCTCTTCACACCCTCTAAAAGTTTGAAAACACCAGCTCCAGGCTGGTTGCTCATAACTCAGCAAACACATTTACTTCAAGCTCTGCAGGCTTCTCTTGCACTGAACCAGTTATTGAGTCTATGTGCAAATTGGAAACTCTCCCTATAATGAAGAACAAAAATAATTAAGACTTGCATTATTCTGATTTACCACTGCCTGATAAGCTCTGAGGAGAGAGGAGTTGGAACATGAAGTTCCTCAAGAACACAGCCAGTTTAACTACTCTTTTATTACAGGTGGGGCAGGCAAAACAATCCCTTAGTAATTTTATCTAATACTTCCCAGCAGAAAACCCTTGGTGTCTGCCCTTTTGGTTTTTTCTCTGCCAAACTAAAATCATTGGGGCTGCAACCTTCAGTGCCAGAGACCTTCAGTGGGATGAAGCTCTAAGAACATGGTGATAAAATCAGTTCTGCATTTGGAGAACTTTGCTTGGACCACATTAATTAGTAATTGCCTTGGAACACCTCAGAGCTGTCCATCCAAGTTCCAGGCACGCTCCATAAATCCACCTTTTCCTTTACACAATCTTTACAGAACGTTTTATGGAATCTTTGTTTAGCAGATACTCCAGCAGCTGAGATCCTGAAAGATTGTTCTCCACAAACTCCTCTCAGTTCAAGGTGGAAAACCAGCACAGGCATCTTTCCTGCCATCCCCAGAGTCCACAGCATCCAGGAGCCAGCACATTCCTACCCTGGCCAGACAGGATAGAAACAAAAACCAGAACAAAAACCGGCTTTCCTGGAATGGCTTCCAGCTCCAAAACTGCAGCCTGGCACTGCCCTGCCACAGCAAAGCCTTTCTTCTGTTCTTACTGTAGCTGAATTTACCTCACAGGCTGCTTTGATCCTTCAAATCCATGGTTTAAAGAAGTAAAACTAACAGATCTAGACTTGGATGAGGTTATTAAAAAAGAAAGAAAGAAAAAAAAAGATGAAGTAGAGCTCTAGAAGTAAAAAGTGGAAGAATCTGAGTTTTAAGAAATGAAACAGATTAAACATGGGCACGTTTTAAGTAGCTCAAAAATATTACAATTGGCTTGATGAGGCCAAAGATGAGGAACAAGAGTTAGATGAGGAGCTGACAGAGGATCTGAAGTTATTGGTAGAGACAGTAAAGGGGAAAAAAAGAAATTTAGAACGGGTTTTGTGCCTGCCAGACCACTCTCCCTTCCAAAAGCTGAACTATCATCCAAAATTCTGCAGTCATGTAATCCTTTTGCTGCTGTGAGGAATCTCTTCAGTTCATTTCCAGCAGTTTGTATCTCACACTCCCTCTCCTGTGAGCTGCTCCACTTGCCTGGACAGTGGTGACTTTCCATACAGGTGAAGGTGCCAACAACAGCCAATATTCAATTCATATTATTTTAAATACGAAAATTACACCTAAAATTATGCTTCTAAAATGCAGCTATCAAAAGCAAAGCTGCATAAAAATACAGACTGTTTGTGTCTTCATTAGATTCCCACTAGTTTGTGTATGTTTGATATTTTCTTTGCTTATTTCCACTACTCTCATCTTCACAGAGGACAAATATCTCAAAGGATCAATACAGACCCATCCAAGAGAACAACTGCACCCTGGGCAGTGAGGAGATTGCTGTTCCTATTTGTAAAGCAAGCTGGAAAATACACTGGAATATAAAAGAAAAGTGTGAAAAGAATGCACAGGCTCTGAATTACTGCAGCAAAACAGTGTGGAAAACTAAAATCTCCCTCTAACAGCACCTCAGCAAACGAGTCACCCACACAACACTTTTCACAAGCAATTACTCAGGGCAGGATTTAGGGTGGCTAAGATTAGGTGAGGCAAAAATTAGCTATCTGGACTCCATCCTGACAAGGAACACAGATTAGCACTTTTGGAAAGCAGCTAAGCCCACCTGCCCAGGACTCAAATGCCTCTTTTGACGGCCTAACTTCACATCTCAACCCTAAATTAAGAGCTGAATGCTTAGAACATTTTGCTGGATTAACAATTTCATCTGTTCTCCACAGGCTGAATGATCAGCAAAGGTGATTACTGTCAAATTGAGAAAAAATTATAGAGATGATTTTTTAAATTTATTTTTTCCACTGGTGGAAGGAGTGTTAAAGAAGTGAGGAACCAGTGTCAAGCAGAACATCCAAGTGGTTTGGAACAAGGAAGAATGAGACTTTCCCCTCTGTGAGTTGTGACCTGCCAAAAATGGGTTATCTCATAGAGAAATGGCCAAAAATAAACCAGAGAATATGTGAAAAACATAATGACTCACGGGGATCACAGAGATGAAACACAACTACCACTACATAATAAAGTCTCCAATATTTTAAGTTCTTTATCAGCTGAAGTTTGAGAGTAATAGTTCTGCAGAGGTTCTTGCTGTGTTTTCTGGTGAAGAAACTCCAGCCCTTTCCAGGTGACACACATGGATGTGGGATGTCCTGTGAGGACACCATCCCATGTTCTGATTCCCAGGAAATTCTCAGCCACCTCCCTCCTCCATCAGCCCAACACGTGGCAGGTGGAAACCCTTGAGGATTGGGCAAAGCCTGTGACAGCAACTTTGTATTCTGAAGGGGTTTCCAAGTTAAACTGAAAATTGGGACACCACACAGATGCCACCGCCTCCCAAGACAGTTTTAGAGCTTAAGTATCTGCAAAACAATTTTATGTAGATGCAACATAGCTGTTAAAACAAATGCACAGATTAATACTGCTGCCACCAACGGACCCCAAACAGTAAGCATACTAGACACTCATATTTTTAAGTGACAGCATTAAAAATTGGTTTTAAGTATAGCAGTAGGTATATTGCAAGGAAACAAAAGTCTTAAAATTGTCAAAGTTAAGCAGCTCATTTCAAAAGACTAACACTGATAATGCTGCTACTTTATGTTTTTCCGTATACAAGATCTTCTGTCAGCATTCAGAATTCTTTTGCACATATGAATGAACAGAATGCACAACACAGCACTCCAGATATTCCCCAACACATTTACAGTCTCAAAGATACCGAAATTCTTTTGCTTTCTGAAGGTAAAAAAGCAATTAAACCAGAATAGACTGATAGAGCCCCCAGCGCTCAGAGACCAGGGCACACTCACAGCTGGTGTGCCCTCCATGCAGGCAGGAGCTGAGTCACCACTGCCTTGGCCACGGGAATATCACACCCAGCAGGAGCTCCCACAGCTCTGCACCGGCTCTTCGGCCTCCTCAGGGCAGGACAGAGGCTGCAGCAGCTCTGTCTGCAGGCTCCCTGCTCTCACCCACAGCTCCAGCACCTCCTGCTCTGCTCTCCCTCACCCAGCCATGGCTCTGGAGATCCCACACAAGGACTATCAGATTGTCATCTGCCCCACAATGCAGGCAAGGTTGAGCAACAGCCATGAAACCACAGGCTCAACCCTGGCACTTCTGCACACTCTGAACCTGCAAGACTTTCCACTTTCAAACGACACCAACTTAAGCAGTTTTTGGAAGAACATGCTTCTCCTGGGTCTGTACATCGCCTCCTTTGGTCCCAAATCTAATTAAGAGATCTTGCAAATCATAATGACATTTGGTAAAACAATGAATTACTCATACGATTGTTCAAAGTGATTTGTTTTGCAAATAAGGCAGAAAACACAAATTGAACTAGAAAATACAAACTGAATTGAGTTTCACACTAGTGATGTCTGCCATTATCAGTATTGCTGGCTACTCAGTAAACACAGTGGGTGTGCTGGACACTCAGACCTGACCAATGAGCAGCTGTTCACTAATTACGAGCTCTTTTTATTTCAAGCTGTAACAAAAGAAATAAATTTAGATCACACACACTTAAAAAAAATCGATTTGCAAACCAAATGGCTAAAAAAAACACCTTTGCTCTTAGGTTATCTCTTTTCTAACTATAAAATCCATGAGGAATTTAGATTTACTACGAAGTTCCCACTACCATGAAAATACACAGACTACACAGCTCAGCTGGGCAGGAGGGACCCTCTGACCCATCTGCAGCCCCTGGCACCCACCACTGCCAGCAGCACAAAGCAAAGGGGAAAAAACGTGCACAATTGCCCTTCCACATCACTGCAGGGCTCAACACTGATGAGAACTCAGAGAAATCTCTATTTCAAGGATGTGTTTACACCAAATCACAAAATCGTATCAGCCTTAATGTGAAGATCATTAGTGCCAAGTGTAATATACATTCATTGCCTTTATGCTCTCCAATTCAGGAATCTCAGCTGTGGCAACACCAAGGCAGCATCTGCTACTGGACTCACAGCAACAAGAGTGACCACCACAGCCCAGTGACCACTATCACCACCCAGTGACCATCACAACTCAGTGACCATCACCACAGCCCACTGACCACCACCACAACCCAGTGACCATCACAACTCAGTGACCATCACCACAGCCCACTGACCACCACCACAACCCAGTGACCACCACCACAGCCCACTGACCACCACCACAACCCAGTGACCATCACCACAGCCCAGCACTATGTTTGTACTATGGTGAAGTGCAAGAGACTGAGACCATGAACCCGTTGACAGCAACAAACTCAACAGCTTCATTTCTTCTGCTCTGAAAACTGACTGCTCCTCTTTCACACTTCTGGTTCTGCTGCACTTATATTTTCTGTCACTTGCAATGCCAGGATGACAATTTTGTGTATCTCATTCTTGCTTGCTCTGAAAGCACACTGACTGCATAAACTCTTTTTTTTGTTTTTGTTGTTTCAAGTTCAGTGAAAGAATTCTCAGTATGTGTGATGCAACGTGGAAGCCTAAACTTCTTGTTAAGGGCAATGGTCTATGGTCACAGCCCTCAGCTGAGAAGAAAGTACTGCCTAAGTGGAAATCGCCTCAATAAGTTATCTCTGACTTTTTTCCAACTTTGTATCAATTAACTACAGTGCTCCACAGACATTTTCAAACAGTTGTGGTTTGGGTTTTGTACCCCAAAGGCAGCAGCAGAACAGAAAGTGAGCTTTTCCACGCTGTAAGAACATCAGAGGGCTATTTCTTACTTTCTTTGGTCAGCCAGCTATTATTAGAACCCATAAGATTTAATGGACAGACTAAGCAGAGTGGAACTCAAGACAACTTGATTCTTTTTGCAATTCAGCTGTTACCTGTGCTGACAATGACTCTTTTTCCTTCTGCTTGACTTCCCTCTCCTTTTCACCCTATCTACTCATATTTAAAATGACAAGGCCATCTCACACCATGTCCCAGCCTCACTTTGAACCAAATACCCTCCCTAAGTAACATGGTCCAAAACCATTATTTGAATACGACTAATCTAATTGCCTGCCCCTACCATTAAACAATTTAACTGAACTTTTTTCCCCAGCCTAATGCTTGCACCAAGAACTCAAGGGATTATCAGTATCTTACCTATTGGTAACAAGCTGCTTTAGTACCTACAAATACATCCCAAGTCCAACAAGACAAAACACCTTCACAGCAGAAGCCTTCACTTCTCTGGATGAATGATACAGGACTTCTGTATTTTGAGTTACAGTGGCAAATCCATTGGCAGCCTGCAACATTTCACAGGGAAAAACGAGGCAGGAAATCTGAGAATCACTACAGCAGGCTCTAAATGCTGTATGAAAAAACATGCCCAGTGCACTGAGGGAGTAACTCAGCTATTTCTGCTGGTCTGCTCAGTGGAGTTCAAACAAAATAAGAAGCTTTTCACACACAGAATTCTTTGAAGAAAACCCACTTTCTTGCATGTTTGTTTAAATGCATCTTTTCACACAACCTTTAGAGACATGTTCTTCTTTGCAGCTTCTTACAGATCGTGCATTTTTCTCTTCCACCTCAAAGCTGAGCCTCACTTGGGGTATTTACTTTTTTAACAAAGTAAAAAAAAAATCAGATCCCTTAAGTGGTTTTCCAGTTTGTGTTAACATCACCCTTGATGGCAGCTCATCTATATCCCTTTCTTTCCTACTATAATTCCAATGCAAATAACATACAGCTCTTCTTTTAAAGCTTCCATCCATGATAAGAATTCACATACAGCACTACAAGCAGCAAATTCCCCAAAGTGCTCCTGAACATTTCTCTCCTACGGCACTGACATTGGTGACTCCCACAGAATCTCAACAAGCCTTTCTTGATTTGAAGAACAGATTTTTTTTACAAGGTGTACAATTCAAAGGAGCCTTACACAAATACTTTGTTAGGGCTACTGTGAATTTAATCCTCCTCCTGCCTCACTACAGGTGAAGAAAAACAGACCTTGTAGCACACTGAAAATCAATAAATTGTATGCTGTCAAACAAGGAGGAGAAGTTCTTACACATTATTTAAAATATCAAGAACATCTGGAAATAAATTAGGTATTAGAGAGTCAAACACAAAATGAAAAGACTAATGTACTTCAAAGTTTTACTCTATTAAAGCATTAATGAATATATTAACATGAGCACTAAAAAACAGAATCCTTTTAAGTGTTTTAAAAATAACCAACACAGCCCCATTATTGGAAATACTTAAAACACAGCCTTAAATACCTGGGGTTACAATTTCATAAAACAAAACCAGGGTTCAGAACCCCAATTTTAAAATATCAGACTGTTCTATTATGGAATGTCTGAATATACAAACACACACACATGTACACACACAACACACACTTTTTTCACCATGAAGCATAACCCTTTGTTCCCTGTTAATCCCCAGTTGTATGTTTAATGATCACACATAAAACACTTCCACCAGAAAGAAAAACCGCAGTTCCAGCATGTTTAATTCTTTGGAAATGAACATCTACATTGCTGAAATGGCATTAAAGTGACAAATGACTATAATCCAATGGCCCAAGGCCAGCAACTTCTATTCTAACAGATCTGGCAGTTTTGTACGACACAGCATGTTGTGTGTCCATCACCAAACAGAAACGAGACTGCTCAGTTTACCTATAAACAAAGCCCCACTTAACTCTACAAGTATTTTAACAGCCACATGAATGGAAAGACCAGTATGTCTGAGCAGCTGCCTACAGAAACTGGATTTATTAATAGGTAAATGGCTGGATCCATTCTAAGAAGTCTCCAGAGCAGTGCTATATAGTCTAGAATGCACAGAATAAATAGCAGCGATTCACAAAACCTGTGGGTTTTAGCCTATTTGCATGCTGCCATATAGTTCCAAATTTAAGTTCTATGTCAGTTTTCCCAGACTTCCTTTTTTAAGCCAACCAACCCACATTCACCCACTTTACTCTGTGTGGATTCACCATTCACGTTTTAGAAAGGCAAATGATCCCTCCTGGCTACCGAAACTCCCAGCTTCAGTCGCAGCCTCAATTCCCAAGACCAGGGAAGCCTGGAGTAACTCCTCACTCCACGGGCAAAAGATGAGCCCAGACCCTCCTGAGCAACGAAAAAGAAGTGGGGAGAGACAAATCCACCTTCTTCAGCCCTTTAAAACACGGGACAGCAACTGAGCAGCAGCAGCTGCAGCAAGATGGGGCGCTCACAAACCTCCCTCCAATTCTAACCCCCAGCAGCCCCTTCCCCTTTTATTTTGTGTTCAGGGTGTCCCCCATATCTCCAGTGGGTTTCACAAATCTGACAGAACTCAACTGCCCCATCCCCAAACACTTCCATCTGCCCGTGAGGACACCCCAGCCTTACACATACATGCACAAGAAACTCATCCAGCTGCACAACCACCATTTTTTGGACATTATTTTCGAGACATCGATTTCCTAATCACCACAAACATCAGGCAAGACACTGTGAAGGCAGCACAGCACAAATGCCTGCAGGCTGCTGCTTTTTTCTTTTTTTTTTTTTTTTTTTTTTTTTTTCTTTTCTAAAAAACCCCTCNNNTTTTTTTTTTTTTCTGTCTTCTAGAAAAAGCCCTGGCTTAAGGAAACACCAAACCCCAGCCTGGCAGGGAGCAGCCCTCCAAGGCGGCCATACAAGAGGCAGTTTGCAGTGCAGTGTTTCAGGGAGTCAGGTTGCAATGCCATGTCCCGAGTTCCAGTTCTGCTGGTTGCCAGGCCAGACACAACCTGGGTGAGGATGAGCAGCCCAAGAGCTTCTTCAGTTTTTTGTTTTTTGTTCTCAGCTCAAAAGTCACCCTGGTTTTTTCACTTCAGCTGTGTTTGGGGGCAACGTGGTGCGTTTAAAATGGCACCGAGTTCATTTGACACCACAGCAATGGTGAGAGAACAAAACAAGCATAAATGATTCATTCTGCTATGGTATCCTTTCTTCTGCTTAACTTGTTTTCACAGGATTTACAAATGATGCCTCTGTATTAATTCTTTCTATGAAAAACAACAGAAAAAGTGGCTAAAACAACTGTTTGAACAGTTCCTACAGAGTTTTATTCTTCGCAAACAGGGAAATAGTTTTTGAGCTGTCTTTTTTTTTTAAGAGATTTTTAGATGCCCTTAATGACAAGTGGTTTTAACTAGATCAGCTTAACATCTTTACTGTTGTGGAGTGATACAGCACTTTACTTCTACCTCACCTTAAAAAAAAAAGGACAGATTGTGAATACAGCCAGCACACACCCAGCAGACTGACAGCACCACTCAGGAGATGATTATGAAATAGTGACATGGAATGAGAGGCACAAACCACCAGCAAGATCTAAACTGTGCAACCAAACACTTCTGTGCTGGCTGAGCCGGCCACCCAAAATCAATGTCCCCTGGGAAATATTGGATATGATGGTGTTTCAGGATTCATTTGTCACAATGTGCAAAGTGACTGGTGAAATATTTCTGCCCACTATGCCATGAGTCCATCCATTGGCAGGAATCTGACTCTGCATTTTAGCTGGAGGAGCAGCAGGATTTTCGTGAAGATGTTTTTTTTCCCCTGTGTGACAAGAAATTCCTCAATCACGGTAGACCCAAATTAGAGATATGGAAGAAGAACACATTATTGTTTACTTCTGCATCATGACATGAAAATAATGACTCAAAAATCTTATTTATATTGTACTCAAAACAGGCAACTTTTATCAAAACTTTATTTTTTTCTATTGATCTGTAACACCACCATCCTAAAACAAAATTAAACACCTACATCTAAAACTGCATCCCTGGACTTATCTTGAGGCTTTTCCTCCCAAAGGGTCCAAAACAGGGTTACCTTAATTCAGCACCACAGCACTGCTCTGGAAGATGTATCACATAAATCCCAGACAGCATCTCAATAAACTCCTTAAATTTCAGAAAAAGAAACCCCAAATAGGTTGTGTTTATTAACGTCAACAAAGCATTAGCTAAACTTTATCATAGAAATATAGTTCCTAAATATATATGTTCCACATTATATACAAACTATTTAATTCAAGTAATACATTATAACTCAAGCAGCAGCCTCAACAAGACCAAAAAATCCACCTTTACCTACAGAGGGGGATGATTTAAAATAGTCTGAGCTCAAGTTGCTACTAAAGATGAATTTACAGCCCAGTTTTAATTTCAGAGCACTTTGCCATAAACTAAATCATCAGCGTAACTTTATGTTTTAAAGTATACCAACATAATTATGTACAGACCAAAACACATCCTTAACTCCTCCAAATCGTGAAAAAAGCTGCATTTTAAACCCCAAACTTATCAAACTGACCACATGCACTGCTGAGGGGGGAGAAAGCAGGGAGTGAAACAACTCCTGAGTTAGACACTGAATCCTTCTGATGTATTTGCTTTCCAAAACTCATTCACTGGGACAGTAAAAAAAAAAGTCCAAGATTAAGTGAGTTTTCTTCACTTTGAAATGAAAGGACACAACCCACCTTGAAGGAGACAAAACTTTATAATTAGTCTTAAATTTGCAACAAACTCCAGACACTGCAGCTGCCTTAAGAACACCCCCATTAACAAGAGCACTCACGGTTTTTTTCTCAAACATAAATAAATCAACCTGGACAAGAAATGTCGGTAGAGCGCTCACCGATTACAAACTTTTTTTAATGGAAAAATCAGTGTCAGTGCCACCAGTGCGCAACTTCATTTAATGTGTAACTTAACTTCATTCAGAAAAAAAAAAAAAAAGATAAAACCCACAGAACTCATAATAAAGCATCACCCTGCTCGAAATTATTTAAATTTTATGAAATGTGCTTCCTATGAGAGGAGACACGGATCCTTAACAAAACCACGTTTAACGCCACCACAGTTTTCTAAACTTTATTATTTGCCAAACAACAAACTCGCTCCAAGTCTTGCAAATAAAACACTTCAGTGCTCCACACGCTTTTCCCTGACATTCCTGCTTTCAACCTCTTTGGGGAGAAAAACCTTAAGGGAAAGAAACAGCAAAGCGAACCCATTCAATCACTCGGCTCTAAGCACACACTGGATTAGCCCAGGAACCGAGCTGTAAACTTCCAGCGAAAAAACCACCACGACT
>VWZU01013444.1:751512-771359 GCA_013397095.1 Sterrhoptilus dennistouni | reverse complement strand
TCTCGCCTGTGAAAGGTTGAGGGAGCGGGGCGGGTTTAGCCTGGAGAAGAGAAGGCTGAGAGGGGATCGCGTTGATGGGTATAAAATAATCGCCAGGGCGGGCGCCGAAAGGAGCGCAGAGTCGTGGGATGGGTTGGGTTAGAAAGGAGCTTAAAGATCATCCAGTTCCACCCCCTGCTATGGCCAGAGACACCTTCCACTAGCCCAGGTTGCTCCAAGCCTGGCCTTGGACACTTCCAGGGGTGGAGCAGCCACAGCTTCTGTGGGCACCTGTGCCGGGATGTGCCAGACCTTTTTCTGTGCTCCTCGACAACAGGACAAGCAGCAATGGTCATGAACTAAACCACGAGAAGTTTCAGCTCGACGTGAGGAATAATTTCTGTTCGTTGAAGGTGGCAGAGCTCTGGAACAGCTGCCCCAGGAGGGTGTGGAGTCTCCTCTGAGGGAGATGTTCTGACCCCACCTGGCCACATCCCTGTGCCACCCGCTCCAGGTGTCCCTGCCTTGGACTGGGTCATCTCCAGAGATCCTTTCCAACCCAAATAATTCTGTGATTCCTCAATTAAATTGGAAGAGCCTTCCAAGACCATCGAGTCCAACCTGTGAGCAATCCCTACCTTGTCAGCCAGCCCAGAGCACCGAGTGCCACATCCTTGGACTCCTCCAGGGATGGTGATTCCACCACCTCCCTGGACAGTCTGTTCCAATGTTTAATCACCCTTTCTGTGAAGAAATCCCTCCTAATGTCCTAATCCCATCTGTAACAGGGTCACTCTGGCAGGTGACAGGTAAGGCTGTATGCCCGGATGATGCCAGACAGGAGCTGTCCCAACTCTGTCCCAAATAACCAGGGTGGGAATGGGTTCAGGGGCTGTATCTAGGAATAAATAAATAAATAAATAAATAAAGGAATGACTAAGCCAATCTCATGATTTTGAGAGGACTGAGTCATAACAATACTGAAACCCCCAGGCAAGAAGCCATCAAATTAATCGCTGATTTACTCAATTTTATTTTTTTTCCCCTAAAACAAACTATAGAATTCCTGCAAAAGTCCACTTCGGCTGGGAAGCGAGTGATAAAGACAACTTTACATCGGTGAGAAAGGTGAAGAGAACAAAAAGGAAGAGGCCACGACGCAAGAACTTTGTATCTCTGGCTGTTCACAGAAAGTGGGGAGAAGATTCCTCCCCGTCTCCAGGACAAGGACACGTCCCTCCTGTTTTGTGAAGTGCAACACTTACTTGTGCTGATGACAGTAAATGATTTTTGTCTATCAGCCTTTACCCTTCCAGCTGACACACCCAGCTGCCTCTCCCTCGCTTTTGTCTCTCGCAAGTGTTGCTGTGGTGTCCTGAGGCAGAGAACCAGCAGTGAAAATGGCTGGTTAATATTAAAAGGGAGAAACAAAAAAGGGAGACAAATGTTCAGGCTTTTTGCATACAGCATTTCAAACGTCTGAAAGCCCCTCTGCCCTCGGGAGTCTAATTTACAAGGTAAATAATGGAGTGAAAACCCTTACGTAGCTCGTCTGGTTGAAGGCAAAATTCCCTTCTGCCCACAATGCTGCCTAAGTAAACTGACTGTTTCAAAATACAAATGAGCGCAGTGTCTTCAGCCTGGAAAGCAGAAAATTCAATACCAAAACTGTTAAAACCCAGAGTTGAGGGTGAAAACTGAGAAAGGATGTCACTGTCTCATTCAGCAACATTTTAAACACGTTCAATTTTATCCCATCTTTATACAGTTTAATTATAAAGTCTGTTAACATTTTACCATAATATTTCCTAATTTTTTTTTGTAATACTGTGCTTTGATGAAACTTACCTGCTGCAAAGTTTCCACCTCGGTTCTATTTTTTTTTTAATTTTGCTGGTTTTAGTGGCCTGCTATTTCATCACTGCTTTCATTGCATAAATCAGTTGTACTTTCTTACATCCTTTATGCCGGTGGCTGTGAATTATCCCTCCAAACCAACAAGTTGCTTTTCCAAATTAAAAAAAAAAATAACTAGTGTCATGTTTTTCTTTCTGCATATCCACATTCTTAAGAATCATGGAGTAATGTTCCTAGCAACATGTGAATTTATCAAAAAACAAATGAGGTCCGCGGCTGTGGAAATAAAGGATTGTCTGACAGCAGCCCGGGAGCTGGATAAACCACTCCCAGGGTATCTGGCTCCAGGTGCTGCTGTAATTGCTCTTATCCTGCTGGAAATGCAAAGCGCTGGGGACTCCGTGGGACTTCACAGGGTCATGAGATCTGTGCTCATGACAGTGCCCAGGAGATGTGTCCACATGACTTCTGAGGGTGACTTTTGGGGACTTGGAGCACTCCCCAAACACATTCACTCCTTCGGGGACAGAGGGAATGCTGTAGCACTTCAGGAGGTTTAGTGCTCTCCTTGCAGAGCTTCCTCCTGGTGCCAAGAGCTTCAGAGGGGCTCCCAGGACTTTGTTTTCAGAGATGGAGAACCTTTATCCCAACAGTTTCTAGGTCCAATAAGGGCTTTGCCTACATAAAGTATTTGCAAACAGCAGCCACCTTCCCTGGCTGGATCTCAGGCAGGGTCAGTTGGCTCATATTAAAAATTAAAAGTATATTTAAGTTTTCAGTAGAGAACCAGCCAGCTCTAGGTCAGCATCAGAGATTGCAGAATTATCAACCTTGGTAATATTTTTTGAACTTTCTGAGCCTTACATGTCCCAAGGCCAGCAGCAGGCACTGGGAGTGGGCAAAGGGAACCTGAGAGCAGAAAGCAGGAATGGTTCTGCAGGTGGAAGACTTCAGACAGGTAGCAAGGGACACAAAGAGCAGCTATTTAATTCCAAAAATGGCTTAATGCAAACCTGACTTCAAATTCCATATCCCTAAATGTGCTGGACATTTGTAAAAAAATTGCTGATGTAAAAAGCTTAAGCATGGACTGGTTCAAGCAGAAACACATTTGAAGTGTGGACAAGCCTTTAGTAGATCACACAGATGCTTGACTCAGTGTTTCAATTATCTATGCAGAACTTCTGGCTAATTAATTGTGACTTATTCATCCTTATCTTAAGTATATGTCTTCCCTCTTCTCATTCAATCATCTCTTTCAGTTCTGGAGTGTCAAAAGAACCACCAAGTTGCCATCTCACTTTGCCTTCATGTTCCGCCACTGAACCCAACACTGTAAAAACGAAGGTATATCTTTTCCTAAAGCTACTCCAAGTTCCAGGAGGAACTAAAACATGTGTGTAGCAGCAACAGCCCCGTGACTGGGCTGTGTCCTCCCTGTGTGGAGTTACCAGCAAGGAGGAGGAAGCTGTGAGTGGCTGAGCTGTGCTCTGACTCTCACAGTGTGGTGACAGAACCTCTCCATCTGCCCTGACCTGATCCCTGAGACACCCCAAAGCCATAAGTTCATGAGGGAATAATTAGCATCTCACTCATTATTGCATTCATGAGAACTGAAATAGCTCAAGAAGCTGAAATAAAATAATATTTAAAGCCTGTCATGCCAGCTTTTTTTTTTTTTCTGTCTTACTGGTCAGAGCTTTGCTGAAACATACCAGCAAAGGAAGAATCACAATTCAAATCTGGGCTTGTTTTCTGCAAGTTAAATTGCTCTCAGAAAGAGTACTGAAGGTTAAATTATTTTTTTACATTCCCTAGACACACAACCCCTTTTTTTGCTGTCACGGAAGAATCCAGAATCCTGAACAGCTCGCAGAAAATCAGCAGTCTTTGGAAGAAACTACTGAAAGCAGCTTGATCTCTCACACAGAAAGACACCAGCAGTTTTCTCAATTTAAAATTTCGACTCGAGAACAAAAATATTTCCATCTTCTTTCTCCAGCCTTCAAAACAACTGCATCTCACACCAGGCTGCAATTTTTCCTCAGGGTACCTCGAGGGATTTGTTATCTAACGTCAGAGTTACAGGCAGCAGCTCTTTGACACGCCAATGCCACGATGCAGGCATGGAAGTGTGGGAAGAACAAACCTGAGGGTTTTGGTAGCTGCTTTGTTTCAGGTAAAACAAGCTTTCCCCAGAATTTGGCAATGGAAGCCTTTTTAAAAATGAGGTAGAGCAGTAGTTATTTTTCCCTGGGGCAGGAAGAAAGAGCTTGTGCTTCCTGGCAAGAGTAAAATGCTTCACAGGGCTGAGGGATGAAGGTGGTGGGATGTGCAGGTTCAGGAGCCAGGCTGAACCAAGAGAATACACCTTTTCTCTATCAATCCTAGTTCCTTACCAAGAGGACAGTTCAGACCTCAAAAAACAGAGCAGAAATCCACTCATGTCACACAATTTCTCCCTTTCCTTTTTCAGAAATTCCAGAACACCAATTCCCCAAAGCCGTGCAGTGCTGGGGAGCGTGGGTGGTCTCCAAACTCCCTGTGCTGTCTGATGACACTTCCCAAGGGATGACCAGCCCCCTCTGGATCCACAACATCCCAAATCGAGGGATGATCAGCCACATCTGGATACAAAACAGCCCAAATCCGGGGGCACTCTGCCAGACTGTGCCTTTAGAAGTGCTCCCTGCCATGGGCTTGGAGGTGCAAATGGAAATTCCTTGATCCTTTAGTAATGCAAAAATCTTCTGGCAACAACAGGTACAGTGACACAGGAGATCACTCACTCCCAGCCTCTGGCTTTGGTATTTTCCCCAGAACAAAGACCAGGGGAAACAAGGCTTGCTTTGATGAGCACTGAAGTTGGCTTTTGTTCATGCAATGAAGTCTAACATTAAGAAATTGTAAATTGTTTTACCTACACACCATTAAATACTGTCTTTGAAACCACCCTACAAACTGGATTGGATCTTTTGTCAGACCTGCAAAAATTACAAAAAGGAATTTCATAGAATCACAGAGTGGTTTGGCTTGAAGAGCCTTTAAACTCATCTCGTTTCACCCCCTGCCATGGCAGGGACACCTTCCACTATGCCAGGCTGCTCCAAGCTCCATCCAACCTGGCCTTGGACACTTTCAGGGATCCAGGGGCAGCCACAGCTTCTCTGGGCACCTGTGCCAGGGCCTGCCCACCCTCAAAGGGAAGAATTCCTTCCCAATATTCCATTTAATGGAATATTGGCACCTCTGGCAGTGGGGAGCCATTCCCCCTTGTCTCTTCTGACTATCTGGAGCAGAAAAATGCAGAAAAGATGAATTATCTAAATAAGTTCTATTTCTACTTCATATTGTTAAATTTACCTTCCCTACTAAAATGCTTCCACCGTTATGAATTTCACTGAAAAATGATTACAGGATTATCTTTTTCCAATTGATCAAAAAGGAAAACCTCAGTGAAATCAATACACAAGACATCAGACTGTGATGAATAGAATATTCTAAACTGGATTTATTGTTCCCAGACGTTAATGTAATACATAAACACGTTAAAAGAGGCGATATAGTAACAAGCAACCCAGTAACAGAAAAAAAGCAAGTCTTTGAAATTTTTGTTCTGTACTTACACATGAAAATGTCCCCAAAAAGTTAAGTAGTTGTCAGTCAACATAGCAAGGATTTCAGATATTTAAAAAAATAATGCCAAAAACTTGTCAATGAGTTTGTCATAACCAAAATGTTTCATTTGTTGGTTTTTTTTTAATTTTAAAATTATTTTTAGGCTAAAAAAGAATAACCATTACCTCATGCAGTATACAAAGGCTTTAAAATAAATGCATTAATGCAAATGAAAGACTGACTCCTGAGGCTTCTTTTTTAAATTAAAAAAACACCAAAAAAACCTCAAAGAGTTTCAGAAAATTAATTCCAACTAGTTTTCTTAGCATTGAAGAATCAACCTATAACCTCCTTGCACTCCAGAAATTTATTGTTACTTCTTTCAGTTCACGTGTGCTTGTAGTAGGTCTTAGATTTACCAGCATTTCAAATGAAATTAAGTGCAAAAATGTTTTCTTAGTGTTTTCCAATTATTGAGGCAAGTAGTTGGGGAGGGAAAAAAAAAATAAAGACAAAAGAATGAGGGTACCAGGATATCACCTGCACATACACCAGATGGAAGAGAAGGCAAATCTGAAATACATGGAAAGGGAGATGGGAGAGGAGCAGCGAGAAAAAAAAATAACAGCAAAGATCAACAGCTGAACTTTAAACCAAAGCCCTTGAAGTCCACTCAGCAGATCAGCAGTCACTGAAATAAAGCGTGTTTATGAGCATGGCTGGCGAGCTGGGCTCTGGGGGAGCTGGAATTGTGACAATAGTCCCAATTCCAGCTGACTGCCTGACAATGCTGGGAATGCCAGTGCTGCTCCAACAGCTGCACCACGTCCTGGCCAAGCCACACAGAGACCAAAGATCATCAAACGAGGAGTTCCTGATGCCAACAACAGGGTCACGAGCACAGAGCAGCAGCTTCTATAGTCAACAACGTAATAATATATGGCAAACGAGAGACTGAGTTAGCAAAATGTGGTATAAAAAAGTATAAAAGTTGTTTTTAAAAACTTCCTCAAAATGTCAATAGAATACGATGTGTGTGGAAATGCCATGAACCATAGAAGGAAAAGCCTAAGCCTTAAAGTTCAGGAGAGCAGAGGAACCTCTCTGGCCACATCACCCTTTGTATAGTAAGAGGGGGAGCTCTTGGTGTCTTTTGCTGTTTTTACCTTAAACATCAGTTTAATCCAAAAACCACATTCGAGTGTACATTTTCTGAGGCTTCAGAAGACGCCCTCCCCACCCTGTTCAAAAAGAAAAAGAATAAAGGTGAGATAGAAATGTCTAAACACAAGGTCCCTTTGGAGTCCACCACCCAAGGGTGGCCATCCAGGAGCAGGGTCATCTTCCCCGATCTTGATGTTTCTTTGTTTTTATCTTTTTCTTTTTGTCCTCTGTTTTGGGTTTCAGGGCGCAGACGCACGCGGACACTCCTGCAATCGCTTTGGGCAAGTCCGTCCCTTTGCACCACTTATTCTTCTCCTTATCATACACCTGGACTGTCTTGGAGAAGACAGCTTCCTCCCAGCTGTAACCTCCCAGGATGTAAATCTTGCCTTCCCAAACCGCCACCCCCGACTCGCTGTTGGCCTGCAGCAGAGGGGCCACCCGGGTCCACTGGTTGCACTGGGGGCTGTAGGACTCCACGCTGAGGATGTCGAACCGAGCCATGGTCTCGATGTTGTCGTCGCTGCCGCCGATGGAGTAGATGTTGTCCTGCAGGGTGCACATGCTGTGCCAGCCCCTGGCCGTGATCATGGGCCTCTTCTCCTCCCACACGTCGGTGCGGTAGTCGTAGCACAGCAGGTTCTTTCTGTAGGGGCCGATCTGGTAATCGTGGCCTCCCGAAATGTACACGAATTCCTTGTAGACCGTGCCGGCGTGGCCGTAGGTAAACCTGGGACAGGCAGACAGCAACAGTCCTTATTGGATTTTATTGAGACACACAAGGGTGAGAAATGAGCTCTGCTCTCTTTTAAAAATTTGTAAGTTTAATGAAAAAATAAAAAATAGACAATTAGGAGACAGGGCAAATGTTCCAGCTGGGGAACATTTCAATTTCTCTTCTCTTTCAATTACTATGTTTTAAGGATTGCTGTTTTACATATTGAATAGATATGAAAACATTATTTTCTGTTTGAAGTATTCCCAATCATCTTATTTGATAGATTTATTTGTGAGTGGCTCCACTCTGTCTGGTAACATGGGTCTTGGCTGTTTTTATTTTGATAAAAAACCCAGAAATTCAGCAGCCTTCATACAGGGCCACAAGGTGACACCTCCTCCCCCATACTTTTTTGGTCAGCTCAGATGTCACAAGAAGAAAAAAAACTAGTCTTTACACTATTCACACTATGTCACAATCAGAAAATACATTCATCACCTTTCTAAACTCTATTAACAAAACACAATGCAGTACAATTATACATATAGTGTTCATTCTAATATTTGCAAAAAGCCAACTTTATAACATTTATTACACATTTATAACACAAGCATGCAGCAGGGACTGTGCTGAAGAAGCAAATAAACAATAACTGAAGGCAGAAGAATCCCTGATCTGGCAGTTACCCGGTAACTCCTCTCATTCCCAGGGCCTCACCCTGCACTGCAGAGTGCACAGCCTGACAACCACTTTTAAATCAGCCTTTCCATAGCTGGTCACTACAGAGCACTAAGGCATGACAATCACTTTTTAATGCACCCTCTAGAGTGTGTCACACAACAGAAATAGCCCATCCTGCTCTACTGGCATGACCTTCACTCCCATTTTTCTGCTCCAGTGCTTGGCTCTCATCAGTCTGAGAGGGCCAGAGAGGGAAAAAAATCCACATCTTAATAAGAGTTTCCGTGACAGAAAGAGGAAATAATCATGACACCTCTCAGACTTACCAGTAGGGATAAACCAAGAGAAACCAAGAAGAAAACTGATGCTGCCTTGCCTAAGCACAGCTTCAGGATCACTGGTCACATTTCTTACCCACAGGCGCTCTCTGGCTGGTTCACCTGTAGCCCCAACACAGGCTGTGTCCTTTCCATGAGCCATCTGTCTGCTCTACCACCACTGCCCTACAGGTGGGAACTTCTTTGGTCACCTCAGGACAAGGCAGCAGATCATCACAGTCCAGTCCATCACAGATCATGGTGAAGTAAGAGAAAATGAGATGGTGGAAGCGACACACTGCATCCACAGGGCAGAGGGAAACTCCCTTTGATCATCTACAATAAAGCCACTGCAAACCTAAATCTCCAGGCTGTTCTTACCTTCATGCTAGGCTATCCCTGACCAAACCCCTTTGAGCTCTCAGAAGTGGACAGCCAAGGTGATGCAGCAACAGCAGCTTTGAACATATCATTCCTACATGTCTTTTTTTTCCTCTTTTGGGGGAGTCAAAAGCTGCAGCACCAGCCACAGCAAATTGGTTCTCACAAGGAACCTGAACGATTCAATACCCACAGGGCACGGAGCAATGTACTCATCACGCTGCACTCACGAGCCTCTACCACCATCCTTTGTAGTCAGGCACTCGAGACAAGGCATCCTGCACGGCAGACAAACCTCTGTTAGCACTGCTTCAGCCTTTGAACTGTGCCTGAACATGCTGGAGCTCCTTGTGGAGAGAACCCTGAACTGTTTTCATTTCGCAGGCTAATGGTTTCTCTGAGCCACGCAAATGTTATCGGAACATCTTCCCCGCACCTGAGTGCCAAGGGAAAATGATGGACTAGAAAAGAAACCCCACGTTCACCCTGAAAGCACAACGCTTCTGAGAAGAGCTAAAAGGTGGTTATTATTCTAGATGCTTACTGAAACCTCTGATCCCTGTCTGAATCAGGTATTTTAATAGGTTCCTGCTACAAGAAGCAGAAAAATCCCTGACACACTTGGATAACGATGAGTGACCATGACAGTCTGCTCAACTATGGGGGCTGGAGCACCAGCCCTGGAGATCTTGCAGAGGTGACTTCACAGCTGTTCTGCTTCTGGCCTCTCAGGGAAAAGACAGGAAAAAAAAAAGGACAGAATTTTGGTAAAGTTATGGACTTTATCCAAAAAGCCAACTCAGAATTTCCACAGCTCTCAATGTGCCTCATGATGGAAGCAGTTAATTCAGGCTCAGTGCTTCTGGTGGACATGATGTACCTTGAGCACAGGAACCCCTGGCTTTCACCCCTGACAGAAATACCACAGCAGGTGAAGTGCCCAGAGATGCTGCTCCACTTGTCTGAGGTCTCCTACAGACAAGAACCAGAACTGTCCATCTCCAGTGGTTCCTGGGCTGCTTGTCAGAAACTGTGTTTCTCTACACACACAGAAATGGGTTTACAAAATGTTCCGTCTGGGGATAGGATGGACTGCTTGATTTCAGTTCATTTCAAACTGCAGCAGACTTGAAACCCACATGAAACCAAGCTGCCTGGAGGCTGTGCTGTACCAGGGAGTTTGGAGGAGCCAGGAGGAGAACAGTGCAAGAACATCAAATCCACCCCAGCATTACTGCACTGCTGATGGCAGTCACACTGCATTCACCATTCAGGGGAAAAAAAATTACCCTCAATTAATAAAGACTTGCATGGCCTTTGGAGAAGTAGGTTAAATATTCTCCTACTCTGGAGGAATTCTGTACAGGTCAGGAAGCAATAGCCATTGTCTCTCAAGCACAGGCATGCAGCCCAGCACAGGCAGCTGCAGAAAAAACACTGATCTGGTTCTTCTGCCTCAGTCAATGGCTGTGTCCAGGGAACAGCAACAGCTGAGAGAGTGGTTTGACAGAAATCAGATCTGAAGCACCAAATCCACCATCAATTTGTTATTGTCCAGTATAGGACAATTACCCACTGAAGTGCACCAGAGGTGTTTCACTTTGCCTCACTTCTGAAAGCTCATCCGAAATAGCATCACTTTCATAGGAACTGCATGAAACAGATGCTAAATTGAAACCAATCAATACAAATCCTTTCTACAAGGCCTGTGATTGAGAGAGGGGCATTTCTAAATGGGCAACAGAAGGGGCACATCAATAGAGTGGGTCCAGACATCCTCCAACAGAGAGCATTGAGAGTTTGGCAGTGTTATCTGCAAGACTGGCCAGAAAAAAGCAGAGGCATTAAGAGAAAGGAGATGTCAGTTTAACATCTGCTGGAGCCTGGTGCTGATTTTCAATGCCTTAACCCAGATAGAGTGCTGAAAAATTAGTTCCTGACCCAGTAACACCATTTGAATGCTAGAAAACCTACCATTTACTGTCCAAGACAGAAGAACACATAACTCACTAAACTTTGGGAATCCCCTACTCCAACCAAAGTCCAGGTGAGTTGTGGTTGCTCTGAATCTCTCTGTCCACCTGTTGTAGCCCTGTGAGATTGTTCATGACCCAACCAGCAGAGCAGATACCATCACTCCCCAACCTGTTCCAACACAGCTCCTCACACAACAGCTTTCAGTTGTTCTGCCAAACTTTAACCTAGGGCCACTCAATTAATTTCACTGCTGTCTGCAGCAGACCTTTTCATGGTCTGTTCAGAGTGAGAACACACTGCCCCACCTCCTGCTCTGCCAAGC
Organism: Sterrhoptilus dennistouni; assembly: GCA_013397095.1. NCBI lineage: Eukaryota > Metazoa > Chordata > Aves > Passeriformes > Zosteropidae > Sterrhoptilus > Sterrhoptilus dennistouni. Next base: position 760,345 of record VWZU01013444.1, on the reverse strand, counting down.
TCGTCAGCCACCGCTGCTCCCTGCCGGGCTAGAAACTATGACAGAAACTGCCCTCAGTTTCTGGGAAAAGGGGCAAAAAAATATAGGACCTCTCTGAAGAAAGGAAAAGGTATCCCACAACCAAAGTCAGGCAAAATGAATTCCCTTGTAGCAGGCTTGGAGCAGGTCCACCCTTTAGACAACTTGGCTGAAGTTTCCCCTGTGAAGCATCTGCCCTGAGAGGCAGTTTGCTTCTCCAGCAAGACAGCCTCAGTTCAGTCAAAACAGCTCAGCTCCTTCCAAGAGAGTGCTTAGGGAAAACAACGTGTTGTTTTGACCATATAGGGTGGGAAGGAGACTGGGGTAAGAGGAGATAAAGGAGAGCCTGTAAAGCTCTTCCTTAGAAAAGCCAGACTGCGAACAGCAGCATGGACACAGGATTTGGTGCTGGTGTGTGTGCTCAAGGACACAACACTGCCTTTCCCCTGCATACATAGCAAGCTCTAACCCATGGGAAGCAACAAAACAAACCCATTTTCTGGATGTTTGGCATAGAAGCTTTAACAAACAACCTCTGAGAGTCCCGCCCCACACAGCTCCAGTGGAACAAGGCAAGCCCACACCCCAGAATGACCTCAACATGAGCCTGGTCACTCCAGGGAACAGGATTCCAGGCAGTTGCTGGCTTGGGGCAGTCAGGAATGGCACCAAAAAGCCTGCTTCTGGTGGTCACGCTCCCAAGAGGACCAAAACACCTGCACACGTTCTCTTCAGAGGGGAGAAGACACAAAAACACAGGAAAAGAGGAGGTTTTGTTGGGATACATGGCCTGTCAGGAAACAGAGGACTGGAGCTTCTGGTTTTCTCTATGAAAAAAGTCTTGCTGCTAGAATAGGGCTGGGGGAGATGTTGAGTGAAACAGGAACTTAAATCTGTTTGAGGAACAAAACCATGTGGTGAGGGGGAAAAAAGAGATCAGCTGAGGAGTGAGCTGAAGGGAAGACTGGAGAAGGCAGCAGGAACTGTAGCTAGAATGCTTTTAGTCCTGAATGCATCACAGAATCCTCTCTCATCCTTCCTCCACTGCCAGTAAGTCACAGACTCACAGGGATGGGGCAGCCACAGCTTCTCTGGCCAACCTGTACATCACCATCTCACAGCGAAGAATTCTCTTCTGATATCTGATCTAACCCTGCCCTCTGCCTGTGGGAAGCCATTCCCCCTTGTCCTGGCACTCCAGGCCCTTGTAAAGTCTCTCTCCATCTTTCCTGGGGGCTCCCTTCAGGCACTGGAGTGCCACAGTTAGGTCACCCTGAAGCTTCTCTTTTCCAGATTGAACAATCCAAATTCTCTCAGCCTTTCCTCTTAGGAGAGGTGTTCCATCCCTCTGATCATCCTGATGCCTCCTCTGGACTCACTCCGATAGCTCCACTTGAAGTACCTCAAGGAAAGGCTGCCCAGACCCTTTTCAGCAGCCCCAAATCTGCACTGCCCACTCAGCTCCAACAGTGGACCTGTGTCAGAAAGGTTCCTGTTGCTCACCTCTGAGCCTGGCCTTTTGCAACCTGCATAAAGTTCTTTTTGCCTTATTCCTTCTGTGCAGAAACACGCAAACAATTCACTGCCCAGCACCAAATGGGAGAAAAAGGGCTGAAAAGACAAAAAATCCAAAAGTGCCAAGAGTCCACTAAGAATTAACTAAAAACACTTAAATGTGCAAAGCAGCAGCTGCATGGAAAAGCGGGAAGCTGTCTAGTTCACCACACAGCTGAGCTGACACAGGGACAGAGCAACAGGAAAAGAGGATGACGAATCATTTATTTGGATGCAGGAATAATTCATCCCACTCTCTGCAGTGTAAGAGGGGTCTGTCCCCTAAGGGGGGACTTTTGCCTTATCCAAGCAGGTCAGCCAGGCAATCTAATAAAAAATTAACACCCAAAAGTCAAAGTTCACTTTAAATGCTGCAGCTGCAGAATTCCCAAAGCCAGCGCACAGGCAAGCAGTTGGAATATGGTCCCTTTTGGGAGCCAGGGTGGATTAAGCCAACTGTCTGAACTTTCCCAGGGTCATTTATGAGTAAAAATATCCATAAAGGATACACCCTACAGGTGTCCCCAGTAAACAGAAGGATTTAGGACCTGAAGATACTCTCCTACACAGCTTCCCAGGAAGGGCTGTGGTGTTTAGCCCCAACTGCTGGATCTGCCTGTGTGAGCAGAAATAAAACAACATCTTGCTTGTGAAGAGCACTCAAGCCCAGCTGTTAGCCTGGATCAGCCTTGCATGGCAGCACCTGCCCAAAATAGAATTGGGCAACAGGCTTCTGTGCCTTCACTGGCTGCCTCTGGCTCTGCAGCTCTGCAGCTCAAGGACCAGGGAAAAACCCTGGACTCTCCAATCAAACTGCAGGAACCTGCTCTGTGATGCCATTGGGAAAGCCAGCACTGCTGCTGAGGATTCAGACATCATGGAAACACCAGCCAGACAGCCACTGTCCCTGTGAGTCCCACAAATGAGAAACATCACAAAATCTGAGTCACTGCCAGCAAATGAAATGCAGTCCTGCTGTCCTTCCAAAGTCACTGCTGTGACGTTGATCCAAGACACAGCAATGTCCTGTCTGTTACCACAAGAGCTGCAGGGCTTAAACATCTCAAAAGCAGAACAGCCAAGTTTTAACTCAGACAGAGGGAGAGAGCTCACGTTTGCCAGGGTATTTCCAACACAGGTAAAAGTGTTTAGCTGTGACAGCCAACCTGAGCAGCCAAACACAAAGAAACACCCCACAAGGAAAACCATCACACCAAGGTGACAAAGTAAGGCCAAAGAAATTACAAACCCCTTTGACCAAGATGTGAAAAGTGCTTCTGAAAGTATTCAACTCCAAGTGGCCTCAGGAAAAGCTTTGTAAGAACTGTAGAATGAAATGATCAGAGCTCTCCCTCCCATCCTCCAGATGCACCTTGGGCTGAAAATTAAAACCTCACTAACACAAGGCACACAGTGGTTTTACATCCCATTTCCTCCCTTCCAGGTTCCCATTCACCACCTAAAGTCACACAAGCTCCCTTTAGTACCACTCTTCAAACACAGAGGATCTTCCAAACAGCTCAGTTACCTGGGCAGTCCTGCTACGTAGGTCCAGGAGTCCTTCTGAGGGCTGTAGGTCTCAACTGAAGACAGGGCCCCGTTCTCATTCCTGCCACCAACAGCCACCAGCATGTCAGTGATCGCTCCCAGGTAGAAATCTACTCGTCGCTGTCTCATGGAGGCAACCTGGCAAAGAAAATAACCTGCTGCCATCTTCCAGTGTCTGGTAAGCAAGGGACTGAAGGGCTATCCATATCTGAGGATGGGGCAGTTGCTCCTTCCCCTTTAGTTGGTAAGGAGAGGTTCTGGGTTTGACCATTACATCCATACAACACTTGTTTTTCTGCAGTAGCATCCATATTCAAACAAGGGGAAAACAGGAAATGTCTAAGAGACAGGTCACTCTATAAATGCTTGTGTTTATAGGAACTCCTTCCCAAATTCTCAAATTCTGCAAGAAACAGGTACTGGAATCACTGAAAACCACAAATGAACCATCCAGGATGACTGATTCACTGAGGAATCATGGTTGGTTCATATAAAAACCATAACTGGTCCATATGGGAACCCAGGATTGGTCCATATAGGAACAAGGAGTGCCTGATGCAGTGACCCACACTGATGAAGGGTTTTGTGGCAAAACTGGGAGCCAAGGGCTTGTTCTAAAGGACATTTAGCACAGAGACACTTGACAATTGTCAGAGACATTTCCTTTTTACATCACACCCATTTTTGACTTATATGTACTGTTGCTTGGGGAATATGAACCAAGCAATCCCCTCTAAATCCATTCCAGCATTATTCCCAGAAATAATCCAAAGAATTCTAGGCGGATGCTGATCAGGAATTTCTCAGCTGAGATGCCCAAATCCCAAATGAAGCTGAATATCTGCCCCAAACTCTTTTGCTCTTTGTGTAATTTAAGCATTCCCACAAAGGACTCAAGTAAGTCAAATTAAGCTCCAACTTAACTAACTTGACTTTTCCTTTGGAAGTGCTGCCATGCTGACTATTCAAACAAGCCCTGTCCTTCCACCAGAAAAGGAGAAAAACCCCTCTAAACGTAAACGACTTTGAACAGAGAAATAATACATCTCAAGCCTCACCTTTATCCACTGGTTACAGCGGGGATCATACCTATATAGGAGATTTGATGCCGCATCCCCTCCATTGTCCCGGGAAAAGCTGCCCCCGGCTATGAAGATGAATCCTCCCAAGACCGCCACGCAGTGATGACTCCTCCTGGCCGGCAAGGGCGTTTCTGCCACCCACTGTCCCTTGGCAGTGTCCAGGAAACAGGTGTCATCGCAGAGCTCCAGGCAGCGCTCCGACACCTCCCCGCCCACGAAGAGCAGCCGCTCCTCGCAGGTGCGCAGCGCCGTGCGCTTGGTCTGCAGCACCGGCTGCGCCGTCACGTTGTTGTGGTAGTTGACAGCCTCCTCGATGAAACCCTCGCAGTTGGCTTCCTTGGGCAGCAGCGAGCACACGGCGGGCTTCACCCGGTGCAGGAGGTCGCTCTTGGGGATTAAAGGGAAGTGGATGTTGTCCAGCACTTGGTAAGCCTCGTTCTCCCGCTCCGGGTACTGCGTCAGCCACTGCAGGGCAGCCTGCAGCAGGTCGTGCTCGCACTCCTGCTGCACGTCGCTGCTGTCCAGGTACTGGCACAGCTTCTGCAAGGAGATGTTCTGCAGGAAGTCCGGGGTGAAGGAGAGTGTGCCGAAGTTCTGCAGGATGAAGGAGTCGATGTAGGAGTCGAGGCGCTTCAGGTTGTAGATGGAGGCCAGCTCCTGCAGGTACAGGTAGTTCTCCTCGCTGACTTCGTTCTCCAGGTACTCGCAGCAGAAGTCGACCACCTTCCAGATCTGCAGCAGGTGAGCTGTCTCCAGCACGTAGTCGATGTTCCCTCCGTCCAGAGACAGCTCGCTGCCGTACAGGAAATCCACCACGGCCTTGAGGCCGATGTAGGAGGCTCCGAAAAGCTCCACCTCCTTCTGGTGGGCCTCCCTCATGCCGATGGTGAACATGGAGTTGAAGTAGTCGCTGCACACGGCCAGGAGGTTCCTGTGGGCCGGGACTCGCTGCTCGTCCACCACCAGCACGATGTCACAGAAGAGACCTCGGTGCCTCTGCTCGTTCAGGCTCTGCAGAACCAGGCTGGAGTGGTCATCCCACCTGTACACCTGGAAAACAAAACCAGTGTCAGCAAGTGGTACTTCCACCAAGATCAGCTCCAGAGTGTTATGTGTTTTCCCCACTAAGTGCAGCTGTACCTCAGTCAGAGACAGCTTTCTTGTGTTGCACGTTTGCATTTCTAATAAATTCTGACATGAAGTAGTTGGCAAGTGACACAGCATGTGCCTGAGCTCCTCACCTTCACTTTGAAAGGCCTATGGAAACTTTTACTGCTTCCTACTCCCCTTCTTTTATAATTTACTCTTCCTTCCCCCACAACATTGCATTGAAACCTCCTCCCTGATGAGTTATGCAGGCACAATTTTCTGAAACTCTTCCACTCATTGTCTCGGAGACATCTTGCTGACATTTCCTTTCTTCTTTGTCCCCCAAATGACTCCTTACAGAGTTCTCCCAGATAAGCTGCTCACAGAGCATTTGGAGTGGGAGACACACATGCAGCAGTTCTCTGAATTTTCATTCAGCCCATGTATTGTTTGGGTTACTGCTTGCTTGACAGCTACCCCCTCTTAAATCTTTCCAGAACTCTGCATTTCTAAGCTTGTTAGGGTAAAATCCCTCTCTTTCTTCCCACATTATTCCAGGCACACACACTGCACTCAGAAGTAATAGCTGTTTATTTATGTGCAAAGCCACACATGTGGAGAACTGATTCCCACAAGGCTTCTCCTCCCTTCCAGAAGCTGAGGTGGGTTTTGTTTAGATGAATAGGGGCAGATATTTTTCTTTTAAAGAAAAGGGAAAATGCCTTTAGGACACATCCATGAAGTGCCCTCCTGGGATCCCTCTGGTCCCCACATTCCAACCAGCAGCTCTGGATGTGTCACTGAGCTTTTGAGGCGACCAGAATTTGCCTCCTTTCTCACAGACTCACATCACCAGCCTCAGGATGAACCAAGATGGAAACATCGTGTGAGCCCTCAAATGTCCTGCAGAACATGAACTGAGCACTGCTGGTCACTCCAGAATGTCAAATGGAAGTTTTAGGACCACCCTGAGGAGGAATTAAATGTGTGAGGGCACAGACAGGTACCTTGTGATGTCTCTTAATAAAAGCCGGGTTAAGGTAAATGCAAATACCAAATACTTTAATTACCAAATCCAACCCAGGCAGAGCCTGTGAGAACTTGTAAGAGGAGTGAAAAGGGGTGGAATGGAAGCACATCCCTGTATCCTACCCAAGGCAGCTCTGAACACTCCTACCTGTCTGCATCTTGCCCTGTCCTAACCCCCCAGGCTGTATTCCCAGAGGTGACACCTGAAAAGGTCACACGGGTGACCTGAGGTCCCTTCAAGCCTCCCAGACACTCTCCCTTCCCTTCCTCACCAAATTGTGGTTTCTCCTAGAAATCCTAATGAGCTCTGGCTCTCCTGGCTGCCCCAGCAGAGAGCACACCATCACAGCAGCCTGGAAAAGCCATTACTGGGCTGGTTAAACCACAGTGGGACCCTCTCCACCCACCTGGGTGGAAAGGGTTTGATTATTAGAGCCAAAAAAGCTCTTTGAGACCCAAATTAACAACCAAATGTGCTGTTCCTAGTGTGACATCCCAGCAGATTCTCTTTATTTCCTTATGTGCTTTTCTAAACAATGGAGCCCAAGCTGCCAAAAATCCTGCTGTTGGAATGGCTCTGAACATTCAAGTGTGCAGAGTTAAACCAGTCTAAGGGAAAAGGCTTCAATAATTAAAAGGTTTCTGGATCAAAACTCTTTAATTTGCCTTATACTCATCACACCTCTGAACTTAAAAAGGGATCTGTGGCATAAACAACAAAGTGGGATAAACTGAGGAATAAAACTGCCAGAGATCTGTAAGAGAAAAAAATAAATAAAAAAATAAAAATTAAAAAAAAAAGGGTTTAAGGACTGTAAAGCTTTTTATCTGCATTTTCCTGAGGTTGGGAAAAGCTGATATTGTACAGGAGCCTAAGCAGAAAGCAGGGGTTGGAAGGGAGGGGGAGAAGAATAAATAAGGCAAAGGATAAACCACACTTCTGTGGCAGCTGTAATCAGGGATAGTTGATGGTGGCAAATGAACAGACAACGAGTAACAACTTGCAGCACCCTCTCCTGAATCTGACTCACGGGGGAGAGGATTGAACCAAATCCTTGGACTGAACCAACCCCATCCTCCCCCTCTCTCTCTCTCATCCCTGGGAACTGGCTGATCATTTCTCTCTAATATTCCCTAATGCCACCATCACACATAACAAGATTACAGCGGAATATAAGATTTGCCAGAGATCCCCCCGTGCTGAGCTGGATGTTGAGTCAGCAGCGTAATCCTGCCCTCAGATACGCCTGGCAACTCCCAAAAATCCTTGTTGCCATGTGGAGCTGCTGCTGCTCCTCCAGGAACCAGGCACCAACCCCTTCCACACTGGGAATACAGCAACACATTTCAGCCACTCAGTGAGTTCAATGGTTCAGGGAGTAAGATACAGTAGGAGCTGAGAGCTGCACATTTCAAAACCAAGGCTGATTTCATGCTGAACTTGAACATCTTTCTCAAGCTATTTATATTCTGTAGAACAGCCTCAGCATCATCCAGTGACTCTAATTTTAACAGATAGTGACAGCTGCCGTCTAAGCAAGCAAATAAAACAATGCTGTCAAGTTAATTAATTTTTAATGTGATGAATTATCATTACATTCAGACTAAACCATTTAAGTGGCAGACAGGATCAGCACTGGGGGAAAGATTATATGGTAGGGATGCATTTAAAAATTAGTCCTATTTATCTTCCATCAATTGTGTTAGAGCAGAATTTCAGCTTCTCTTGGATTCAAAGATCTAATTTCCCTCAGAGTGTTAATGCAGCACTGCTGCTCATCAATGGTGCAAAAGAAAATGAGATCTGGCTCATTCAGCTCTGGTAAGGCAGATGAAGGCACTGAAAAGTTTCTCTTTTCCAGCTTTTTTTCTGGCATTACAAGATACCTGTTCTGCAGTTCCTGTAACCACAGCCCAAGAGCAGCTTGCACTGGCATGAAACAAAGTGAACATAATAATTACAGCTGTTATTAACATCTTGTAAATCATCCTGAGGACCTGCATAAAGAGCTGCCTGAGATGGATTTCCGTGAATTCACAAATAAAAACAATGTATTTGTGCAGACAGAGATTTGACACAAAGAAAATGAACTCCACTAACCTAAAAAAGCAACCCAGGTTCTGTGAGTTCACTGGGCTAACCACAGTTTGCAGCAGATTGTACAAAACCAAGACTGAATGCAAGGAGCAATCCCAGCTTTGCTTTTGCAACGAGCTTGGATTTTTACGAGATGGATCAGCATAAAAAACAAACACATCACATTTCATAACTGAATGTTGAGTATAGAGAAACTGCAACGATGTGGGTTTCTAAGTTATGACTCACGACGAGCAGATGCCCATTTGCTGCTGCTTTTCCTTTTTTTCCCCTTAATCACTAGGCAGCAACTTCTACCAAAAATACTCAGGTAAACCACCATTTCCATCCCTCTTTCCTACAATCTCCCAACACTCACATTCCCCCAAACCAGCCCCTCTACCCCCACCACTCTTCCATAGCCGGATTTTTTTTT
>VWZU01013444.1:729547-745862 GCA_013397095.1 Sterrhoptilus dennistouni | reverse complement strand
GTCCTCTCTCCCCGTCCTCTCTCCCCGCTCCCCAAAGTGCGACTTCTACACACCTTCCTCCCTTTCTCCTCTTCCCCTCTTCCTAAAGGATGAGGGTTTTTTTACAGTCCATTCTTCCCCGTCTCCTCCTTTCCCTTCCTCGAGGCTGTGGCTGTTCAATGTATTCTTCGCCTTATTCTTCGCCTTCCCTTCCCCCATTCATTTCAAAGGGTGACTTTTAAACGTGTTATTATTCCCCTTTCCTTTCCCCCCACTGTCCGGAAAGGTGGCTTTTAACTGACTTTTCCATCCCCTCTTGTTTTTTCCCTCCTCGCAGGGTGACATTTAAATACAACGGCTCCACAATCGTCCCCGGAGACCAAGGGGTGGACTATGAAACCTTTAAAAGGAAGTGCACAGGTAAGATCCGTCTCCGTGCCTTTGGCCCCTCTTTCCGCCCTTCCTGCTGCCCCAGGAGAGGGGGAAAGGATGGGAGGAAACTTGGGGCAGTGGGATTAGTGCTGTCCGAGCCCTCCCTGTCCTGCAGGATCGCCTTTGCAACTCCCTCAAGTCCATAGTCCAGCGGGTCCTTTGTCTCACCCTTAGACTTAAAGTCCTCTGGGCCTTTTCTCCCCTCTTTGCACAATCTTTCGCTGCTCCTCGGTTATAAACCAGATAAAAAGCGTGATAAGCAACGCTCTCCTTGTTGGGAAATGCAATTTCAGAGCAAAACCGACTCAATTCTGGCTAGAAAGATGCGGTCATACAGATCGCTGGGAATGAAATACTTACAAAATTCTTCTAAAAATCAGAGCACTGAAGTAACTGCAGCTGGAAGGCTCTCTGGGATTTTTTTTTTATTTTTTTTTTTTTTAAAGCTGAGCGGAGGGTGCTCATTTCATTGCAAAGCTGGGCTCGAAGTGAACAATACCAGCCCAGCAAACAATCGCAGATGTGGCGTTGCACAACCGCAACTGTTGCGGCTCCAGGTTTTAAACGTGGCACTCGATTGTGGAACAGTCAGTCAGGGGAGGAACAAAGCCTGGGGAAGATGAAAACACCCTGAGGAGTGTTTAACTCCGTCTGATGGTGACTTTTGATGAGTTTCACAAAAGCGGGGTCTGGTTTTTATCTCAGTTAGGTCCTGTCTTGGGTGGTAGTTAACAGTGTCACCAAGTGAGGTGAGATATGGAGGATTTTTTTACTAATATTGGATTATAAAAAAGTCTTCCTCGCTCGGCCAGTTACTGTAGAATCAAGTGCTATGATTCACCTGTGTTTTCAGAATTCTGTGTCTGAGCTGTGCAGGAATTGTGCTGAGCAGTCTCTGCCCTGCCAAGGTGGGGCAGCTCCTGGGGACACCTCAGGCAGTCCCCTGGCAGTCCCTGGGACTGAGAGCCTCTGTCTGTGCTTTATTGAGTGGAAATAACTCCCAGGAGTGTAACCGAGGGCAGAACAGGTTGGATCAATCACAGGAGAAAAGTGTATTTTAGTCCTTGGAAAGGAGCCATGAGATGAAGATGCTTTGGGCTGCTCTGCTGTGATGTTGGCAGAGGGGTCTCACTGAGATTAATGCAGCCACTCGTTTCCAGCTGTTCTTGAGAACCTGCAGGGAAAATTCTCAGAGCTAAGAAAGGTCCTGTTGTGGTTGGTGTCAGAAGAGTCACTGATCACTGCACAGCAGGAGCTCCTTCCCACTCCACTCTCTTTAGTGGGCAACAGAAGGGAAAAGCAATTACCTGGAGTCCGGGGGACCCTGGGGCTCAGCACTTTGGAAGTTCATGGCAGTGGTTAATTGTTCCCTTGGGAGGTCAATGACTTCAGGATCTGAGTGCCAAGTTCTCTGTCTCCTCTCCTGACCAACTTAACTGAGCATCTCTGGTGTCTCCAGACACTTGAGGATTGCAGGGGAGCCTTCCCCATTTCTTTTCTCTCCTTGCCTTTGTACAGTCCACGCCTTTCTTTTTGTCTGAGCTGATTTTTAATGTTTTTTTCTGGGTGGGACCCTGTTAAGAACTTCCTCCCCTCCATTCTGTGGCAAAGGGAATCCTTTTCTGAGGTGGCTGAGCAGGCAGAGGGGCTTTGGCAGAGCACAGGCATGAGTTGGGTGAGGATGAGGATGACAATGAATGGAGGTACACACTGCACTCTGGAGAACACATTTTTGTTCTTAACAGAGTTTATAAACAGGGTTTACAAACAGGGTGTTCAAACCAAGCTGACCCCAAGACAGAAAAAAAGGGAATTTTCCATATTTTAAGCTCAGTAAGGGAAGAGTTAAATACGTGAGTCTATTGTCAGCCTTTAATGGGGAGCTAAATCCCTTAGAGCTGCTCCATTGCTCCCTTTCCCTGCTCCTTCTTTCCCTTTCCCTTGGCATGCACCTGCTGAGGGCTGTTCCCTGCCAGACCAGGGCCAACAAGTTGCCCCCAAACCCACCTCTGGAGCACAGCTGGCTGAGGCTCAACAAAAAGGCAAACTGAGGTGCTTGGTCCTTGGCTGAGAGCTGAAAAGGATCTTCCTCCACCCATGAATTTCAGTGCTGCAGTTGGGGAAGGAAGAGATGCAAGTTTTGGAGCTCCATCTGTGCAGCAAACCTTCACCTGCCCTGCTAGACATAGTCAGGAATCAAACCTTGTGCCAGCAGTGGAGTTGGAGCTTTCCTTCCCATCTGGAAGAAAGTAGAAGTGGGGTTGGTTGGAATATTTCACTGAAACAAAGTCAGTAAAAAAGAGTAGAAAGGGAGGGGGAAAACTTTTAAATATTATTTCTCCTCGTTGCTACATCTCTTTCCTCCTGGTCTCTTTCATTTCCTTTTACATTTCACTGGAGGGGAGAAGAGCTGCTCTCACTGCAAACAGCTTCAGAAAACGTGATAAAAAATTTTTAAAAAACTTGATATCAGAATAAACTTCATTTTTTTGAAGTCCTGTTGTGTGAGAAACACTGCCCTGAAAGCCACAAAGTGCTGCAACTGCCTCTGGTAGAAGCTGAGCATCATTTGATGGCTGGAGGTGAGAGCAGGAGCTGGGATTGCAAATCTCAGTGTGCAAAGAGTCCCAGTCAGAGCTCGCTCTGCTCCACTTTGTGCCCTGGCTGTTTCTGAGCTGCAAACATCCGTGTCCCCCCTTTCTTTAAGGGCCATTCTTATTAAAAGCACCTTGGTTGGTGCACATTGCTCCCCTGCCGGGTGTTGGGTGGGGTCACTGCTGGTCCCTGTGGCTCCAGGACCAGTTTGGGCTTTTGTACCAGTTTGGAGGATTTTTGCCTGTGTGGATGTCCTGCCTTGTGCAGTGACAGAGCTCAGGGGGCTGGAAGGGGCTGTCGGTAACAGGGATGTGTTTTTGCTGTTTTCCCCCTATCCATGACCCTTTCCATGCCCATCACTGACTCTGCAAACCTCCTCAGGGCACCAGCATGGCTGGGGACAAAGGGAAAGGGGAGAAACTGAAATTGCTTCTTTTAGAGGAAGTAGCAGCTGAGGGAGGCCGTGTCAGGAAGCAGCTCTGCACACCTCCAGCAGCCCTGAGCAAACGTGACAGAGGTGCTGAGCTGAGCCAGGAGCTGCTGCTGTCCCTGCTGGGGGTTCATTCCTCCTCTGCTGCACACACGTCCCACATCACACCTGCACCTTACAGATCCTTTTCTTCCTTAGATCCTCACTGAGCCTTGTGTGGGAACAGAAAGGTTTAACAAACAGCATCATTAAACGATCACATTTTCCCCATCCCTGTTTGGGGACAGCAATTGCCACTTTTAGAGGGAGGAAACATGGAAAGAAGAGCTTCCTCAGTGCCCTTTTGTTCAGGGTGATGCTGCAAACACAGCCTGGACCCTGAACTTCTGCACATCAGTCATTATCATGCCAAAGTCTGTTTGTCCCAAGACAGCTCCAACACTGCCCTGCTTTAGAGCCAGCCATTCACCTCCTCTGTCCTCCAAAGCCCCTGTGTGGGAGCCCCTCTCCTCCAGCCCATCCCAAAGTAAAGCCAAGGAGGTTGGTTTAAACCACCAGCACATCCGTGTATGATTTGGAGGTGGCTGCTGGGGGCTCTTCCTCTTGCAGTGCTGCCTGTTGGCCAGAGTCCTGCCTGGGCTGGCCCTGGTCTGACCCAGAGAGTCTGGAGACCAAAGCTGAGGACATTCACTGTGTCTGGAGACCAAAGTCAAGGACATTCACTGTGTCAGGGTCATTAAACACCCCCTGTGTCTCCTGGCTGAGGACTGTTTGGTCTTAACAGCACAGATTACCTCTGCATTAAACAAGGACTTAGTTCAAGGCTTCTGATCCATTTTGCTTCCCAGTTCCAGCTCTTGCCTCTGCAGATGGCCTGGCTCCAGAGGAAGCATTAATTTGGTGGTTAGTAGTACATGCCATCAGTGCACTTTGAAAAAAAGCAGCTGAGCTGGTGCATTTGAAGCCAGAAAGAGATAAGAGTTGAAGGTTACTGTATGGAAGGATGTGACAGCTCTTAGGACTTTTTAAAAATGTTTTTAATTTCAAAGTCTTACAGCTGGGCTGGTGATGCTGTTGCTGAGAAGAGGGGAATGAGGTACAACTGAAATGACATCCTGTGGAACTTCTGTGTGTCTGTTGTACCTGACTGCCCTGGATATTGCCTCAGTGTCTGTGTTATGAAGCAGCAAAGCATCACATTGGCTCTGTCTGTGGTTTAATTTCACTTTTTTTAGTGTGTATTCTGCCATTAAGCAATGGAGTGGTCAGAAGAGTGTATTTCCCCCCCCCCAATGCCATATGTGAACAGCTGTTTTCAATGCATCTCTGACAAAAGAAATAATAAGCCTTTTATTTGGAAAGCCCCAGTCCAGATAAATAATTGCAATGACAGCATGAAATGGGATAGTTATTCATGTGTCTGAAAAGATCAGCCTAAAACCACACTGGGCATTCAGCAGCAGGAAGAACAGAAAATCTTTGGTCTGAAAAAAAATACCCTATAAAATCATTCGGGGTTGACATAAAATATTAGAAAACAGAAACAGAATTTGCTCCTAATAAAAATACAAGATTTTTTTGGGTTTAGATCAATTGTCTGAGAAAGCCTGGGCTGCACATTTTAAATGTAGGAGCTGTGAGTTGAGAGATCACCAAGGTTACGTTGGCACCTGAGGTTGTAGGAAAGATTTGTAAAAACACACGAGGACATATAATGAGATAGGTACTTATCTGCATGTGGCTGCATCTTAAGTTGCTAAAATGGGCCTTGTAAATCAATCTCCTACTGCTTTTGTTTTTTCCTCTTTGGAGTTCATCTCTCCTGCTTTCCCTTACTGGCTATTTAGAGGGAGACCTGGGGCCACGGGCGGCTTATGGCATTTGTCACCCTGCCCCTGTGCCCTCCCTGCCTGTGTGGACGTGCTCTTGCCAGGGTCACAGCATCTCCTGGCTGCCAGCTGGAGCCCAGGCTGAGCCTGGCCCTGGCTGTGCACAGGCTGTGGCTTTAGGGAATATTCTCACTGGTTTTTTTGTGGGAGTAACTCACTGGGTCAAGGCCTGCAGCGATGGCAACTCTTTGGGTTTTAGTGTGATGTTTAATTAAAGCGTCGCGGTTGTGGGTCTGTCTTTGCCATCCCCTGGGGGGGACACAGGAGCAGGGAAAGAAGAGCTTTGCACCTTTGTTTTGGGGCCCTTCTGGCCAAGCAACAGCCCCATTCCTTCCTCCAGGGAAGAGCTGGGTCCCCTTTGGCTCTCACTCTGTCCTCAGTATCTGCCCAAGTCAGGAGAGAAACTGTGACTGTCCCTGGGCCAGCAGTAACACCCTGGTGGCTTCACTGGACCAGAGAAGGTCATTTTCCCAGGCACTTGTGTCCCTGCACTCACATCAGCCACCCCTGCAGTCATCTGGAGGAGGTTTGGTGCTCCAGCAGAGCCCTGTGGTGGCCCTGGGGTCAGACACATCTGAGATGATTTAATGAACACGTTGGGGTGGGGCAGGGCAGCCCTGCACGAGATCTGTGGGCTTTTTGCTGAGTTTAAGAGGAAAAAAACAGTGCAGGAAGAGGTCAGGAACATTTCTGTCTGCACTCCTAGGCACTGGATCAATGGGCTGACTGGAGAGGTGGAAAATTGACAAATTAATCTAAAATTAATGCAATTGAAGCAAACAAATTAAACCTTCCCGGAACCTTGTCACGCGCTGTAGTAATTCCTGTTGGACGGAAAACAAAAGCAGGTCAGTCCATCACCTGCCCTGCTGCCTGGGACCTTGATTCAGCAGTGTTTTTATCATGGCACTCCTCTGGCTTGGCCGTTCAGAGCCTTCACCCTGAGAACTGTGACTGTATTTCTTTCCTGCAGCTATTATCTTTTACTGATGACTCACTGCCTTTTAATCTAAGGAGGAAATTTTCACCACGGCTGAACCAAAGCACTTGAGTGGATGTAGAATAAGGGAAGGATACCAGGAAGGAAATCTCTGTAGTTTTGGCATCAAGCTCTGTTGACAGCCAAGGGCAGCTTAATCAGGATATTTGGAAAATCTTGCCTTAGCGATAAATAAAGAGTTTGGAGAGGAATACCAAGTGATGCTCGTTAAGGCATTCATTGTTTGTCCAGCCATTGTGAGAGGAGTCGCGGTATTAATTGAATTAACATTGTTAATTTCTGCTGTCTGGATCTGGTGCGATCTCAAACAAAGCCGCTATTTCCGTTCTCCCCAGCTCAGTTATTCCCTCCTATCTGCCCTGGAATTCCTGTCTCGGTGCCTGGGAAGCGGGTGGCACAGCACTAGGCAGGATTTCCTCTTTCAAGGGAAATCTACTCTGTCTCTCTCTGATTTGTTCTGCTCCCCTCACTCCCAGCAAACTCCTCAAACCACCAGGAGTGGTTTTGTGTGAGAAGGGGGTGGTGGATGTTAATGCCTTGAGATCTCCCCGGGAATTGGCACTGATGGCATTGATGACTCCCAGCGTGGGGAGCTGATCCGGCAGGGCAGAACTGATTAACTGTGAAAGAGGAAAGCTGGGAGCAGGAAAGAACTTGAGTTTTTGATCCCCTTATCACTCTGAACACGCCTCACACTAATTGTGAAACTCAGCCACTTCTGCTCGGGGGTTTTGACCTCCGATTGGAGAGGTTTATACCCGGGCTGAGCAAGAGCTAAAAACCTCCCCATCCGTCCCTGATGCCCTTTTAGGAACAGAGACATGTTAATTGCTCAGGGCTCCAATTCACATTCCCTTTGTGTGCAGCGTGACACACACACAGCTAAGGCATCACATTTGTGCTAAATTTCCTGGGCTGGGAGCTGGGGCAGCTGAGGAACCTGCCCTGCCTCCAGCAGGGATGGAAACTCTATGGGGAGACAGGAGGAGACAGGACCCAGCTTGGGTGTGACCCCTTCAAGCCCCCACAAGTGAAGCAGCCCCAGGAAAATCTGCCCAAGAGGTGACTCAGAGCCTCAAGCCAATCTCAGGTGCTCATTAAACTTACCTGGACTGAACAGGGTGAAGTAAGAGGTGTTCATGCTCAGGTGAGCTCATGGATAAAAGCTGGAATTGCTGGGTTTGGATCTCTTTAGTGACACTGAGCTGCTCTCAGCCAGGATGGGCAAGCACTGGATGTTCTGCTGAGAAGCAAATCCTGCTGCTGCCGGTGAGCTGTGGGTTAATGTAAAGTGGAAGTTATTCTGACAGACAAATTCACAGAATCCCAGAATGGTTTGTGCTGCAAGGGGCCTTAAAGATCATCTCATTGCAGCCCCATCATAAGCAGGGACACCTTCCACTATTCCAGGCTGCTCCAAGCCCCATCCAACCTGCCCTTGGACACTTCCAGGGATGGAGTATCCCTGGAACTTCCTCTCTGTGCTGCTATGAAAAAACACTGATTTTTCACATTAATTATCTTTTCCCAGTATCTTTATTATAAAGGAGCATATCCAGTGTCCAGGCTCTGTGGAAGGGGCAGGGATGAAAACCCCCCAGGCTGGAGGTGGGGACTGAGGGCTCCATGGGGAAGGCAGTGACACCACTGCAGTGCAGGAGGTCCCAGCACTCAATGCCACTAAAGAGCCTTCCAGGACTGTTCCCAGAGGAGCCACAGAACAATTCTTGGCCTCCTTTGCTGTCAGAGCTGGGGAAGCAAGGCTTGCTCCTGGATCTGTTCACTGTAACACGTCAGGGGATTTACTCTCTCCCTTCCCTTGGGGTATTTCCTGGCTGTCGCTTCATTTATGGCTCTAATCAATCTTGGGAAGAGGATTTACTGTCAGAGCCAGGAGTCTCCACGTGTGTTTCTTGCTCTCACCAGTAGCAGGGTAACTGAGGGAGAAGTTTTGTTTGCCTGCATTGTTGATACATGACTCCTTTTCTCCTTCCAAAGATCCATCTGGATTTTTTCCCCTGAATATGATCTTTTTCTTTGTTTCTATTTTGAATTCTTCAGAGGAGTTTGTTTTGAACACTCTACTGGCTCACACACCCCCCTACATCCATTTTCCAGTTTGCCCAGTATTACTCAGTCAGTGACAATAAAATTAAAAAGAACAGAGAGAACAAAACAGGGAGAGCAGAGGTGGAATTTTTTCCCACTTAACAAAGTCTTCTCTTTTATCAAGGGGACTTTGTCCACACTTTGGCAAATCAGAGTGTTAAAGAAGCTTTGAGATATGTCAGTTTGCAGAGAATATCCCAATTTTTAATTTTATTTTAAAACAATGATTTCTAGCAGCTTATTTTCTGTGGATGAAAAATTGTTTCTGCTTCTCCCCTGTCTCCAGAGCTCATGGGGCTGCTCTGGCTGCTCAGGGAGTGTGCTGGGGATGTTGGCAGCCACTCCTACACCTGGAGCCTGCATTTTCACCTGGCAGTTAGTCAACCCAGCAAATCCCTCTAAGGCACGTTGAGCTGGTCACAACAAGTGTGCCAGGATTACCAGGAGTCTTCTCAAACAGCAGCTTTGTTCTCCTGCCTTGAGTCACCTCCTTTAAAAGGCCTCGAGTGACCTCTGAGAGATGAAGGAGCCACGATGGGGAATATTGCACAGTTGCACAAGTGTCCATCTGCTCTGCTTTCTGCCACTCCTGGGGGAGCCTGGGGCTGCAGGGGGATGGTGCTGCTGATCAGGAACTGCTCCATGAGTCACCAGGAGATGGAGGAAGGAGCTCTTTGAGATAAGAGTCTACAAGGTTGGCACACATATGGCCAGGCTGAATCAGGCTGGTGTGATGCAGCACAAACCAGCTGTGAAACAAAGATCAGCACAGTTCTAAAAATCCAGGGCTTTTCCTTCCAGGGCTTCGTAAGGACTAGAAAAAACACACCTGGGCGAGCAACTGCAGAGTTTTCTTTTTCTCCTTCTTGTAAATTCATACTACAAGTGAGCCAGAAATGAATGGGAGGAGGGAGAAAGGTCAGATTTGCACAATGGCCAGTTTCTGGTAATGTTATAAAATGTGACCCAAATCCTGCTGCTCTGTAAGAGACACCAGGATATCAATTTCCTCCTTTCTTCACCAGACCTGCAGGTGAACCATTAGGCTGACTGTGTGACTGGGGTTAACTCTGTGCTCTTGACCTGCCTGCTGGCTGTATTTTAGCCATTTCCACTGTGCTGTGGGGTGTCCAGCACAGCCACTTTCCCCGCAGTAACTCAGAGAACCCAGAAAAGGCCGAGCTAACACGGGCAGAGCACACCTTGGCATATGAGCAGAGACCCTGATTCCCAAATGCTGGTGTTGAAACACAGGATCAGTGCCTTGTCTTGGTGTTTGAGAGCAACAGGCTCACCCTGGAAAAGGGGAAAAGGGGGATGTTCCTGGGTTTACTCACTTTGTCCCTCCTCTGCCCCTGCAGATGACGTGCGATTGTTCGGCTTTGTGCGATTCACCACCGGCGATGCCATGAGCAAGAGAGTCAAGTTTGCCCTCATCACCTGGATTGGAGAGGATGTCAGTGGCCTGCAGAGAGCCAAAACTGGGACTGACAAGACCCTGGTCAAGGAAGTAGTACAGGTAATTTCTTCCTTATGCTCCTAAGCACCAGCTCCCCTCACTGCTTTCTGTACAAACACCAACAGGAGGGAGAGAGAGGGAAGGGTTGGCTCATCCTCCAACTTAGGAGTTAATCCTTTACAAAAGGAGACAATTTCCTACAGCCTGTCTTCCTCCTAGGAAGGCTTAACATCTGCCCTTTGAGCACTCAGGCATAAAGAAGCACCTTTTGAGCTTAAGGCTGCCTTGGCTATTTCATGAGGAGGGAATTTGTGCACTCCCCTCCTTGTCACCACTGACATCTCTCCCATCCCCTTCCTCGACACAGAAATAATTCAATATTGAATGATCATGAGCAGTATGAAGTTAAGCAGGTAAAATTAAACAGGAAAACCCACACCCTTGTTTAAACTTCTCCTGAGGCCTTTTGTCTTTGCACGGGGAATTTGTGGAGCTAATCACCCCAAGTCTGAAGTCCCTATTGCACCAATTAACCAACTCTTAATAACTAACTAGACGTGAGCAGGCTTTGTTTGGCCTTGGGCGTAGCAGGGGAAAGAGAAATGAGAGCAAACATCAGCCAGGAGAGAAGTGACTGGAGGGAGGCTGCACAGAGCCACAGCTGAAACCTGGCTGTGATGGGGAGGATGCTGATGTTTGGAATGTTTCTCCTAGAGAATATTTAAAGCAAGATTAACTCTTCCAACAAAACATAGAACCAGCTGGCCAGAGCCTGAGAAATGGTTTTGTTTGTGCTCTTGGAGAAAAGGGCTGATGATTAAATGAATCCCCCTCAGTAACTGAGTTCTTGCCTGTGTAAAGAAATCTCCCAACAGGACACTGTGAAGGGTGACAATGAAGCACCCACTCAACTTTTTGGTAGTTTATATGACACAGAAGATTACCTTTAGATAAGAAGAATGAAGAAGGTAATACGTCCCTGTCCTTCCAGAAGACAAACTCTGGTGCTAAATGTTTCACAATGACAACGACTCAGAGGGGTCTGTTCTCCAAAGAAACTTCCAGAATGACACCTGAGAGATAGGAAAGCAACTTTCTGCTCATGGGAAGCAGCTGAAACTGCGTAATTGTAGCTGAAGACGAAATTATAGAGTACTAAAGAATGACTCTTACATGAGTCACTAAGCCCAAGATTTTCTTAAAAATCTGTTTAGACAATGTAGTCTTGTTGAGTTGAATAGCATTCCTGAGCTCTGTGCTCAGATCTGTCCCTCGGTCTGTTACATATAATTTGCAATTTCACTTGTTTCATCTTTGATTAGTAGTCTGTACAAGTTAATAATCTGGTGGAGCATTAACCATTCTTGGCTGTTGCTTAAAAGCTTTCATATTCCAATTAGTCTGTACTAAAATACAAAAACAATACAACTGGTGCTTGGTACACTTTTACTGAGCAACCTTGCCTATAAACCCCTGCAAAGCATTTCTGAATTTCTCAGCAATGGGGATCTCTTGTCCAGAAGAAATTATCTTGACAAGTATTTTAAACAGTTCTTGATATGCAACTGAATCCCTCTGAGTGGAGTGAGATAAAAGCAGAACTATTTTCTTCTTTTTATGCCTGTGACCTTGCAGATAATCTGTCAAAATGAACAAGGACAAGAAAGTCCAACTGAAATTTAACAGAGGGAATTTATCCTGGAGCTATTTCACTCTTAGTAGTTCCCTTGACCTTCAAGTACATCCCCAGTCTTCTGTTTTTAACAGAGATTATTTCAGTTGTGAGTTATACATAGAAAAATACACTTGTTTGGTGCTTTTCTGTAATGACAAACTACAAACCTGAGTCAGTGTTGGTTCATCATTTGGGTGATGGATAAGTAGTGCCCTAAGGTAACTAAGGTGGGAGGTTTTTTGGTCTGCAAACCCTGAACAGTTTTTTGGTCTGCAAACCCTGAACAGGATGTAGGTGCAGTTGGGCTCTGTGCAGGGCCCAAGGTGCCTGTGGAAGGGTGGCACAAAGAGGATTTTGTACGGCTTTGATCTACACAAGGGTCAGGCTGGGATTGCAGAAGAGCAGCTCTTCACTCTGAGGATCTCTCAGTAAAACCTGAAGGGCTCTCACAGCCTCGTACAATTTGCCAAAGCAGCTGTGGGTCTTTCTTTAAGACCAAAGTGTGAGGGGATTCCTGCTTTGTGTCCTGTGCTGTGCTGTGCTGATGAGCTGGGGCTGAGCTCTGCTCAGAGCTGAACAAACACCAATAAACGTTGCTGTTCCTGCCAGACAAAGTGAAAATCAGTCAGTTCAGGCACCTCCTGCCAGCACAGCCCAGCCCTGGGAGGAAGAGGATCCCACGCTGGGATCCCAGAAGCCACAAGGAAAACACTAGGGATATTAACTGGTGAGGAGTAGATTCTGGGCTCTGAACAAAGGGATGAACTATCACAAAGCAGAGAGAGGAACTGGGTTTTCCTGGCTTTTGTGTCCCTCCCTTGGAAGGGGGAGCAGGTGCTGTGAAATCCCTGGGGAAGCAGTGCTGACAGTGAGTGCAGGAGGTTGCCAGAAAACCTCTCAGGAAGAAAGGACAATTGATTTTTAGCTGTAATAACTGTAAGATGACAGGGGTGGACCTCATCTGCTAGAAATAGCTGTAGTTCTTCTGATGTGTGCTAGATGAGGGCCAGGTCTTCTGGCACTACTTGGGCTTAGCTTATTACCTCTTTAATGTTGTTGCAAAATGGCTTTTTGAGTTTATTGTATTTCTTTTGGATTGCAGAAAAAATCCATTTAAGGAACTATCAGGAGCTTTTATTTTTTTCCCCAGAGCCATTTATTTTTTTCCATCCTTTCCTCCTTAAGTCAGCTGGAAATCTTGGCTCCAGCCTCCAGCCTGGTCCAAGTAGTTCAGCTGGGAGCAGATTAGAAGTAAGGCCAGGAGGGGGAATGAGTGTTTATTTGTATCTTTTTAGGGTCTAGCTAAGTCCTATTGTGTGAGACTGCTGTGCAAGTGGAGACAGGGGGATGCACAGCTCCATCTTTTATCCACTGGGCTTCTCTCCATGCCAAAGACAGAGTTAATGGGGAAAGAAGTGGCACAACATTTCCCACTGCAGGTGTTTGCTTAAGATGTTTGGGAGGGCATTTCTGGGGTGGAGTCTCAACCTGCCCCTGGAACAATCCAAACAACTGGGAACTTTATGGAACAGCAACTTCTGCAAGGCTGCATCTGCTGCAGCAGCAGCTGTGTGTCACCTTGTGCACAGGGTGACCTGGCAGATGTGGACAGAGGCACCCCACAGCTTTGGTGTCCCCATTGGTGTCCTCATTGGTGTCCCCTGCACAGCTGCACTTTGGTCACCCACTTTGGTCATCCCAAGGATGAGCCCAGCACAGGGATTGTGGCACTGGGAGAGGCACACAGGGCTGAAATGGGGTGGTTTTGATATAAACACCAAATAACTGGAGGCAGGACTTGGTTTCCTTCCTCTCTGTGAACTCGTTGCCCTTCATTGACTGCATTTCCTACCAGGAGATTTAACTCTTCCTTAGGCAGCACTGGAGTCCTTTTCCTGACAGGACTGAATTCATGTCCTGCAGGACTCTCCCAGCAAAGGGACTGCCCAATCTTGGCCAGTGCTGTCTGATTTTTCCATGGATTTTGAGTCTTCTCTGTTTCCATCAGCACTCCTTCCCCCACAAAGTCATGTGCTCTGTTATTTCCCTAATTCATATTCAGGGTAAAACAGCTCTGTTTCTGTGAGCAAATATTCGAGGCATTTTATTCATCATTATTTTTGGTGAGGAATTCATCTGGCTGTCGTGATGTCAACAGCCCTACTGAGTTCCTGATTTGCAGCTCATGCCCAGATTTTTATTTTTTTTTCCTCACCTTTCCCTTTTCCTCTGAATTCCTCACTGCACTGGTGATGTTGTCCCATGAGGGAGCACCCACTGGTGGGGTCCCTGTCCCTGACCTTGGGATCACACAGAATCCCTCTATGTGCTTTGGTTTTCCTATATCAGTACAGAATCCTGAGCAGAAGATTAAATAGCTAAATTAAACCAGAAGGTTTAATAGCTCTGTTAGAGGCAGCCAGGAACTCAAACTCACAGGGAACAGCTACATCACAGTGAGTTTGAGAGTTACTCATGAGGGTGAGTGAGATCCTGCTGGGAAGGCAAACTAAATTCTCATTTTTGGACTGTTTTTCCTGTTCTGCTTTACTGTAATGACCATACCAAATGGAGATGGATTTACAACAACTCCTGGTTCAGAATGAGCAGCTTCTCATCACCCTGTGTCTGACACACAGACTTGTGGCTCCTCCGGTGGGATGAAGCACAGACAGGGAGAATTTGCAGAGCAGCTGAAATGCAGCTCCCAGTGCTGAGACAAGTGTTTGCCAGAGGTTTGGACTGGCTTCTCTCAGTGCCTGGAACTGGTCCATGTCAGACTGGCAGGGAGAAGATTTGAAGAGAGTTTTTTTTTTGCTGAGCTGGGAGTCTGACAGCTGAGTGCAGGAGCAGGTTTGCTGTAGGCCTGGGACTCAGACCGTGCTGCAAGAGAAACCTGGGAGGTGTCATCTCCTCTCTGCTGCATCTGCACTGAGGATGAGGTGACCAGTGCACGGGAGTGGTGACATCGAGCACAGTAGAACTGAGGATTCTGAACATCAGCAGAAGCTGCTCCAAGCCCCAGTAAAAAATAAAAGAAATAAAAAATGGCAAGAAGCTGCTCAGCTACCTGGCACCATCTGTAGCTGCTGAAAACCCCAGTGTCTGTAGACTATACAAGATTTTACTCCTGGCTTCAGCCTTCCCAAGCTGGGATTTAAAAAGGCCTCTGCAGATCTAGTTTGGTATAATATCTGCACCACATGGGTTTTCCCTTGGGCAATTTAGGGAGATTTTATGGCCCATATGCTAAACATTCAGGGCTTGGAAGAGGAACAAAATCTACTCCACCCTTTTTTTCCTCCCCTTTAAGTTGGCTGGGAGAGAAGGATTGAGCTTTCTGCAGGAATTTCATGCTCCTGCATGGTTGGAGCCCTTTCAGTCTGTACCTGCTGTGGAGGTTGACACAGGGGATAAAATCCCAAATTTGGGACCCTTTGCTGCTCAGGCACAAAGAGGAGCTGGAGCCAGAGAGGTGCATTGGAGAACCAGGAGTGAATCTCAGTATTTCTGTGTCCTGCTCACTGATCTGAGAGGCAAAGCCAAGAGACTGTGGCCACTGTTGTGTTGTGAGAGTGATAAAGATAAATGGCATCATTGTTTTTGTTATCTGGAGGCTGCTGGTGGCTGGGGTGAAGACAAAGGGTAGAATTCACTGGCAGGGCTTGCTGTGGTTGTGGAAAGCCTGGGGTTGGGGGGAGGAGAAGGGAAAAGGAAGTGGAGGATGTAAGATGAAGACACAGGTCAGCAAATCAAGGGCCCAAGCATCAGAGTTATGCACTGTGCCTTGGGATTTGCACCCTGAACAAAAGCTCAGCCCCAGAGAGCTCAGACAGCAAATTCAGAGTGATGAGGGAGAAGCTGTGGCTGGAGAAGGTGGAGCAGGATGATAAAATCAGAAATTGCAGGCACCAAACTCACCAAAAGCATCTTCCCTCCTTGGGGCCAGGCTTGAGGAGACACCGTGGTGGGGAAGAGCTGGTGTGAGGAGGACCCTGAGAGGATGGAGTGGAGCAGAGTTATTAATAGCAGTGACCCAGATTGCACTCTGAGGGGACAAATCTGGCACAAGAGGTGGCCCAGTCAGCTAAGAGGATATTTAAGAGTGGCTGGGAGCAGAATCCATCTGGCCACTGCCAGGGGGATGCTGCTCATTCCTTGCAAGGTGTCCTGGTGGTGCTGCTGTGAAATCGTGGCTGACACCCACAGATCATCACCCAGGGGTTGTCTGGATAAGTGTCTGGCTGAAAAGGCATCTGAGTAATTATATTTATTTTGTGGCACACGTAATTAATTCTCCTCTGTTCGGGCATGAGTGCACTTGCAGTTTTAATTCCAGAATCAGCTGAAATTCTGGATTCTGCAGAGTGGGCATTGGAGAAAGCCCTCCCCACGTTTATAAAATACACTTTGCATGGAATCCCTCTCAGAAATGGCTTTATGGACCTGCCTCAGTTCTCACTAAAGCAGGGAAAAAACTCACCCTGAAATCAGGTAGTCCTGGATAATCTCCTTCCCAAAGTGAGGGAAATCTGTTAAACCTGATACCATAGAAAAGGAATTGCAAAGGCTCAGCTCAAAACTCGCATAGGTAGCACACCTCAGTGAGCATCAAACAGCTGAAGATCCTGGGGCTGGTCTTAGCAAGAGCTGAGCTTTGCAGAGATGAAGTAGGTCACTCATGAGCATGACTAAATCTGATGGTTTGGGAGGTTCGCCTCTTTATTCCCATCTCAGGGAAAAAAAA
>VWZU01013444.1:712811-729475 GCA_013397095.1 Sterrhoptilus dennistouni | reverse complement strand
AAAAAAAAAAAGGAAAGTCTCTCCCATTTCCCCTGGACTCTGCCAGGCTGTGGGTGAGTGCCTGTGCTGTCCCCATGGCCAGGAGACCCGGGCAGTTCTTGCAGAGCACCCGGAGCTCCCTCCCCACCCCGGCAGGGAGGATTTTCCTCCAGCGTGAAACACGATCAGCCGCAGCCCGGGGGAGGAGGGAGCTGATTTCCTCTCCCTTCCCTTTCTCCCAGCGCATGAAAGAGGTGCTGAGGCTCTTTCAAGCCGCATCCTCCTCCACCCCCTCTGATCCCAAACAGAGACCCTTGAGAGCTGCCAAATAAATAAATAAAGAGCTCTCCCCTGGCTCTGGGTCTGAGAGCAATTAGAACCCCCTCTTCCCATTGTGCCAGGGCTGTTCCAGCACCAGGGAAACCTGCACAAGGTTCCTGCTGCTCTCCCAAAGCTCTGCCTCCTTCTCCCATCACCTTTAGGGGAACTCACTGCCCAGGGGATTTGGGCGTTGCAGATTTCCTGGGACGTCACAGTGAAGCTGTTGGGATTTTAATTCGTGTTTTTGGTGGGGGTGCAGTGGATGCTTGTGTTTGTCTGGGATTTTAATTTCTATTTTTGGTGGGGCGCAGTGGATGCTTGTGTTTGTCACTCTGGCTAAAGCTCCCTGGGCTGGGGGAAGGGAGACTCATGCAGAGCTCTCAGTTGTGGTTAGGAAGGGGAGGAAAATGCTAAAGCAAGCAGCAGAAAGGCTGTTTGCTGAGATGGCTGTGCACACACACACGGATGCCATGCCAGCCCTGCTGTGAGGCAGGAAGGACAGTCCCCACAAGGGGAAAAATCCCTGAGCTGCCCCTGCTCTGACCAGAGAGCCCTAAAGGCACCCTGGGATCCCATTCTGCTCCCAGAAAGGGTTTTGTGTGTTCACAACCTCACATCCCAGCACTCTGCACGGGGCTTGCCCAGCTCCCAGGAGCTGCAGAGGGCTCTCAAACAAGGGAAAAGCTGCCCTGCATCACACCAGTGTATTTATTCATCCAGCGTGTCCTCAGAGGTCACTGGGGATCACAAAGCAGGGGCAGAGCAGAGCCTGCCTGGGGCTGTCCTGGCTTTGGCTGGGGGTGTGGAGATGAGGGGAGGAGGCACTAAATCCACTGAAGGAGCTGAGTTTGCTCCCAGTACCACTGATGCCTTATCAGGCTACCTAGAGCAGAGTTCAAGGAATAAAGTGGGTGTTTATTAAGGGGCTTTTAAAGGATAGACCTTGGGTATCCAATACAAGAGCCTGGCCATGGCTCTACCTAAGATGGACATGAGTTTTTACTTTGATAAGTTTTGGTCCATTTACATTTTGGGATTAATTGTCCCAAAAAGTCCCATACTTCCAGATTGCCCTCGTCAATTCCCTGCTGAAGCTGCAATGGTGTCCTTGGTTCTCAGCCTGGAAAAGGAATGTTTTGTCTCACTAAACAGTGAAAAGAACTTGCTAACACTTTATATGAAGTTCAGAGTTATACACCAATGCAGTACAGAATCCTGAAACGATGAAAGCTAAAACTTAAGGCATCACCATCATCCCTGTGCTGCTCAGTATTTCACCAAGGCACTCTCCCCTCAGTGGCAGGTGTGACACCCGATTGCACTCTGGTGTGGGGCTGTTCTTTTTTTAGGAGAAGGGGCCCTAAAAAGGGCACAGAGAGGATTAGT
The DNA here is from genome assembly GCA_013397095.1 of Sterrhoptilus dennistouni. NCBI lineage: Eukaryota > Metazoa > Chordata > Aves > Passeriformes > Zosteropidae > Sterrhoptilus > Sterrhoptilus dennistouni. Next base: position 727,789 of record VWZU01013444.1, on the reverse strand, counting down.
GACTTGCCCAGGATCAGGCTGAGGGTCAGTGGTGGTCAGGAGGTCAATAATTTTGAGTGGTTTAGTTCACATACTACGTAGGGAACTTGACCTCACCTGGCCTGTGCATCTCCAGGAGGAGCAGCTGCAGCCCTGGGTTGGGTCTTACAGCCAGTGACTGTGGAAGTAAATACAGGACATTTTTCCAGGTTAAATGTTGGGTTTTGCCTTCACTAATCCTCTGTCTCATCCACAGCTTTCTGTTTATCATCCCAGCCACAGCAGATCAGGGTGTTCAGCTCAGACACCCAGGGAAGCTGGATAACTCATCTTCATTCAGCTACTTAGAAAACATCCCCCTTTCTTAACAGGCTTTTTTTTTTCTTTATCTCTTGCAGAATTTTGCCAAAGAATTTGTGATCAGTGACCACAAAGAGCTGGATGAGGATTACATCAAGAACGAGCTGAAGAAAGCAGGGGGGGCTAATTATGATGCACAGACTGAGTAAAGGCAGGAACCTCCTGGCACCATCACCTGGATCTCAAAGGGAGGGCAAAGGCACAACAAACTAACACACCCGAGAGATGAGGCAACTGAACTCCCCAGCTTTCTGTGGCTGCACCTAAGAACTCCCTTTTTTGCGTACAGTGGACTTTTATTTTCCATTCTCTCTCATGAAACATTCCTCTCTGGGGCTCTGTTTTTCTTTTTTTTTTCCCCCTTTTTTTTACTCATAACTCTGTCCGTGTTCTCGCACCTGTGGAATTTAGGTTTGGCTCTGCTTTGGTCCTATTCAGGCCTGTGTTTGTAGAGGCTTTGCCACTGTGTCCTTCTTCATGTCTGTGTGTTTTACTTGGGCTCAACCTGGTCTCTGAGGGAAGAAAGTTTTGGGGGAGTTCTGAATATCAATCACTTTAATTTTTGACAAATTTGTTCTGACTGATATTCTTGGGAATAACATTATTTCCTGTTCTAGGCTCAGATCAGCTTGAGATGACTTCCCTCAAATTTTGATTAAATCATCTGAGCAGAAATGTCCAGCTGACGTGTCCTCTAACAGCTTAAACAACAAAGCCAACAAACAAACAAACAAAATTTCTTTGACTCCTGACAAATGGGAATAAATTTTGCCTTAAACATTGCTTGACAGTTGCTATGCTCTGTGCTGCACCTCTGTCCCTCCCTCTTAAAAATAAGATCCAGCACAATCCTAAAGTGGGTTTTGTTGCTTTTTTTGGAGGCATCACAGCACAGTCAACTGAGGGGCTTAGAAATGTCTGGACACTTGGTCACTATTTTGTGTACGTTGGTCTGTGGGTTTGTATCTGACTTTCCTATTGCTGGGGCTCAGGAGGTGAAACTGAAATGAATAGATTTCCTTTTTCAATGATGTCTGAAAAAAAAAAAAAAATAGCAGCTGCTGAATCTTTCCCTGCCCGTGTCCCCCCTGGTTATTTTGCAGTCCAGCACAACACCTTCAGTTCTCTGGGGCCTTTGGCAGTGACCATCAGTGGAGCAGGGCAGCTCCACCCCACTGGGGTTAAATATTCAACAGCAGAGAGAAGCTGGGCTCGGTTTGGTACCAAACTTTTCGTTTGTGGGGGCTTCTTTGTATGGCTTTTTTTTTTTTTCTCCCATCAAAGTTGACTGTCCCCAGAATTCCATGTTGGGAGAGACTGTGGGGCTTGGGAGTCAGCGCTCTAAATCCATTACAGAAATAAATGTTTTTCAAGAACAGTTCTCAGCAACTCTGTCGTTCTTTCACCTTCCCTGCAACGAGCCCATCTTTAGGGGGTTTCTTCATCTTTGGTGCAAAGCTTTGAGCAGTCTTGGGGCTATTAGGAGAATTAAACAGTGGCTCAGATGTGAAATGATCCCAGTGCCTGCAGCCCTTGTCTGCTCATCCCTGCCCCGAGAGGCAGAGGTGAGCACACTGCACCTGACACACTTTCTGTTCAGCAGCTCCACAACCTCCATTTCCAGCACCAAAAAACGCCAAGTGGGAATTGTAATTAGGTCAGAGAGAATTTCACAGCCACAGAAAATAAATGTAGAGAGGTCAGGAAGAGATTTGGGAACAAGAACAGCACTTTCAGACAAGTTTTGCAGCTCCCTGCACAGGGTTACACATGGGGCATTACAATTCTGGACAGGACTTCCTAAACCTTTCCCTGAAAGAAGGGAGAGGGTTGTTTTTTACAGGATTGACAGCAGGGACAGGCATAACTAACGGGCAGGAGCTCTGCAGAGAGCTTGTGATGCTCTGAGGCTTTGCCTTACTGCTCCAGTGACCACGAGAGACTTCAATTTGGCACCCTGTGGCACAAATCTCAGCCTGGTTTCGAAGCCTGGCAGCACCATCACAAGAAATTCATCGGCACCAGCTGTGGTGGGGGCTCAAGACAGAGCTCAGCAGAGGCAAATCAGCTTTCTCAGCCTTCAAAGGCATCTCAGCAAGACAAATGGAGCACTTGTGTAGCCTTTGGCAAGCTTTGGTCCAGGGATGGGGGAAGTGGAGGCATCACCCTGGCTCTGGTTGCTTTGCTATCCTTAATCCAGGTCTTGGAAGATGAAAAATCTCATATTCCCTCTTTGAATAACCTCTGTGGTCCACATGGACTCTGACACTGACCACAGGAATATCAAGTTTTCAGGCACTAGTGCAGCATTGAGTGAGCACCACAAGAGAAAAATGAGAAGGAATTAGTGATTTGTGATATGAGGACAAATCCTTGTGAAAAAAAAAAAAAGAAAAAAAGTAGCCTAATGAATGAGAGGAATTACAGAGAATCAGTGGGGTTGGGTTTTTTCCAACCTCAATTTCAGCTTTTAGGGCAGGCTGTGTAGGGATACCACCCCGCTGATGTTATGAAGGACTTTGTGGGGAAAAGCTGGGGTGAGATGCACGGGAGCATTGCTGCTCCTCTGCCTCTGGCCTCATTGTCAGTGCTGAAAAAACCCACCAGGGAGTTCTTGTTTGTACAGTCCCGTCCCTCTGACAACTCTGCAACAGCCAAGTTAATCAGGTCCCTGCTTGTCAAAGCCTCAGTCGAACAGAAGATTATCTTGGTCACAAAGAATGTCCTGGAAACACACCCAGCCCAAGCTGATGAATGCACATCCCAGGGGGATGCCTGGGAGTGTTTGGGGCAAAATGTGTTTCCAGAACTAAATGTTTCATTCTCTCTGTACTTCTCATTGCTGAGGAGTAATCTGAATTAGCCATTAAATGGCTTTGCTTCCAGAATGTTGATTATACTTCAGGATTAGGAATGGTTTTCATTTCTCTCAGGAGAGTGACTTTACTGGGGTTATGTCAAACCCTTACATTGGTGGTAGGAGCACCACAAGCCTGGTGTAACTCACAATCTCTTCTGCAGCCTAAAACTCATCTCTGGGGTCTGTTCCTGCTTGGCTGGAAAAGTGTTTACCCCACAATGTTTTGCAGGCATTCTCCCTCTGTGCTCACAAAAGTATTTACCCCACAGTGTTTGCAGGCATTCTCCTCCTGTGCTCACAATTAATAATGCAAGGAACAATTGGCCAAAATGGAGCAGCAGAAAGGCTGGGACACGAAGAGCAAAAGCTTGAGATCGATTATTTGTGCCACATTTGGGATCTCAGGCTTGGCACACCACAGGAGCACAAAATAAATTGGGATTTGTCTCTTTCTGAGACCCTCAGAGGAGCTGCTCTGGTCAGATGCATCAGGGACTCTGCTGTGGGTTGTATTTTCACCCAGAGCGGTGGAGACAAAGAAAGAATTGGTAATGCCACTTTTTGCTGTAACACTGCTCATCAGGAGTTCCCAGAGTGTTTCAGGAAGATTGGAATCACAGAATCATTAAGGTTGGAAAAGACTTCCAAGATCATCAAGTCCAACCTTTGGGCCAAAAATAAACCAGAGCACTGAATGTCATCCCCAGTTGTTTATTGAACAAGTCCAGGGATGGTGACTCCATCTCTTCCAATGCCTGACAATCCTTTCAGCAAAGAAATTCCTCCCGAAAATTCCATTTTTACCTATTGATATAAACCAGACTGCACTAATGTTCCTCCTGGAGCACCATATCCTCATCCAGGAAGGGCCTTTCACCATGGAACTGGAACAGGAACAGGCTCTGTGTGTTCCAGGGCCTCACAATTTGGGAATTCAGGCTCTGGCTGTGTGCACTCCTCTCCTTATCACAGCAATAACGCTGGGATTGATGCTGGCCACCATATGAGACAGGCATTCCCTTTCTTTCATTTTTAAGGCATTTTTAGCAGAGTCAGGAGCCCTGATTTTTGTCCATTTACCATTCCAAGCCTGGCTTTGCCTTATCAGCCCTTTCCTCAGGCTCTGAGGACCCGCTGAGGCTCAAGCCCTGTGTTCTGTGGTGTCCCTGGTGTTGTGGGGCTGTGCCCTGTGTGTCCCGGGGCTGGGACACCCTGTTGTGCCTCTCCCAGAGCTGGGACAGTGTCAGCAGTGCCAGCAGAGCTCTGGGGGCCGTGTCTGGCAAGGAACAGATGGAAAAGGATCAATGGCTGCTTTATATTTGGCATCGCCGAAGGATCTGCTGTCCCACCCCATGAGGAGCGAGGCAGATCCGAGGCAGGACCCAATTTTAGCAGGGAGGAAGCAACAGAGACAAGTGAAATAAACTCCAAAAATCTTAATGAACACAGAGTCACGTAGCAGATGATTCTATTCCAGCCAGCCCTGGCTGGGGGGTTTGTGCAGTGCAGGCAGAGGGTGGGAAGGGAAGGGAAGGGAAGGGAAGGGAAGGGAAGGGAAGGGAAGGGAGACACCCCAGGGCGTGTTTAGGACACCAGGGCAGCCCCCAGGTTTGGTACCCAGAGGCAAAGCCGTGCTTGGAGCGTGGAGAAAATCAGGCTGCAGTGAGTCAGAGCAGCCTGCAACGACGTGAGCAGCACATTCCCACTCGGAGAAGGGAGGAGGACTCGGGAGAGGAGAAAATAGCTGAGCCAGGCAGTGCTGGCCCCTGGAAACCGCCGGGGTTTACAGACTCCTGTCCCCGAGGGTGTGTAATGCCAGATTAGCCCGGGCTTTAAGGAGGTTCTGCTGTGGGAATCCCACAGGGATTCGATCTCTCCAGCTCGAGGTGGGGCAGGGGTTGAGCAGCAGAGCACCAGGAGAGGGGTCTGGAGAGGGGTGAAGGGATGGGACTGGCTCATAATTAATAATGCAAGAAACAATTGGCAAAAATGGAGCAGGAGAAAGGCTGGGACACGAAGAGCAAAAGCTTGAGATCAATTACTTGTGGTGCATTTGAGATCTCACGCTTGGCATATCACAAGAGCGCGACATAAATTGGGATTTGTCTCAGTTCAGCTCAGTTTAGTGCTCCACCACAGGGCACAAACAGGGACGTTGTTTCAAGGTGTAAGCTCAGCTCCAGTCAGGGTATGGGCTGTAAACTCAACTCAGTCAGGGTGTGGGCTGTAAGCTCAGCTCCAGGGCAGGGGCTGTAAGCTCAGCTCAGTCAGGACACAGGCCCTAAGCTCAGCTCAGTCAGGACACAGGCTCTAAGCTCAGCTCCAGTCAGAGTATGGGCTCTAAGCTCAGCTCAGTCAGGACATAGGCCCTAAGCTCAGCTCAGTCAGGACACAGGCCCTAAGCTCAGCTCCAGTCAGAGTATGGGCTCTAAGCTCAGCTCAGTCAGGACACAGGCCCTAAGCTCAGCTCCAGGCTGGTTTCTGTGCCCAGATCCCCATGGACACTCATCTGCTCACAGCTGGCTCTGCATCTCCGACAGAGCAGGGAGAGCTGCAAGCAGAAACTGGGGGATGTCCCACAGATTCCCCAGACTGGATCCAAGGGCTGGAAGGGCAATACATCTCTTACTGAGATCTCCTCTACCCCAAATCTCAGACTTAGGACAGTCTCTGGTCTGTAAGGGTGCAGTGTGTTAGTTATTGCAGCCCTCAGCTGCACAGAGAAGCTGTGGCTGCCCCATCCCTGGAGTGTCCCAGGCCAGGCTGGACAGGGCTTGGAGCACCTGGGGCAGTGGGAGGTGTCCCTGCTCGTGGGAGGTGTCCCTGCCCATGGCAGGGGTGGAAGGAGATGAGCTTTAAGTCCCTTTCAATCCCAGTCCAGTCTGAGATTCTCTGATCTCAGGCTCGGCTTTATGGTCCAACGAGCCAAAACAACAGAGGAGGTTTAATTGCAGCCTGTGCATGGCTTGGTGGGAATGAGGGCAATAAATGACATTCAGCTCACTCAGGCCTTCATCCCTGTCCTCTTCATTTTTCCCAGACATCTGTTCCTGGCCTGGAGTAGCTCACTTGGCTTGTCTTTCAAGGGCTGGCTGATTCATGTAAGTTTATCTGGGCTGGAAAATGAAGAAAAACCTTCCAGGATATTTCACCTTCCTCCCTCCCTCCCTCCACCATCAAAATGTCCAATAAAGTTTTTCATTAACCTCAAGACTTCTTCAGAATGAGAGTGAATCTCCGTGGAGAGGCAGCTGAAGGGAACAAACAGCATCTGCTGTGCAAATATTAAATGCAGGCAGGAGATGAATAGACTTATCTCCTTTATCATGATTAGCCACATTTCGGCCTTGTAATTTTGGCCCATCACTCAAAAGAAACTGTAATCAGGATGTAATACATCCCATTGGCAAATTACAGCCGTGCAGCTGTTAGAGGCAGCAGCTGAGCCTTTCAGCAATTTAAACTCGGTTTTATTACACCAGGGCAAGGCTCCAGTGAGTATATTAGCGACAGGATTCAGGAATAATGAGAGCTGAATCTTGAAGTTAATCCTGACGTCGCTTTTTGTGGGAAGGAGCCTTCCGTGGGAAGAAAATGCTTTGCCAAAAAATCGGGATTCAAAGAGGTCTCAGGGGTGTCCTCAGCAGAGAGAGGATGTGAGAGCAAAGGAGCCTGGTGAGATCAGCCCTGAGCCAAGGTGTGAACGCCGCCTTCTCACCGGGATTCCTGCGTTACTACGCGCCAGGAAAAGTTCCATGTGAGCAAAGAGAGATGAAATCCCACACCAGAACATGGGGCTCAGATGAGATTTAAAGCGTGCTGTGGCAAAGTGTGAATTTTCAGCTCTCTTCTTGAATGCAGCAGGGAAGGGCGTGTTACCATAACAAAGAGCACCAGAAGTGTATTTAACTTAAAACATCAGTGTTTCAATCTTGCTGAGTGTCGTGGTTTGAAAGCAAAACGAGTGAGAGGCTCCAAGTCAGCAATACAATGTAATAAGAAGGTAAAAAGGTAAAATAAAATAAATGCAATAACACAAAGGACCACTGACAGAGTCAGAACACAACCTGAGCAGGGTGGTGGGAGCAGTCCAGGTGAGGGGCTCTTCCTGAAGCAGTGATCCCACAGAAAGGTCTGGGAGCTCTGCTCCTCTGGGAATCCAGTGGGTCAGGGCTGCTTGTCCTGTCCCAAATCCCAGATTCTCTGCAGGTGGGAATGCTTGGCTCCTCCCCCTGGGCGGAGCATCTCCCAATGGGATGAGGAGTCGTGCAGTGGGTCCTTGATGGCCCATTAAACAGAGAGAGCTCCTGGAGGGAGTTCCCTGTGAGTCCTGGGCAAGGCATTGATGGGCCATGAGCAGAAGAGCCCAAAGGAGGGGCCTGGGAAAACACTGCCCCACCTGGTTCCAACAGATCATGGAGATGGGGAGAGAATAAATCCTTTGTGTACATCCTACACTGCAACCCACGACGCCGAGTTCCAAACTAAGAGAAAACTAAAAGCTGTCACAAATCTTGAGAGCAAGAATCCTGCAAAAGCCCCTAAAGTTTTAGGCAAAATTCCCAATATTTTGAATAAATCCTTTGTGTACTCTTGGTCATAAAACAGATTCTTATTACGAAGTCACAAATTATTCTGTGGGTTTTTAGAAATGCCTTGTAAGAGTAAGAGAAGCACTGCTCTCTTTTCTAGATGTCTGTTTTGCAGTGGGAGGGTTTCAGTGCCCATATCTGTGTGTCAATATTCCCTGCACAAGCAGCTGGTTTCCATAACCATCCTGGCTGTCACAAGATATCATTTTCCGTTGGAGAATTATTTGCCTTTTTTCCCCCCAACATTTTTAGTTCAGTTGGAATGACAGGACTGATGGAAAACTTTTTGGGCTGAATCACAAAATTAATTTTTTTAAATCAGAAATCAGCACTTTCCTTCTCTTTTAAGCTATTTTCCAGGAAGCACCTTGCATCTGGCTGTACCTTCCTTCTAAACCACAAAGTTTCTGGAGAATCCCACTTCTGGATTCTCACTGGGTTAATATGGACACAGCCACGGAGTGATTTGAGAGGGAATCTCAACTGTGATCTCTATAGAGCAGTCAGCTTATCTCACATCAAAGCTGCAAATCAGATCTATTACAGCATTTATTATATTTATCTCCCTTATTTAAGAGCTCAAACCTGTCAGATGAAACCATAAATCTGCTCCTTGCATCAAACCCCTTAATATTCCAGCTGATGTTTGTTTCCGAAAACTCCCTGCCAACATTTCATTTTCCTCTCACACTGACACTTAATGCCTTAAGTGCTTGGAAAGATAAACACTGGCTTTAAGCAGTGCAAGCCCATGATCAGTTTATCTCAGGATTATTACACGGGTGCACGGAGGAGTCAGTCATAAATTAAGCACTTTTTGCCCTGGCTGCTGATTTAATTGCAGTGCGAGGGGTGGAATATTCTGAGAATCACTGACCTGGGACGTAGAGGAGATTCAAATTACAGTTTTATCCAGTTAAAACCCGCGGGGGTGGGACACCAGGCTGTAAGTGGGACCCAGCTGGGGGTGGGGAGAGAAGATGAATTTTACTGGGGGCTGAGTTGGTGTCTTGCAGTGAACATGGCAGGGCAGACCAAGAACCAATGGCAAAAAGCTGAAGACAGATTAACTGAAACAACAAAATAGACACAAACATTTTATAAGGGAAGGTGATTAACCTCTGGAAGAAATAAAACAATTGACTGATGCACCTTTTCACTACAGTGCAAAACAAGAACTCCCTTCAGTAAATGCTTGAATGAAACACCAATAGTTGGATTTAACAAATGGAAAACACAATTGTCTGCAGTGCACAGATAATTTAGATTTGATCTCAGCTCCCTTATAAACTTTGAGCACCTTCCCTGTCTCAGGTACAATAATACCAGAGATGATTCAGAGGCCATTTTCACAGAGCTCAGATGCATTTTTTCAGTGGCAAAGGCAAAAGTGAGCCAGCTCTGCTCCAGACTGGGCAAACAGCTGGAATAAAAATGTCTTCAGGTAGGGATCCAAAAGCAAAACTCATCTCTCAGAGCCATGGGACTCTCAGCCTTAAATAAGGACACACAAGCCTTTGTTTGCTGTAGTGCTCTTGTTCTTTTTCAGCCCCATTTTGAATAGATTAAGTTATCTGGAGTAGGGTTTATGGCTTATACCAAATGCTGCTTTCAGCACAGCCAAAAAAGCTGGAATCTTCCAGTGGAAAAAAGTAGTTTAGAACTGATGTTGTATTAAAATAAACCAGCACAAGCCCATCCCCTTAAATGTAAAGCAGGCAAGAAACCGAGGAAGTTTGATTTTAGTGCATGTTGGAGTGAAATGTAGAAAAGAGTCTGGAAGATGTGCTGGGAAAGAGCTGTGACAGATTAAAACAAGGTACAGAACTGGTCAGTGGCCCCCAGCTCTGCCCTCCTGGCAGGTGCTGCACCCCAAAGAGCTCAGAACCTGCCTGCACATCACTGAGTGCCCCTCTCAGCACAGGAAGAGAAACTGAAAGTCTCTGAACAGGAGAAACAGCAAGAAAGAACAAATTCTTCACTCAATAGAGGCACAAAGCAGAGCAGGAGCTCCAGTGTCTGCAGAGCTGGTGAGGGGCTCTTGTTACTCTCCTCCTCCAGACACCAGAACTAGAACACTTCACTCAAGGCAGGAGGGCACAGAGCTCAAAAAATGAAGTAAAAAGCAGTGAAAATGTTTGCTAATTTTTCAGACTTTCCCATTCAAGGCTTTAAAGTGCTCCCAGCAAGTCGATCTCTGTTTGCAGAAAGAATGAGAGTCCCTTACCCATCCCTCGGGCAGCACACCGGGGCAGGACCCACTGGTTACTCTGCATGGCAAATCCTGTGCAAAATGATAATGAATAAATGTCAATCTAAGCTCAGAAGAGTCCAGTTAGGGCAACTACCAATTAATTATTGCCCTGGTAATGCAACCATCCCTAATATCAGTGCACAGCTCTCAGCTTTCCATTCCACAAGGGTATTTTTTGGTGAGTTTAAAATCTGCCTGGTAGAGCAAATCCTCATTTTGCTTTCACCTTTTGCAAACACCCCACACAGGCCCAAATCCTCCTGTGGGGTTCAGCTTTGTTGGAAATGTAAATCCCAACAAACAACAAAACAGCTTTCACTGTAAACTTCCTTTCCAGGCTTAACTGTTTCCAAGGTTGCTCCTGGTGACACTCCTGTGCCAGTCTGACACTTCTTTCTTTTATTTGGTTGCGACTTGTAAATCTGGTCAGCAATAATATCATTCATTTTTTTGCTGGCTTCAGTATTTGAGCTGAGTGCAGCTCTGCCTGTGCAAGCAGCCTTTCAGAATTACAGTTACAACTCTCCTCAAATGTACACAAATAATTCCTCCAAATTCACAATTTACGACATTATTTATACCAACAGATGTCAAGGCAAGAACACACTGGATTGATTCCTGGAAAACTCGTGCTGATTTCAGCTTGGGAGCACATTCTCCTAATGAAAAACACTGTTAGAGGATGAGGATGTTTTCAAAGCAACTGCTCGTGGCATGGCAGGCTTTGAAAATAGAAATATGCTTTTCTGTATCCTCGAAGAATTCCACGAAATTCGCACATACTTGGGAAAACAAAAGATCTTTCTTGTGTGTGTGTGTGAAAATTGACCCGTTGCTGGAGGAAGAAATTCAAGCTGACAAACAAATCTGCAATGAGGACGGATCATTTGGGGACTTCTTTACTATGGAGATTCTCAGACCCCTCATAGCAGCGATTTTTGAAATTCTTTGCTTTTGAAAGGTTCTTTGTGAGGGAACTGTGGTCTAGATGGAAACAGGGGTTTGGGAGCTGGAACACAGAGTCCACTTCCTCATTAAACAGAGCACTTCTCATGTTCTAAGCATGACAGACCAACACAAACCATAGACAGGCCTGAAATTGAGAATTCAGTGTTTGAATCCACAGGCAGATCTGCCCTTGCACTCTGCTTCAAGGGAAAGGAGGAAAAAACATCCAGAGTTTCTGTTTAGAACCATTTGAATGCTGAGAGGTGCCACTGAGCAGTCTGATGTACAAGGTTTATTGGGGCACGAGGTGGATTTGGGATAAACCTCCCTGGAACCCTGAAAATGCTCCTCCTGAGGGGTATGGGAGTACCCAGATTCTCTCAGGTATCTCTGGTATTTTCCAGGACAGGACTGGAGAACTCTTGTCTGTCTCCTCACACACTCACAGCTCCTCTGTTTCAGGATCTGTTTCAGAGATCATTTCTTCACTTTTAGGGATCATTTCTTCCTGAGCTCACCAGCTGGGACATCCTGGCCTGGTGACCTTGCAGAGAAACCCCTTTTCCATTGAACAGATCCCCAGGATGTCCCCAAGCTCCAGCCACCCCTTCTGCAGCACTCACTGCTTGAAAACCAGCTCAGGTTTTCTGAATGCAGAGGAAATTACAGCAACATCTCCTCTGCTTGGCATCATCTGAGAGCAGCTCTGTCACCCCAGGACTGAAATTGTACCTCACTCTCCTTTCCTGCAGAACAACAACCTTTTTTATTCCACCAGGTTTTCCGGTCCAGATTATGTTTCTGCAGTGACAAACGTGGTGTGGTGAAAGCATCACCATAGAAAATGTCTCATCAATAGTAACAGGGTGCAGTGTTACCCTCTCGCTCTTCCAGAGGGAAAGATGAGTTCATTTCAACCAAGAAGCGCAGAAGAAATGGTAAAGATCTTTTATTAGAGGTCCTCTGCTCCTTCTCTCTGTTCCTGTTGATTAAGCAGAGGGGAAAATAACAGACTCAGAAATGTGATTTATTTTTTTTTTAATTGTGCATTCATAGCTTTATGTTGGATTCAATAACATGAATTATTACTGAGCTACATCTGTTAGAGAACACTGTCCAGGTAAAATCAGCTCCTACTGGCTCCTGTTCAGATGAAATCAATAGGCTTTTTGCCATCATTTTTACAGGCCCAGATATTGCTGTAAAGTGGAAGGGTAAAAATATTTGGACAGGCAGATGTGATGTGTCTGTGCAAACTGAAGCCAAAGCTTTTCAGCCTCCAGCGAGATCGTGTTCTTGATTAAGTATAAAAAGAAAGGATAACTTGATTCAGAAATAACATTATCTGTCCCCCACCTCCTCTCACACCAGAAGCTGCATTTGGTTTCACCATCATTAATCAAAAGCACCAAGGATCCATGTGCTCCCCTGCTGTGCTGGTTAAAAACAAGCTCTGATTTATCTGGAGCACAGGGCAGCTCTCCTGGACTGGCTTTCAAGCAGTGAGTGCTGCAGAAGGGGTGGCTGGAGCTTGGGGACATCCTGGGGATCTGTTCAATGGAAAAGGGGTTTCTCTGCAAGGTCACCAGGCCAGGATGTCCCAGCTGGTGAGCTCAGGAAGAAATGATCCCTAAAAGTGAAGAAATGATCCCTAAAAGGGAAGAAATGATCCCTGAAAGGGAAGAAACAACCTCTAAAAGTGAATAAATGATCCCTAAAAGTAAAGAAATGATCCCTAAAAGGGAAGAAATTATCCCTGAAAGTGAAGAAATGGTCCCTAAAAAGGGAAGAAATGATCCCTATAAGGGCAGTATCCCACTGCTCTGGCACTGGCAGCTTCATCACTGCACTGTGGTTGCATTTTTACCCCTCTTTTCTGTGTGAGAGTTTTATATTAACTTCAGGCTTCCCACTGACCCAGGGCCATCCCCGCTGCTGGGATTGCTCTGCAGCTGCAACCTCCTCTGTGATGCAGCTCCTGAACAGTGTCCTACACGAGGGAGCTGTTTTTGAGGTTCACTGAAGAATGTAGAAGTGACCATGGGTTTTGTTTCCTTCGGCCATCAATGTTTGCCTGGGAAAGGCTTTAAAGAAATCAGTGTTTTCTGTATTTACTGCCTCCCCAGTGATAAAGGGAAGGACACACAGAGTTCCTGTACATCTCAATATACCAGAAGACAAATGATGGCATGGGCTGGATCACCTTTAACTTTTAATTTATTTTTTTTTTTAAATTTAACTTTTCTCTGTGTGCAGTGCTTGTGATAATCTCTTTGTACACTGGTCAAGGATGACTTAGGGGTCCCCAAGCTGTTGAAGAAAATAAATAGAAATAAAAGTTCTCAACATGGAAATGAAAGTTCTCAACACAGTTCCTCCGAATTAACTCCTCATTCAGGAGCTTGTTCAGACTTGGAGATTCCTCCAGAACCAAGGTGTGTTTTCAGTGGGAGACACTGCAGTGGTTACACCTGCAAAGGTGTAAGGAAGGCAAAGGAGGCAAAGGAAGGCAAAGGAAGAAACTAAGAAGGAAAAACTGACCCCAAAAGCAAAGATGATAAAGCAGAAGATGAAAAAAAAAAGTTGGTTTCAAAGGTAAAATTTTTAGAAGGCTTTTGGAAACACAGGAGAGGAGAGTAATTGGAGTTGACTGGAATATTTTTAGTGAGAAAAGGAATTCAATAGCCACGATTTTCTGTGTCACCAACACACTGGGACATTTCACATCAACGTTTATGAACAGATGTGTGTTTTCTCCCTCATTGAAGCATTTACCCTCTTCTATTTTCAGAGCCCTCTGGAGTGCTCAGATAACCCCCCTCTGGAAGTCAATCCCAGCAGGAGATTATTTAATAAGACTCTTTTTAAGATGAAATATTTCTACAAAGGTGGAAATAATGCTGCACCTACAGTCCTTTCCAAAGGAAGCAGAACAAGAGAATTTCGATGTGGAAAACCCCTTTTTGATCATTTCTCTTTACTGTAGGACCCAGCAGTGACAGAGGTGTGTGCTACATGATTGTGGCCATCACTGAGATTCATCTGGAGAGCCCTGGATTTCATTATCCTGTTCCACACCATTCCCACTGACCCTGCAGTGTCCTTGTACCTACCCTGACCTGTCTGAGGGTGGGATCAACTTCATTTGGTTGCCAAAGGACCTGAACAAGAGCTGGAGCCCATGATAGAGCTCCTCTGTTTGCCTTCCTGCACCTCTCAAGGCAATGGCAGGGTAAGGAACAGAGGAAGCTGCTCCAGACTAACAGAAAATCCTCCTCACTTGTCTAAATCTCCTCCTCTCTTGAGTGGCCCTGAATGCAATATAAAACCCCATTCTGGTAGGGGCTTTTATATTATTCTGTATTCTGTCCTTGCCCATGTAAGGCACTTGGGTAACTGAGCTGTTAATTTATTTGTCACGTTGATTTTGGGCACGTTCTCTCCAACCTTCAGAATTTATTTCCTTAAAAGCCAGGAAGAAACATCTTGACAGCTTCCCCCAGCAGGTGTTTATTTCTGGCCTGTGAGGGGTCTGAGCTCCCAGCCTGTGCTGGTGTGTGCCTGTGGAAACCAGGGGTGCTGGGCTCTCCTGAAAATTGGTTCTGCTGCTCCTCCCTCTCTCCAGCTGTGCCTGAAATCCAGGAGAAACCTCAGCCCACCATCAGCCGAGCAATCTGTGTCAGACAGGAAACCTTCAGCCTTTCATGTCCCTTCAGGGGCAGGAAAATCAACAAAGTGAAAAATGCTCAAGGTCTCCTGTACTGTCCAACAGCACAAAATACCAGAAAACAGGAACTGGAAATATTTTCAGTTCATTCATCAATCCTGCTCTCTCTGCCCCATACACACATGATAAAAAGACAAAAGGACATATATTCTATATTGGCCATATATTCAATATATTCTATTTATATTGACTATATGTATTTATATTGAATATATATATTGAATATATATATTTATATTGAATATATATATTTATATT
>VWZU01013444.1:678050-712776 GCA_013397095.1 Sterrhoptilus dennistouni | reverse complement strand
TATACAACGATATATACATTTATACAACAATATATAAATATATATATTTATACAACAATATATAAAAATATATTTTATACAACCAAACAATTTAGTGTTGATTTTGACACACTGTTTCTGTAAGAAATTTTGTCTCACCACTGACGTTTCTTTTATTCTTAATTCTTCAAAGAGCAATAAATAACAACAAGTATTATAAAAAATGTAAACTATTCAACTTATCTTTTTTTTCTTCCCTGCTAAACTGAATTGACACATTCCCAGGAAAGGTTTTAGTTGTGCAAAATCAGCACGTCCCACAGAATTTTTCTTTCATAGGAAAAAAATTTTTATCTACCTGCATCCGGGAATTGTTCTATTTTTCACCTCAAAAAAAACTCAGTTGGACCAGGTCAGCTTTGCTATTCTGGTTTACATTTATTTCCAACAGGAAGCCACATCTGTCAACAACTGAGTGTTCTGCTGGCAATTAGAGTCCCATCCAACCTGTGACAGCTTTTTGTGGTATGCTGCAAGAATGGAAAAAAGGACATTTTGGATGAATTAAATGTATTAACATGAGTTTGTACCACACTCTGGGCATTGTTGATTTGCCATGACAAAATCGCCATGGAGATTCCTAAAACACCAATTCCTGGTTAATGTTTTTACTGTTAATCAGAGACTCATTCAAGACCCCAAAATTTGGTGTTAATACGGGTGTCCTGCGGTTCCAAAGGAAGTGCAATTAGCTTGGATGAAATTTTCAGAGATTCACAGAATATCCTGAGCTGGAAGGGACCCACAAGAGTCATCCAGTGCAGCTCCAGCTCCTGTCCCTGCACAGAGCCCCAACAGCCCCACCCTGGGCATCCCTGGAGAGGTATCCCAACACTTCTGGAGCTCTGGCAGCTTTGGGAATGTGCCCATTCCCTGGGGGATGTGCCTGAACCCTCTGGGGGAAAAAAACATTTCCTAAATCCCACCTAAACCTCCCCTGGTGCAGCTCCAGCTGTTCCCTGAGTCCTGCCACAGGCCCAGAGAGAAGGGATCAGTGCCTGCCCTTCCCCTTCTCATCAGCAATGAGATCTTGACCACCCCAACATTTCTGTAATCTTTCCTTTCCATTTGTCAGACTTAAATAAATAAATAAATAAATATTGGTTGTTATTGTTTTACATGCTCAGGTGTCATTCTCTCTCTTTTTTTTTTTTTATTCCTGTCTCTCTGGTTTTGCTTTCTTGCCAGGAATCCATCCACTCCAGGAGTCCTGTGATTTTGATTGACTCTAAGAAATTGAACTACTTTGACTTGAATTGTGTCTTTTGTTACACAATTTAATTCTGTTTGCTTTTGGAAAGGTTTTAGGATTATCTGCCTGCTGACCTTGGCTTGAGCAGAACAAAACACTCTGTGTGCTCCAGGGGGTCAGTGCTGTGGCATGGGAAAGCTCCTCTCCTCCAGTGGGTAAAGTCTTGGGGCTGCACTTTGCTGTGTACTCTGCACACAAACTGTGCAAGGAAACAATGAGCACTATCACTAATGAACTCGTTTCCATTTTTTTCCCCTTTCAGCACAGATTATATTTAAAAGCTACAAAGCCAAAACAGCTGTAGGCCAATGACAGCAGAGCTCAGAATGGACTCTGCCCATCAAAATGTCACTCAGAGCCTTCAGCTTTGCAAAGCTCCCTGCTCACCCTCCATCAGGGATGGCTGGAAATGCTGCCACAAACTGCTTCAATCCTCTGCAGCTCAGGATGGACTGAGCTCACTGTGAAATGATTCTGGGAAGCCTCTCCCTTGTTTATTGCAATCCCTTGTTTTCTGGAAGAGACTCCAGGATTGTTCTGGCTGTTGTGGATGTGACCTCAGATGTCTCAGTTGTTATTTCTCTGGCTGGGAGGATTCAGCAGCGTGGCTCAGGGGCCAGCAAAGAATGTTCCCACTCAGTGTGAAATGCTCACCTGGTGCCTGTGTCAGCCAAAGTGCCCAGATGGAAATGGATAATAAAATTCATGACACAGGAACACAAGTCCTAGAGAAAAAGGGTTGAAATTATAAAGGCAAATAAATGTACCATGGCTTCAGGCCACAAAAAATAAAAATCCAGAAAACTCAAGTAAATTTGCTATCAAGGATCAATCCTATTTCCCAAAAGGAGCTCAGTCTGGAACTTCTAACAGTGAATCTCCAGGATTTGCTGAGATTCTCCTTGCTGGGACAAAGAATCTAAACTATTTCAGGCCTGACTTCAGGCATTTACTACCAGGGCAGGTTTGGCAGGGGCCAGCTGAGGGAATATTCACAGGGTGGACTGGAGAGGAATAAACTCCCTGTTGCAGCACAGCTGGAATGTCTCACAGCTGCTTTCCCATTTGGTGATCTCTCACTGGACTCTCCCTGTGCTTCAGGAAGAATTCTT
The DNA here is from genome assembly GCA_013397095.1 of Sterrhoptilus dennistouni. NCBI lineage: Eukaryota > Metazoa > Chordata > Aves > Passeriformes > Zosteropidae > Sterrhoptilus > Sterrhoptilus dennistouni. The sequence continues at coordinate 710,373 of VWZU01013444.1, read as the reverse complement.
TGCAGTGATTTGCCCTTGCAGCTTTGCTGACTTCCCTGATGGAAGGAGCAGGAGAAATGATTGCCCTGCTGTTCTCTGAGTCCCTCTGTGAAAGCACTGCTGCTTTTCCCAAGCATTTTCCCAGGCTGCTGGGGCAAGGCCCTGGTTCTGGGATCATGAATAGCAGAGCTCCGCTCTGCTGCTCTGCCAGAAATACCCTCTGGATGTGGATCAGACGTTGGGATTGTGCTGCTGGTGCAATGCTGAGTGCAGGACACAGCATTCACTCTCACTTTCCCTGCCTAGAAGAGCACAGAGCATTTCTGATCCAGTAAAAATGCTGGAGCAGTAGCTGCAGGAGATGCCTCATTAGGACAGAGACTTCTGATCCAACATAAACTTCTCATTACTTTTTAATACACCCAAATAGGCGAGTTTGCTTGCTCTGGATCGGTGCTCTGCGTGGTGTGATTGTGTGTCATGACTTTTCTGAGCTGGCACAAGGAGCCCTTAAGCTGGATTTATTGTTTTGTTGAATCATGACCTCAGGGATTTGTGAGAGAAATGAACTGCAGCCAAGGGCTGGAGGTTTTAAGGCAGTTTACAAGAGGAGCCTCGGTCAGGCTGAAGTCAACAGCAAATCTCTGAATTTTTTTTTTGGAACAAACGCATTTGATTGCTGAAACGTGAACTTTCCGTTGAGAACATATGGGCCAGGTTTGGTGTGGCTTGAATTTCTGGCCTGAGGCTGCAAGGAGTGGATATTCATTCTCTCAGGATGATGGAGAGCCCATCCCACTCTCCTTTGGGATGGGGCTGGAGGAGGCTCACACCAGGATCCTGAGCATCCTAAATTTCCCTGCCCCCTTCTCTGCCAAAGCCACTCTGCAGTGTTCCTGCTCCAGCTGATGCTCCCACATTCACCCTGCCTCAAGCAGGAAACACTAAAATGATCCTTGTTTTGGAAAAGGTTTCTTTAATCCTCCTGTGCCTGCCACTGGTGTCCTTCCAGCCAGTGACTGAGTAGTCAGAGCTGGAGAAAAGCCACTTCTCCCATCTCCTCCCCCAAGATTCTTTTCCAAGACATTTTGAAAGGCCCAAGATTCTTTCTACTGCAGTGTGGAATATTTTGGAAGACGGAATATAATGTGGCTTATATAAAACTGCAGGATGCAGAACACAACCCCATTCAGATCCAATCAAATCTTCCTGAATATTGACATCCTTTGGAAACTCCATTTTTTTTCACCAAATTTTCAGAATCACCAAACCAGCTGAGTTATTTTTTAGTGTAACTTTGATTAAAACATTAATTTCCTTTCAACCAAATAAATGATCTTAGCCAGAAAATAATTTGCATTAGTTGAGCATATGGGTTGACTCAAAAGACAAGTTAATTACAGAACACACTGCAGAGAACCTTTGCCTACTTGAAGGAGACTGCTACAAAAAGGAAAAAAATGAAATAGGTGTTATCTCTTTTTAAATTAAATTGCCTGTTAAGAGGGAATGCTCTTTATTCAACATGAAACAGAGTCGAGATGAAATGAGGAAGGAAAAGAGAAAATGAGATTGAGAAGGCTTTGGGAGAAAAAGAAGAAAAAACTACTAAATAAAAGGCTGAAGGAGAGAATGAGAGGTTTTTTTCTGTATTTTTCAAAAGGTTCCAAAGGAATTGAGAGATGCAAGAGAACAGGACTGAGCTGTGCTCCACACTCTGCTGGGTTAAGGGAATTTCTGCTGCAGATGCTGCAACTAAGTCAGAGCTGGGCTCTGATTTACACCCAGAAAAGCAAGTTCTTAACCCAAACAATTCCTGCCACAGACTCCCCTGTAATTGTCCTTGGGAGCAGGACAAAGCCATGGCCACAGCCTGACACACCAGGATATCTCCATGTACAGCCTGTAATTTCAAAAAGCCAGCTTTAAACACTGGGATGATACAATTCTGCTCTCTGTGATTCCATTTGGATTATATATGTAGATATTAATTATGTAAATAAATGTATCATTCATGTAATAACTACATATGGTCATGCATATAAATATGGGAGTCATGCCAGAGGGCAGGGAGAGGCTGTGCTGAATTTCAGAAGAGTTTCTGGTCCCATCTCAGTCTGACAGGAGGATCCTCTCTGATAAGATAAGAGAAGTCTTGGTGCACGTCAGAGTTACGTGTTCCAGTGTGAGACCATTCAGAACTGGGGAGCATCTCCAGGCTTGACCTCACAGGTGTGAAAATGGAGAAGAAAAGATGAAAAATGCAAGATAACTTTTCCCCAGCCATGTGTGCTGTGCATGATTGCAAAGAGCCCATAATTTTCAGGGCCATTCTCCTTAATCTCGTTGTACAATCCGTCTCCAAAAACCCACAGGACCTGAAATACTTTGAGCATGAATTCAGATCAATATAATGAATGCCAGGTTGTCATCTGTCCTTCCTGACATTGCTGGTGCAGGACAGCAGATTTATAACATCAGAGTTATAATTATGTTACCCAAAGCCTTGGATTTAGTGAGTTAATTGGGTACCTGCAATTCACTCTTTTATTGATCATCCCTCATCCAACCTTTTATTCATCCCATATCTGGAAAATGCACAGCACATGAACCAAACACCAGCTCACATTTGATCTCCCTCCAAAAGCTTTGTTTAGTTTGATTGATTTTTGAATATACCTTCAGCTCCAGGTCACACCAACTGTGGCAATGACAGATTTGTAGAGTCATTTCAGTGTCTCTCATAAAAAGGGGATTTAAGTCCCTGCTTCTCACAGTCCATCAGTTTTATTGTCTGTGTGAAAGGTTTGGACCTGGCAGGTATCAGCCAGCCCTGCTCTAAAGCACTGTTTGATCATAGGTGAGAAAAGGAAACTGTTCCTGTAAATATCTGGAGATTCATGGAGGTCTGGGAGTGCAGTGGGTGTGTTTTATACAGTGAACCAGCCCAGGGTTTATGGTCCAATCACCACACAGACACAGCACTTTTATAAAGCCTTTCCAAGGCTTTTCACACATTTGGATTGTCCTGTGTGGGGTAGGGATGAGCTCCAAGAGAAAACCTAAACATTAATTTGCACATTTTTTCATTGCTCTAAAAGACTCATATATAATCCTATAACCCAAGTTTTGGATGACATCTGTAGATGCACTTTCCTGCTTAAGCTCCACAAATCAAGAATGTCATCACAATTAATTCTTTGGAAGGAATAAACTGATTTAAAGATGTCATTAAGGGGGCATAATTTAGTGTAATGAACCATCATTACAAGCTAAACCCCAGTCTGGCTCAGAAATTCTTGCCAGTTTGCACCTGAGTCTAGACTTTCCTGGTGTCTGCATTGGCAAGGGAATGTTTGGGGGAATTTGGGGAGATTTCTGTGGGGAAGGGCAGCTCTGAGCTCTGTAACAAGGAATTATGCAGGAATTTTATTTTTTTTTTAATTTTTTTTTTGTTGTTGTTCAATATCCATCTTGTTCTAAAAGAATTCTAAACATGAGCAATCTACTCAGCACATAAGGACTCCAACCTAAAGCAGGGGACATCCCTCACCCAAACAGTGCCCAGATGTTTAATATCAGAGAGTTGGCTCACTACAAATCTATTCAACAGCAGGTTGACAAAAAAACAAAGGGGCTTTCCAAGGCAGTCTGTGTCCAGCTGGGATGTGCTGGCCAGGCAGACCCAAAGCCAGTGATGCCAAACTGGTGTTCCCAGCAGTGTGGGGTGCTGGGGTGGAGCTGATGCCTGCCTTGTTTACTGGCTCCTTTCACTGCTCTCCTCTGCTCAGCAAGCAGCTTTACAGAGTGCATTTGGGATTTCTTATGTTTGAACAGAGAAAAGCAGAACTGGGAAGGTCTTGTACAGCATCAAAGTCAGAGCAGAGCTGAGGAAACAGAGCACTTTAACCCTAATTTGACACATTATTAAATTCAAAAAGGACAGGGGGGAAAAACATCCTCGTGAAAGGGACCATGAGGAGCCTTTTTTCCCCCAGGACTTGCCAACCCTAAATTAGTATTCCGTGCTCTCTGAAGGAGGAATGCTTTTTTTGTGCTGCACTACTTCAAAATGGCCCTTCAGAAAGTGTTTCCCAGCACGCAGGGAGTAGCTGAAGGACTTGAAAGAAAAGAGCACATTCAAACCAGCACTTGGCACTTGCAAAGATTTTGGCTTTCTATGACCCCAGTCCTCCCATTCTTCTACAACTACTATCCAAAAAGAAATATTTTCATCCAGCTGGCCTCTCCTGTAACAAAACAAGCCAGAATCTTTGTGTTAATTTGCAAACTGGGCGCTTCTCTGGGATTTGGGCACTCCCAGCTGTAATTTATTCTATTCCTTGGTGTGACATTTATTCCCAGCACAGGGACACTGGCAGGGGCTGCTCTGGCCAGGGCAATGTGGGCACTTGCCAAGAGAGCCACGAGCTCCTGCCCCTGTGGAAAGGCTCAAATGTCCACTGCAAGAGGCTGGAGGGAGAGGAGTTCTCTGCTCTGGCAGTCCCACCATCCTGCTGGCAATGGAGCCACCAGCCCTTCTCCCCAGGGATATCAGCTCAGCTCTTTGTATGACTCTTTCTCTGTGACAGAAAGACTCTGTCTTTCTTTCTTCTGCCCTTTCAGCAGACAAGGGACTCCACACCCAGACCAAACTCACAGAGTGGATACCAGAAACGTTGGATGGATACAAGTTTCCAGCTCATTTCCATTGCTTTGATTTAGTTTGACATCGGGTCTTTAATTCCTCATAACCTTTAAGTTCTTTTACACAATTAAATCATTTTCTTATCTGTTACTGATCATTTTCTTATGTTCCTTCCCTGGGAGATTAAGTGAGATAGTATCTGTAAGCACTTTGAAGATGTTAGAGCGCTTATTATTGGATTTGAGAAGTCAACAGAATCATAAAGTTACAAAGGGTAAAAATATATATTTAAAAAAAGGAATAAATCCCAGACACCACTCCTGAGTCATCAACACCTCTGGATGGTGAGTCCTGCATCCCACCGTCCAAATCCCACTGACTGGTGAGGAAAAAAAGGGGCACCATCTAATTCAGATTCCCAGCTTTATCCTGAAGATATCCCCCAGGGATCCAAAACTTCCTTTTCTTTGAGCAGAAAAGGGAATTTTACATCACCACTTTCTGGCCCTGCACATGCAGGCAGACAGCTCTAGTTTCACAACTTGAACATACTGGGCTACAAATTACAGCCTGATTCAGATGCTGCTTCATATGTGGCTCATCTGTGCCTTCTGCCAGCCCATGAAGTGCTGGGAGTGAGGCAGGGCAGGGTTTGGAGTTTCAATTTCATCTCTTAGTGCCTGGCAGGCAATGCCCCAAGGGGATGAAGAGGAGGTGCAAAATGGGGCCCCTCCAAATTCAGGTCAGGAAGAGTCATCAGGACACAGAGCACTAGGCAGATGGATTTCCCTGCTCTGCAGTAATTGAAGAATTATTGTGCAATTAGTGGCAAAATAAAGCAGAGCAGAAAATGGATTCAGGGTTAACATCAGGGGAGGGGATATTGAAGGTGGTGAGAAGGTGGTACCACGATGTCACTGGGTTTATGCCCCTTTATCTCCTGGACATAATCCTGGGGAAAGGAACAGAATCTGGAATAGGGGTTTTGCCTTCACTCAGCAGATTTTGCAGCCAGGCCCTTGAGGGTTCCTGTGAAATGAATCCTCCATCGCCTGCCCTGCACTGACCTCCCCGTGTACTTTAAAAACTTGTTTTCTTCTCAGAAGTCTTGTCCTCTTTCTTCTCTTCAGTCTTGCCCTCTTGGAAAGACTTCAGTCAAAGCCATGAGAGAGAGATTTGGGTTTCACTGCTCACATTTGGTGTGTCTTGGTGACCTTTTGGTGCATCTGTTAACCCTGGTCACCGTGACACTCAAATTTCCCCAAACAGAGAGGAGGAACGGAAAACCAAAGGGCTTCATCTGCAAAGCTTCCACCTCTGAACTCAATAAAACAATGTTTAAATTGAAGGAGTTAATAAGTATCAGAAGCCGTTTTTAGACCTCAGAGAAGGGCAAATACAGCAGAGAATACAGCAAAGGAACAGCAAAGTCTGCAGAACTGTGATTCACATTTCTTGTACCTTCTTTACAAAGCTCACAGAGCTTTTCTCGGGTATTAATTCTGTCCCTTCTGCTTTGTGCTTCTCTGACACCGAGCAAAGCCTGCTCAGCTAATGCTTTTACAACTCAAAAGAACCTATTTTTTCTGATTATTTTTCAGCCACTTGAAATTAGGGTTGGAAACTGCTCGCACAAAGAGCCATCTGAACCGATGAGGGTGAAAAAATAGCTCAAGTGTCTATCAGAGCAATATCCTGACTCTCAGCTGCTTCTGGGGAAGAAGAGACTGTGCTGAAGCTACAAGAGGAAGCACCAAGAGCTCTTTAACCCTCTTTTCTCTCCTAAACAGGAAATTGCGTGAGTGAGGTTTGAGGAACAAAGCGGGGAGAGCTGAGGTGTGAACTCTGCTGAACCCCAGAGGTGATGGCACTGACTCTGCATTTCAGCACAAGGGCAGAAGCAGCAATCCAGCACCTTGTCTGTGCGCCACAAAAGGGGAAAGAGCAGGAATGGTGTTGTGCCTAATTCCCCATCACTGGCAGAAATAAGGAAAACAGCTCTGTTAATGAGAGGTCTCTATGGTAACCGTGAAACAGGGAACTCGCTGCCTGGAGTTATTTGCTCTGTCTTTTGCATTGCACAGGAAATACCTGTATCATCTGTAGGAGCTCCAACATCTGGGGATTTTACTGACTTCTGGCACTAAAGAGCAGAAGATGTGAAAAAAAAAAAAAAAAAAAAAAAAAAAAAAAAAAAAAAAAAAAAAAAAAAAGGAATTGTCTTATTTCAGTTTTGGAGCTAGGCTGCCAAAAACCCTAAAAATGCACCAGGTTTTTTATCAGAATTAATGGGAAAGAAAAATTCCCTCCAGTGAAAAGGTCCTTTATGGGCAGGGGGAAGAGTTTTTATTTTTGTAGTGTGCACTAGAGCTGTGTCTTCTTTCCCTTTCACATGCCCCCTGTGTCCCAGGCTTGGATCTAAGGAACAGGTGTACATTTTGTGTCTCTGAATGATCATTTCTTCCAGGCATTATCCAAAGCAGAGTACCTTTTCCTCCAGCTTGTCATATTCATATTTGAATTTTCACTGCATCTTTTTGGAATTCATAGGAGTCATCTGGACTTCTGTAAATCTGGCCCCAAGGAAAAGTTTTAGATCTGGAGATATTTCAGCTCCTCAGCACTTCATCTCTTTTTCCTGACACAGGAGTGGTATTTCACACCCATTTCAGAGTGCAGAGGTGGGAGGAGAAGGCGATGGTAAAAACACAGATTCAAAGCAGTGATACAAATGGACAAAAGTTCTACCCCACACTCAACAGTGGCTGCACCACTGGCCTTTTGACCATGTTTTGGTCATTTGCTTCAGTATCCACTTCCCCTTAGAGTCTCTCCTCTTTCTCAGTTCCTCTCAGAAACTGTTCCTGCCCCAACTGCCTCGGTCATTTCCAGTCTGTGCCTACACAGAAAAAGGGACTCAGCACAATGTGAATCCTGGCAGCTCAGGGGTCTTCTACCTCCAATAACTTTCCAAGATTGAAAGATGAAAGTAGCCCAAAAACAAAAGTGAAAAGGAGCAAAAGATGATTATGCCAAGAAGAACTGAGTTCAGGGCTGACTCATTTGCAAGGGGGTTTCCTACTTTTCTTTCCATTGAAATACAAGGAAATAAAACCCCTCCAGTTAATCTGCTTAATTTACTCACATCCTGAAACCATTAATAAAACCATTTGGGAAGCCAGTGGAAAGTGATGCTGTAATCTCTTTTTAATTCTTGTAACATCTCTGGAAAATATCACCGTGGGCTCTGCTCTGGGTTCTGGCACCCACAGAGTGGCTGCAGCAACACAGCACAGTAACACCAAGTCCTCCCCAAAATCCCAGAAATGCTTTATTCAAAATCCTGAGCAGAACTCTACAATGATTCTTGTGCTTATCACAAAGAGTTTTACGTGTATAATGTCCTTTCCTCAAGGAATTGGTGGCCTCAGCTGGCTCCAGCATTTATAACTCACGTTTTTGCTAGTGACAGAGGGAAGTTAATGCAATTTTAAAAGATTTTAGGTCAAGTTCATGCATGTTTAATGCATTGGGGAATGATCTGGCCTATTCTGTGCATTTCAATTTGTTTAAAACAGCAGCTGTGCCTGTGTGCAAGCAAAGAACAGGACTCAACATAGTCAAACATACAGAATTTGTGGATTTGACTGCACAGTGACAATGCCACAGATTTGTGGCTGTGCCCTGATGTAAATCAGGGGGTTTTACTGTGGATGGCTGGAGCTCACTGGAGGTGTTGCACTGACAGGACTCAGGGTGGGAATGTCAGCAGGGCTGGGGTGCTGAGGACATTAGAATCTTGCCTGTCCCCTCTGAGGAGTGACTTTGTGCTATTTCCTGTTCCCAGCCCCAGGTCTTGTCCTTTCTCCTCGTGCCTCCCTCCTCACCCACTGACACTCCACCTCTCCACTTCCCTCTTTTCCATGCTCTGCTGACACATCCTTTACCAGCAGCAGCAGCAGCTTTGCTTTTCCTTCCAGCCACCCTCCTCCTTCCTGTCCCATCCTTCCTCAAACCTGGGGCTTTGACCCCAATTTCCCTTCTGATCCCTTCCTAAACACATTTCTTTGTTTCCTGAAATGTTGGTGTTTTCCTGTCCTTGTCTGGCTGCTGAAGGGAGCCTGTCCAGGAATGTCCCAGGAGCTCAGACCGTATGAAAGATGTGACAAATGGTGAAAGAGGGCAGATAAAGCCCAAGCACCAGCTGAAGGATGAGGATGAATAAAATTATTTTTGGTAAAAACACCAATCAGACAGGTGACAGCAGTGAAGAGAAGCATTTCACACTCAGAGCAGACTGAGATCAAGATGGGAAGGAAAGTCTGGTAAATTTAGCTGATGTTGACTCAGCCGATGTCCCCAGGGTGATCCACCAGAGCTGCTTCACAGTTCCCTCAGGCTCTTGCCTCATGTTTCAGTCTTTATTAAAAAAAGCTTTCAACCAACAAAAAACCCCAAACAACCCCCACCTGCTGCTTTCCCCCTCAAATAAAACCCTCCAGAGGGTTTATCTGCAAGTGTCCTTCAGTCTGTGCTCTGTGCTGAAACTTCCTGGGGGAGATGTGGTCCCAGAAACCACTGATCTGCCTCAGGTACTGACTGACCAGCTGGAACTGGGAAGAACAAGCTGGAAATTCTCAGCTGAAATCCTCATCACTGAGTGTTTGGCAGAATTATGAGCATCCCTTCTTTGAAGCCAGTGATAAATGCCAAGAAAAGCTGAATTTCTAGGACTGCCTGTTAAAATGCCTCCAATGCCCACGCCAATCCCAGATTGTGGGTGCACACCAAAATATCTGATTTAATTACTACAACTGATATATATCAACAGAAATATTTTTTAAGCAGATGCTGTAAATTGCAATGCAAAACGAAATACACTAAATCCTCTCCCACTTCAGTCCTGCAAAGGGGCTTTTAAAGTTTACAAACCTCCCACAGTGTCCCTGAGACAGGCTGTGTGTCCAGTGAGACACAGCTCACTCAGGTGAAACTCAGAGTGCACAATTGCTTATTAAGGATGTCAGCCCAGGAATAGCATCCATTTGAAACCCCGAGGAGAATTCAGGCCAGGAGACTGTAATTACCCAAGTTGGAGCTTGTCCAGGTTACCTGGATTACCATTGCTATAAAAAGCAGCGTGGGACCATCAGTGGGTGATTAGGAGCTGTGTTTAGCAAGGCTTTGGAGGATCCTAATGTGAATTAGTGTTCCATTCCCACCAACTTTTGGTATGAGCTGTGCATCTATTTCATTAAAATCTCCCCTTTGTGCCCTGGCATTCAGCTGCTGATTTCTGGACAGTCACAGCAGTGTGATTCATATTTTTCTGAAGTTTCAATGCAAAAAAATTACATACCATCAAAGTCTGCATTGTATAAATAATAAAAATTATTAAATGTTAAAACACTGATAATTAGTCATCTCTTGTGGGAGTTTTTTTGGGTTCTTGGTGGTCTCAGCCCTGCAAGGATTGAACAGGATTAAGGACTCTCCTTCCTATGAGCCCTAAATTGGTATCTCTGGCTGTAAACCTATTAGAAAGGCAACCAGTTCCCCCAAACCCACTGCAATATGCACCTGCAGAGCACAGTGGATTTCCAGATGTGGGTGAAGAGGGTCAGCTGGGCAGCAGCCTCTGCCTGGAGGGTGATTTGGGATAACCCCCCTGTGCAGAGCTCACCTCTGTGCTGGTGCCAGCTCAGGCAGCTCCTCATGAGCCAACACTTCTCACTGCCTTCCCTGCACTTTGCTTTCAAAGAAATTAAAAATAAACCTCCCATTCCCAGAACAATAGTTATTGCTAAAGAAAACGGAGGCAGACTGGGGCATGTTCAAGGTTGAGTAATTCCTGACAGTTTTCCCTCCTGTGCTGGCCTGGCCCTTGCAGACCTATTTGCTCTCTTTGCTGACTCACAAATCCATGTGGCAGACTTAAAAGACTTTTTTATAAATACACCAATAATCTGAGCTGTCACTCCTGCGAGCTGCTAAGCTTCTGCTTGGGGCAGGAGTAATAACGAGTTCTTACATTCCTTTATTTTCCACGAGGGAGAGCTATGCATGGATTTGTTATCAGACATCTGCCCTGTGGGATTCTACAGCTACTTATTCCTACTTCCACATTCTGGGGAAGGATGGATTCCCTTGGTTATTTCGCTTGTGAGCAGAGGGGGAAAAAAAATAAAAAGAACAGCTAATGCTCTCTCTTTTGTCTGTGTGAATTGTGGCATTCAGCAGTTCCTGCAGGGCTGCAGTGCTCAAAATCCAGGGAGCACAAATCCATGACTCCAGAGCACTCTCAAAGGCAGAGCAGTCATGGACAGGACTGCGCAAGGTTCTGGGAGAGACCAGAGTCAGGAAAGAGGCTGTGACTGGAGCTTTGCCATGAACAAGGGAAAGGGAAGTCCTGCTAAGCCTCCAGTGAGCAAAAGTTCATTACCAGCTGTTCTACCCACAAGGTTTTGCTGCCCACCCTCAGCCTCTCTGTCTGCACCTTCCAGCTCCTCAGCCTGGGGCTGCCAGGGTAGAATAGCTCCCCTATTCACATTTTTATTCTGAGATGTTAATGGAGTGGGCTAATTATATATATGCCAGGGTTGGCATTGGCAGGACCAATGGAACTGGAACCACCTCCCATCCCCTCCCACTCCCGTTCTGTTCACACCCAGGGTATTATTAATCCCCTGACACCCAAATCACTTCCATGCTGTTCTTCCAGTCATGGCAAATGCATGTGCCAATTAGACTTTTGCCCCTAATTTGCATGTGCCCCTGAGTTTTGAACAGTATGCCTCAGGAAAATGGGTCAAAATTCAATGAAAAAAAAAAATTCTGCCACCACTGCTTCCACTAAACCTCTGCTTGCCTTGAGAACATGTTGACTTTCATTTGTTAGCATGAAAAAAAAAAACCTCCCCCAAATGTGAAGCACTTCAATGTAGTCAAATTATTCTGCTTTGGCTTTGTGCCCAGGAAATATTTTTGGGGTTTGTACGTGGAGTTCTCTGGTGCATTTCCATTCAGAAGCAATAGGATTGATACTGTCATGATTGCTGGATTGCTGTGCTCTGCAAACATTTGCTGTGCTGTCTGCTGGAGACACAGAGAGGGTAATCACTGGTGAACTATTTCTGTGGGAGAGCCCTCGTGCTGCACCAGCCATTTCAGAGGCACTGCAATTTATTCCGTGTCAGAACTGGCACTGGAGAGGCTGCAGCTGCTGGGATCAGACCTGGGATCCGAGCAAACTTCCCACAGTGGGCACCAAGGGCGCTGCTGAACCAACCCCACTGTTCAACAAAAGCACAATCCTGTGAGACTATGATTAAATACTGCATGTTCTGTCTTTAAAGCTCAGGCAATAATATAACCCCTCACAGTGCTTTTACTTTCTTTTAGCATTTTGCAATTCCTCAGATTGTTCCTATTTGCTTTTGGCCATGTTCATCTGCTACTTCTTGAAAATAAAATTAAAAAAAAAACCCCAAGGTCTCCCTTCATTATATCAAGTGAGAGGCAATCAAAACCAGATTTGTGTGGGAGGTCACCAAGACATGCTCTCTAAAGAACTGAAAAGGTCTTTTTGATTCAATTTTCCCTATTTCCCACTTCAGCTGCTATTTCCCCCCAGTCACAGAGCTCATCCCCCTCTCAGCCAAAGGATGCAAGAAATGTGTTGCTCCATCTTTTGCACATTTGTGTAAAATCTTAGCTGGACTCAGAGAGACTTGTATCAGCAAATGGTCACAATAAATAGAGATAAATCAGGGAAATTTATGTTCACACCTAGAAAGGTCCTCCAGTTTCTGCTTTCTGCTAATCCTGTGGCAAATTCTAGGCAGGGAGTAGGATCATGAATTGTGTAACCACAGAGCCACAGACAACATCCAGTGACTCAGAGCAAATAAAGAAATTTTTCCTCAGAAGCAGAGAAAATATCAGCTTTGTAGGAATCCCTGCTCCACCTGGGGCAAGGACATGAAGGTCAGTGGGTGGAGCAGAATTGCTTTTCACATTTCACTTTGGGAGAGGAAGATGGTCCTGAAATGCATTCAGCATCCAGAGAATAAAATATAATGAGAGATCCCCCGAGCTACTTTGCTTCATTGTGGGCACACCAAGGAATTCCACAAACCTCCTGTTCCTCACAAAGTTCATCTGATGGACTTTGTGTGCACATTATGAGCATAAAGTAGGACAAGGACAGAAAAAATGAAGTTCTATTTATACCACTGTAAACAGATATTGAAGACAGGCCCAAGCAAACAGCCAGAGAGACAAAACCATCCCAAGAAGGAGCAAAACAAACTCCCATCCATGGAAACCTCACAGTGCTCTTCTCAGCTGAGGCTGGAGGTGTGCACACAGCTAATTAGTGCTCGCTTCTGCAACCAAATTAATGACCTTTCAGAGAAGGGTGTAAGGAACAGATGAGAATCTCCCACACCACTGCAGAGCTGCTCTCCAGGCTCTGAAATTCTGGCACACAGAAAAAGCACCAATGCTTTGTTGGCTGCAGCAAGGGAGGGTTTTTGCAAGCAGAGCAATGCAAGCCCAGCAGTCACAGACCTCACCCCACTGGGGTGTTCTGGAGCTGACAGGAGCCACCAGACTGGGTGATTTCATTGCAAGGATCCTTCTGAGGCACTGGAAAACAAACACCTGATACTCCCACTGACTCCAAGGGCAGCTGTGTTAGCTTAGACTCAGAAATCAAGGAACAAAGGGCTCCCAGCACACAAAGCACCCCTGATAAAGCTGTTGTAGGCCCATCTGCTCAGAACTGATTGCTGTGATGGAGAAAATAAGACAAACGGAGAGAAACCCTTAAAACATGAGCTTTTTTGGAGTTTAGGATGAATCCTTTGCAGTTTGTGCCTGGGGTTGCCAGAGCAATCCTGAGCCTGTCTGAATGAAGGTGGAGCTGAAGGCACACACAGCTGGGCAGTGTTTGTGCCCTCCTTGGGGCTGCACACACTGAGCAGCTCTGCTGGGCTGCCTGGACACCTCCAGCTGCTGAAACATCATCCAGCAGGTGCCACATCAACTGTGGGGAAGGCTTAGTATGATTAAAAGGTAGCTTTTAATTACGTACTATTAAAAAATGTCTTTTTGAAAACAAATTCTCATTTCAAAGGCTGTTCCTAAGGCTCAGCCACGTCCTGATTTTGGAGAGGGACAGGGGTTGTTGGGCAGAGGCATAGAATGGTCTGGCTGGGGGGATTGAGGGTACAGCAAACCTGGGATCTTGACCCTCACACACCTAAATCAAGAAGAGTTTGAAATTACTTTGGACAACAGGACAGATTCGTGGATGGAATGGAAAAATACTAAATTTTCCCTCCTTTCCCACAACACACCAAGGTTATTCTGCAGTGAGCTGAGAGCCTGCACCCACCTGCTCACTGAAGCACACCTGGAACCCCAAAGAGGACCTGGAGCTTTGGGGACAGATGTGGGGTGAGCACACAACCCTGCAGGCAGTTGGTGTGGAGTCAAACACAAAAGCAGCTCTGCACTGGGATAAATGGAGAGAGATCCCACAGCAACTTTTATTCTGCAGCTTTCAAACAAACTGTTACAGCAGAGAGCAGGAGAGGATGAGAGGTGAGTGTAAAACCAGAGCCATGAGACAGCTCCCCCCAGGACATTCGTGTTGTGCTCACATTTCTTGGCTCCTGGTTTCACTGTTATTTGTAAAGGAGCTGAAACCAACACTTTTCCCAGCCTTTCTGATCACTGGAGAAGGCACCAGCAGCCACAGTTCCAGCTCAGCACAGAGGAGAAGCAGCTGCCTGATAAACCATTGGAGAACTTTGCAGTGCAGCTGCTTTTGGAGCATAATTTCTGTTAATGGGCCAGGTTGGCAAATGAATTCAATTGTCTCCTCTCAAGTAGGGGGTTTTGCATCCAATTTTGACAGGGTGTTTGGAGTGGGAGGTCTCAACTCAGTGCTTTTTGGAGGTTTTTCCAGAGAATACATTTCTGAAGAACACCTGGGAATTTGGTGACACTACAGTATTTTTAAGATCCTGTGTAACACAGTAGCAAGAACCAACTACTAAGCATCACCCAGAACCATCTCTATCACTGTGCCACCAGTATCTGCCTGACTCTGGATAAGCCAAGGGAATGAAAGGAGCAGGACAGGGGGGGGAAAAAAACCCAAGGAAACAAAAAACACAACAACTCCACATTTTTCTTTTGATTTTGGCTCTCTGTTCATCAAGTTCTTGAGAAGGAACACTCTCAGTGAACATGGAATTTTCATGATGAGAGAAAGAGGAAAGAGTCCACCTCCATCAGCCAAAACAACCTCACAATAAACTTGCTTGACAAGTCAGCACAGAGGTGCCATCCAGGAAAGGTTGCATGAGAGCAAAGCTGAGAACTTAAGGGTTGGACTAATGATCCTTGTGGGTCCCTTCCAACCCAGAATATTCTACTCCATGACAATAAGGCTTCTGTGGATGGCAGAGTATGTTTTCTTCTATATATTTACATTTTTAATCCGGTACCATCGAGTTTACTCACTTTTGACTCAAAAGCCAAATAGCCTGTGTTGCTAAACCTCCAGCTACCAGCACAGCTTTTAAAACAAGCTCTTGTTTAATGATAACTCTGGTATCAATGATTTTATTTATTTATTTATTTTAACAACCCCCTGGATTCAGTTTGCTCTGTGTTGCTGCATCCTCTGCAAGGGCAGCGATCTGGCACATCATGGTGGTTTCTGCATTAAGCATCTCCTGTGAAAAATCAGAAAACTCCAGCTGAGCAAATTGCTGGGTGTTCTTGGGGCTGTGGTCATATACTCGACTGGAAAAAAAAAAAAGAATAAAATCCACCTCTCATGCAAGCCTTAACCAGGGGCTGGTGTGCATGCCAGCTGTCAGGATGGGGAAAGCAGGGCAATTGGAACGATTAACAGCTCACAATGGTTACAGACGGGCTTTTGCACTTAAGGTGGAGTGAAACTGTCCCATAACGGTGCCATGGCTGCTCTGGAAAAGGCTGCGAAATCACATCTGTCATCTCTGCACCAGTGTTTTCAATTCTGGAACCTTGACCCCACCAGTTGGCACCTACATAAACTCCTCCAGGAAATGCTGGGGAGCAGCAGCTCAAAGGGATGTGCTGAGCCTCAAGCTGAGCTAAAGAGCTGTGTTTTAATATATTGAATATATTAGTAAATAGTGGCAATTTTAGTAGCTCATGTGAGGTGAACACAGGAAGGCCCTTATTTATTATTGCAAACAGTGCAGGAGCAGTGGTCACACAGGGCAGGGAAGGAGAAATTTCCACGTGTATTTGATAGAATTCAGTAAGATCTCAGAAATAAGGACCCAGAATCTCTGTACAAATCAGGACCATGCAAAGCAATGACATTACAGTTCATTTGAATTACTGCACCAGTGAGACTTTGCAAATTAATTTGCTGTTTGCTCCTCAAAGAGTTGACCCAAACAATATGAGTGTGGAGGACATCTGAATATTATCTAAGTTTTCCAGAAAATACCTTTCCAGAGCATAAAGGAGACCTTGAGGAAAAACAAACAGTGCTGTCCTCTATCTCCAAAAGCTTTCTGTCCATCCACATTTCACACTGTATATAAATAGCCTTAAACCCTGGGTTAAGTAAGCTTCTTATATTGGAAAAACCTGTTTCAAGTGGGCAAAGGAGACAGAAGTGGCACAACATAAAAAGGCCTTTGGTTTCAGTATCTGCAACTTGGAACATCAGCCTGGTCTCATTTTTGGTGTCCAAGGGGAACTAACCAACACTGGCCACTGAGTGCAAAGAGCAGAGTAAGCACGAGCAGGGTGTGGGCTGTCCACTTCTCCTTTCTGCATTTCTCTCTCCAGATCAGGCTAAGTTCCTGTTCAAGCCTAACTGGAAACTGTGAAATATTATTCACAGGGAAAAGACAAAAAAACCCCATTCTGTATCTCTCATCATCTGTAGACAGACAGAACTAGAATAACCATCTAAACAGATATTGTTTCATCTTTTGTTTCTACAAAATGGCAAGGACTAGAAACATTCATATTTGTATCCTTCAACACTTTTATCAACACTGGGATCCAAGGTTTTGTGTGCTACTTAATACGTTTAATTAATATGGTTAAATGCTACTTAATACACAGCATATAATGAAATATTTACTGACATGGCATCCCATCACTGATCATACTTTTTGCTAATAAAGAAAAAAGTGGCTCTTACAAAATTAAAGATAAATTAAACCAAAACATCTCCAAAATCTTTAAAGGACCTCATCAGAGTCTACTTTTCAGACAGAGCATTTCCTTCAGCACTGTCACCCCAAGGCCTGTACAAAGCCAATCAATCACTGCCCACCCTCCTCCTCATCATTTCCTTTTAAGCAATAGCTGGAAATAGCCCCATCTGCTCTGAAAATCAAAGAGCAGCAGCTGGTGATCAGCCCTCTTTTAGAGCAGCCTGTGAGACTTAAGGATATTGTCCTGAGCAACTCAGTCAAAATTAATTATAACCTAGATGGAATTAATTAGAGGCTATCTTTATTTCATCTCCATTGTTGTGCAGACAATTGTTTCACTACTCCTCACATGGCTTGGTAATTACAGTAAGATGAAACCACTTAAGATGAAATGTCCTGAATGGGTTTTGATTCAGATTTACAAGAGTGTGTTTGCAGAGCTGGGGGGGAGAGAAGAGTGCTGTTTGCTAAATACAGAGTAGATCTCCACACACACACACAAAAGGTTTGTCAGTTCTTATTATTGCTCAGTTGGGGCAGCAAAACAGAAACGTTTTTGTTAATTAAAAAAAAAAACAACAAAACAAAAAAACCCAAACAAACTGGGAACAAGTTATCTCTAGCATAGAGAAATTGTGTTGGAATTGTGCTGTAAAATTCAGATTTTAGATTCAGGAAGCCTTTTCCTTGTATTTGAAGGCGTAAGAAGCTTCCTGAGATCTGTTACCAATAGTTTTATCTTGCACTGTGGGAGGGAGTTTCTATAGACACTTTAATTCCAGTCCAGATCAAATGGCTCTAATCAGTATTTTCTCAACCTTTTATCAAGGCAGGCAAGTGACTGCACATGGTGCAGATGCTTCCCAGATGGGTTTCAGCTAAAAGGAAAGAGACTTATCAGCACTGAAAAGAGACAGTGGCAGATTTCCATTTGGTTAGTAACCACTGTTCTCCATATTAACATCTGTGATTAGATTACAGGAATAAGATTCTCTAGTTTGATAGCATAAAACCCATTTGAGAACAGCAAAAAAAACCCCAAACCTTGCATTTAAGAGAGAGGAAAACATCCATCTAGCTGTAATCTCCTGAAGTAATTTCTCCCTAGAAACAAAACAAAGCTGAATTATCCTAAAATACTGATGTCTGTTGCACATGGGCCTGGGGGAGGCTAAATGGAAGCTGACCCTCCCTGTGGACTCGAGTATTTAATGTTTCCAGGGGTAATAAATAACATATCTCCCATTGGAACCAGCAAATGCAATGCCTGGCACTCCTGGGAATTGGGCTAAACTGAGTCCATGGCACAGAAGTGAAGGTGGAGCTGAGTGATTAATTCATGTGGTGCCTGCTATGAGGAAGATCCAGAGGCCTTGGGTCATGAGGACACTATTTTTAGTGTGTGAAATCCTATGAAATTATCAGGGCTTTCACATGTATAATACATGAGGAGAGAGGGAGGCTCAGCTTCATCCTGCCTCTTCTTCCCAGCAGTGGTTCACGAGTGAATTTTTGCTTCATTAGTCATGTTACAACCTCAGGAGAAGGAAACAGCAAAGACAAAACAGTTTTTGATAGCAGCAAACTGTTCTAAAAGTGCTCAGCCTTCTCCTGTCTGAAAAACTCACACACAGGAGAAGGTGTGAAAAATCAACATGAAAACCAACAGGTAGTTTTTGGGACAGGTAGCAGTCCCAGGCATTTCAGCGGGAGCCCTCCCAGGCATCCCAGAACAATCCAAGACTTCCCTGAGGTAATTGCAGTGAAAATGAGCACTCTGTATCCATCTCTGGTTCTACAGCAGGGATTCTCACATGGAGGTACAGAGCTATACCCAGCAGTAGGACTTTGGGTACTAAAATGCTCTAGTTATAAAACACACACACGCACACACAAAATGTTCAGAAAAAACTAAATTGAAAAAGTACACAACCCTCTTGTGGTTGTCACAGATATGCAAGATTAACTAAGTGTAGCAATAAATGAAATTAAGATGCATAATTTTCTTAGACTCTAATAATCCTGTGACAATCTGATTCCATTTCCAAACTAATTTTCCCATTTTTTATCCTCTGGAGAACAATTGCTGTTTACCAAGTTGTTTCCCAGAAACACTGCTGTGAAATATTAAAACTCCTGTAAGCAGGAAAAGGTCATCATGAACATTATGTTCAGTGGAGCACAGAAGAACTCAATTCATCCAAATAAAATGAATAATATGTGTTTATATAAAAGCTATGTCTGCCCATTTTGTTTAATTAATAGGAATTTTAGTCTAAATCCAAACTAGTTACAAAAGGGTTTTTCCTAAAAAGAAAAAAAAGATTAAAAAAGGAAAAAAAAGTGATTTATTTATGTGTGCAAAATCCTAAATATTTCACACACCATTGTTCAAATGATCTTTCTATGGTTTCAGTCTCATTTTAATCTTAACAGCATGAGAGATTATTTACAGTTTCTCCTGCTCTAGAAGAGGATTTAAAAGATCTTGTGTCCCAACCAGCCACACTATAATTTCCCACATTTAATTAGAAAATAGATGAGAACAGTTTATTTGAACTGGTACTTGAAGTAAGCAATTAAGTGCTTCACTCAATAGGAGTGTGTGCTGTAAATCTGGCCTTTCATTACATGTACAGCTCCCCACACAATGGGTTTCTAGTACCAGACAGAAGCTTGCAGGCGTTGCTTTAATAAAAATACTCTATTTAGGAATATTGTGATGTATTTCCACTGCCCCTGAGGGACTTCCACTAATACAGCCTATTATCTGTCCTTATTACATAGAGCTAAGTATGCAATTAATTGGCAATCTGCAGCGGATTATGGAAACATTCCAGATGGATGGGGGTTTATCAGGGCATTTTGCTGCAGCAGATACTGTAATTTCCTAAGTTTGGGACACTGACTTTATAAGAATTTATTTCTCTGTCAGATAGGTCTCGTGAGCAAGAATTTCCATTTCCTTTTACAGCAGAGGCAAGGGCTGGAGATGCAGCACAAAGGCCCCGTGAGATAACACGGTATTGCCTCGGCAGACTCACTGTGCTCAGACACAATGGCATGTGTGGGCTGCACCTCCCTCAAGAAATGAAAATGCAATCAATTGACTTAGTTAATATTTTGCTCTGTGGGAAAAAAAGAAAACTCCATCAAACAGTCTGGAGCTCCATTAATGCCTGGCATTGCAGGAGCTGTGCCTTTGTGGTTTGCCAGCCCTCGCAGCTCTTGGAGGTGAGAGGTGTAGTTGTTAACCTTCCCATCCTTGCCTTCCACTGCAACTGGAGCTGCAAAATGCAGGAAAAACCTGGGATGAGATATCTGGAGCTGTCACAGATGGCTCCACTGCCACGGGGGCCTGTGGCTATCGGGAGGGGAGCTCAACCTGGGAGCTGAATCCAGACAATATCCAGAGGAGAGCAGCAGTCCTCAGCAATGCATCACAGAGCAGGCAGGGGTTTGGAACACACCACCCTCCCGGGAAGTGTTCTTTAGGATATTCAAATAAGATGTTATTGTGCACAAACCTCATCAATGTCTTACTGACAGAAAGGAAATGTACAGAGAGCTCCTTCTGCCCTTGACTCTTTCAGCCCTTTTGAAACAGCAGGACATGAGCTCCTGTTCTGGTGCAGCAAACAGAGGGAGAGGCCATTGGGAAAAAATCGCTCTCATTGTATCACACTTCGGGGCAAATCCACACCTTTCCCTTTCTGCAATGGCAATAAGTATTGGTATTCATTAGACTACCTAGGTCTGTGTAGATAAAAAGTCACCTTCAAACAGCATTCATGTTACGAAGCAGCTCTTACGTGTCTGAAGACTTCTGTTTTCTCCCCTCAGCACAAATGCCCAAGAAAGCCACTACAATGCAGGGATGAGAGTTATTTTGTTTGACTGGGTATCAGTTCCCAAAAGTGACCAGCTCACTGCTTTTCCTATGCACTCAGCAAGTATCAAAACTCTTGTGAACGTTTATAAATGCATATTTGCATAGACCACAGCTCAGCCAAGTAACCCAATCCTCATGTGAATCCTACATCCCCTGCTGTAGGAATTTTCACTTTAATGTAACTTAAGATATAAATCTGACTGTGAAATAAAATATCTTTTAATTCTTCCAGCTATACCTGAGCCTCCTGATTCTCCCTCCTCTCAGGCACTTGCCACTCTCATTTATTTTCAGACTGGTAATTGCCCCCTTTACATTTCCATCAACAGACACCCACACATCCAGCCAATCTCCAGATTGCTCTTGCCATGTGTTAGGATTAATAATTAATGAAGCCAGCTGATTGTTCCAAGTGACCCATTATCATGTCAGGGCAGAGATGAACTAGAGAGAAGGCAGGATTCGTTTCTGAACCTCCAATTTCAATATCAAAGTTCAAAATCAAAACATCACCAGCAACATAAATCTATTTCTCTCAAGAGATTTTTTTTTCCCCAGAGATGGCCAGAACAGTCTCTCAGCCTGGAAAGCAGATATTCCCATGCTCAGGCCTTTTGAAACATAAACCTTTTTTTTTCTCCAGTATGTGGCATTTCTCAGAGCTTTCCTGACATTTAAGCATCACCCAGGTATTTAACAATAATCAAGAAGAGAAAAAGAATGAGAAAGGGAAATGTGCATTAGCATGAAAGATTAGGGGAAATGAATATGTATAGCACACACACAAGAATAAAAAGCTGGTATACAATGGGATGCCACAGAGCAGAGTGGGAGGGCTTCTGTTCATTAAGTGTTGATACAGTGGATTTAAATAAAACTGAATAAAATCCAATTTAAATGCCAAGATAAAAAGCCTTGAATGACCAGGCAGGGGACGGAATGGATTTCTGTCCCTCAGAGGTCAGATCAATGCCTGACCGACAGCAGCTGCAGATGGTCGACAGCAGAAGCCTGAAAAAAATTAAAAATTAAATTATTAGATCAGGTCTGCTGATTCTTGTTAATCCTATTCTTTGCTGTTCCTGTAACATAATATTTATCTCTAGTACAAAAAAAACGTACTTATCACAGGTGTCTTAACAGAGGTGGTATCTTATTAGTTTTTATCATGTCTCAAACCACCTTAGCCTCTACATGCATAATCCCAAAAGAGTACTGTTTAATTCTACAGGAATAATTGATATTTCAGCAAGAAGACAGTAAATTCACCCGCTGAGAAAAAGCAAACAAACAAATAAATGGCAGCTCATCAATTTATTTGAAGTCACGAGCAAAGCTTCACTGGAGATAGCACTGCACAGCTTATTATCAGCCTGCTGTTAATGTAGGGCTCCCTGCTTTGAGATTATTTAAGGATGACTAACTCATGTTACATTTATTTCCTCTAAACTTGCTCTGGGCTATATGAAAAGCAGGAATCAATTAATTATTTGCAGGACCATTCAGACAGCGCTACAAACAAAATTTAGGATTTCAGCACAACATTTCTGTGGGGTGCAATTTCACAGGAAGTTGTGTCACAAGAAATGAAAAAAACCCAGAAAGGTAAAAACTTAATTTTCCAATGGGTTATAAAACCACTGAAGCGTTTTAAGTGTGAGAGCAATTTAGAGATGGAAACGTTGATATCTGAAAAGTTTAAAGTGCAGATGGAATTGCACAGGTTTCATTGTCTTCAGTCGTGTCTGCTTTCTTCACCACTCATAATTAATATTTATGGAATGCAAGACCTTTCTTAAGAGCCACGCTACTGCCTCAGGATCAGTATTTTTTTTCAGCAGATGACTCATTTTAATCCCTTGCATGTCACGGGAGGGCACAGAAAAGGAGGGTGCTTATATTGTCTCTAGCTGGCTGCACAGCTGAAATGGTGCTGCTGTGACTTCATTGTCCCCAAGGGACTCGCTGTTTCAGCAGCATGTGCAGCATGTTTTAGTCATGACAGAAGGCCAAACCTCTGCGTGGTTATTTAAGGCAATCACTGAATCACTTTTGTGTTGTGCCTGGTATTGATTCGCTCTTAACTGCTCTGGGCTTTCAGCAATAATCTCACTTTACCCTGAGATGTGTCAGGGACTGCACAGGTGGGGACAGCGGAGTCACAGAGTAGCCTCTACTGTAAATTACACACAGCTTACAATAGAGTGGATAAATCATCCTAAAGGTGATATTCCTGCCTTCTGTCTTAATGGAGAATACCTGACCTACTCTTGGATTTCTGCTTCAAAAGATGGGCTGGAATCTCCAGCATTTGGGTTAAACAATGGAGCAATCCCATACTGGTTTAAGGAATGGGTAGATGATTTATCTAGATGCTGCCAGCTCAAATGAGAATTATAATGCCATAATACAATGACACCTTAAACACTGTGGTAATAATGCCTTTTACCCGCATAAATGAAGAAAACTCTTTAGTAAGTAAAAGAGAAGTTTTATCTGAAACCTGACTGGACAGCACATTTTAAGGTATTTATTACCCGAAAGGATGCAGGTACATTTTGCTTCTTCTCTGCAGGGAAAAGGACTCTCCAGGGATTTCCTGAGGAATTTGCAAGAAAGGCCTTTTTATCATTTTCGAAGAGCAATTACTAAACCACTTTAGCCAATGGAGTACCAGCAGCTGTCTATCTTCATTATTCCTGAAAATGTTAAAAGTGCAAAATCCACTGGAAAGCTCCTTGTAAAGCAGGCATGGATTATTTATGGTGCCTTTACTATCCATGGTCTCAAATGAGCTGCTCCACATTGAAGGAAGATGCCTTAGCCATGAATGATCTGTGAAACAGACAGTCCTAGCAGCTCAGGACTGAAAACAGGATGTCTTGAGGGGAAAAAATAGAGCTGCTGAGAGAGTATTTCAAATAATAAAGTGCATTCAGTACTAATTAATCTGTAAAGTGACAATATGAACAGACTGGCTGGATCCTCTTTGTCTGGTTATTTTGCTGTGTGCCAACACAGAGCTATTCAGGGATACCAGAGCAGTTTGTTAAGTACATGACTGGGTGGTATATGACTAAAATTTCCTGGAATTACACACGCACTTGACTCTTCATGTACAAAAAAATCTGACTCAAACCTGTGCTGGGTTAGCAGTGCCATTCTTCTCGTGCATTTCTCACTGATGTTTCAAAAAACTGGCTGAAGCTTCTGCTTTCAAGTCTCAGATTTTTCTCCAAGACAACCATTTTCTTTGCCCATTGCATTGCTACTGGAAGGGGACAGCAACTCTTCCCCACCCAAGACGAAGTAAGGGGAAGAAATAGTCTCAAAAATCAGACCTGTTGTCATGGAAACCAGAACAAGGATTTTCGAGGCCAAAATGGATGCACTTATAAATCCGAGACGAGGAAAATCCTACTCTTTTATAAAAACACCTTAAGTGGAAAATGTCTTTATTGTAGGAAGTCAGATATTTACTAGCTCAACAAATGCTGCAGTATAAAGCAGTATGTGAGTAATTTTTTTTTTTCTATAATACAAAATGATCTCATCAGCACCAGTGGTTCATGCATTTGAGAGAAAGGCAGTAGTAGCCATAGAAACAGCCTGCTCTTCCTGAGTGGCAGAAGGTATCGTGTGACACCCAGTCTTGGTGGTGGCCTCACACTCTGCCAGATTTGTAGCTGCTTTTGAGTGTGAGGGTTGTTTTTTTTTTTGATGCACCTCAACCCACTGGAACCAGTTTTATTCTGTGCAGCTCCACAGCTTGGCATTGCCTCTGAGAGGAGGCACCTAAGGGAGGGAGATTCTTTCTGTAGGATGGGAATAAAAGGTGGCCCCAGGGGTGCTTGTAGAAACAATGCTGTTGCTTTTCCTCCCTGTGTTGTTAGAAAGCATGTTGCTACAGAACTGGAAAAAAAAAATCAGGGCCATTACACCATGTACTCTCTCAAGTATTTGTGTGGAGAGATGTGCAAGTGAACAACAAACCTGCCTGAGGCCATAGAGCAAGACAACGACAGACCTTGGAAAAAGAAAAAAAAAATATTTTTTTTTCATTTTTCAATCCCAACCGTTCACACAAAGCATTTCACCACTTCACCTTCTTTTCCCCACCACCCTGAATCTCCCCCACACCAGCTGCCAGCACAGAGCTCTACCTAAAGGCAGAGCTGGGCTTGGACTCTGATCCCCTGTGACATATTTTCTGTTTAGTGCTGGAAATCGCTGCTTTAAACTGCAACTTGAGCCCTGTCTGGGGACACACTCTCTGAGTCACCTCTACCAGCAGATGATTTACAGGCAGCCCTTCACAGCTGTCCCAGCTCACTGTTATTATCTCCATCTCACTGGTACCTTACTCAATATAAAAGCACAGGTTATCCTCTTGCTTGTTTGTAATGCCTAATTAGGCCCGAGCTGTAAAAAGCCAGACTGACCTTTAACAGCTCTTTGTACTGGGGAGAAAGAGCTGCATTTGCAGTTTAAGACTGCTTGTTGATAATGCTGGTTTCACTCTCCTGTGATAAAGTACAACTTGAAAAAAGAAAAAACAGAGAATGCTGCTGTGTTCTGCTCTGGAGAGCATCTTTGGGGGACACATCTTTGGGGGACACATCTGCCACACGTGTTTTCTGAGAGTACTGGAGTACCCACATATGGAATAAACACTGAGATGGAAGGAGTTTATTGCTCTAACTTCCTCCCACGGCTCATGGCTCCAGCAGGCAGTGCAGCTGGATCACACAGGAAACTGCTGGATCACAAAGGAAGATCCTGGATCACACAGGAAGCTGCTCCAGAACCAGGCTTTTATAGCCCAAAATTAAAAAAAAACCCCCAACCTGGAAGTGGTTGGAGTAGCTTGGCAATGCTGAGATGTACAAGGACATGACTGCATACTATATAGTGTGTGTATATATATATACATATACAAATATATATATACACCCTTGGGAAAGGCACGAGGCAGGAACAGCTTCCTCTCTCACACTTTAATCTGGTGTCTCACCTTTTCCCGGATACTCTTGGAGCAGAGATCCCAGCACTGAGCAGTCAGCAACAGCTGGGTGCTCCCACAGCCTGCTCTGGTTTTGCTTTGGGCAATAACCATCCCGTGCTGGGCACTGGGTTACTCAGGGAAAGGTAGACCAAAAGTTTTGGACTCAGAGATACAGTCCACACCTGGGCAGAAATATAGGAAGCAGTCAAAAAGATGAGTTAAGGTGGAAAATAAACTGTACTGCACAAACAGAGAATGAATAGATCAAATCCAGCCCAGGTGGAAAGGAAGAAGCTGTGTGGGAAAAGGAGCTGCACGTTACAAAGCAGTGCAATGCCACTTGCACAAACCCCTGAAACTGCAAGAAATTAATTTGTTTACCCAGTGGCTCTTGACATCACAAGCCATGATCACGCTTACATCACTTACTTTCAAAACTTAAGGGTTTTCCACACAACAGAGGACAAAACAGGTTTCTTGTTACATGGTGGTGTAAATACTGCACAGTGACAAGAAACACAGCTTGTCCTGCTGAAAAAGCCTTCCCTCACAAATCTAACATGTTTCAAAGGGTTTTCTCCCCCTGTTTGGAGAAAGAGTCTGCATTCATTGAGGAGGTGAACAAGGGTGAAAATGAGTTCAGGAATATTACCAGAACTTTCCCATCTCATACTCAAACATGTTTTTGTTTGCCAGATGCAGTGCTCTAAAACTGTTTGATGTTTTTCCCTGTGTTTCCACCTCATTGTTTCTGACAGCAGTAGCACTTCCAGGGTTTGGGGTGGGCAGACCAAACAGTCTGACCCCAAGGACACAATGGTGATAACACCCTGTGAGGTGACCCAGGCTCACAAACAGAACAAAAAGTCTGGGCCACCAGACTCTGCCCACACTGCAATTGAAATAGATGGGATTAAGCTGTGCTCTGAGGAAATGAGACCTTCTGTTTCCATCTGCAGCAAAACGATCCTCTGCTTTCTGTCCTGCAGTGCTATATATGGAAACAGCTAAAGTTATGTATTTTCTATGGAAGACTTCCTCATTGGGAAAAATACCCTCAACAAATTCTAAAATTCCTTTGTAGAAAGTAGCCTGTAAATGAAAAAAACACCAATTTTTTTTTTTCACAAAACTAACCAAACAAAAAAGCAAACTCAAGGCCTATTGATACTCAGCGAGAGACAGAATTCTACCATTTGACTCCTTTACTCAGTTATAGGTTTGCTGTATTCCTCCACAGTTTTCACTAAACACAGATTATGAACCTTTGCAAACAAAACAAAAGAGTTGGGTAATGCTGTAAATAATCTGGAATTTAATTCAAATTAGGCCTGGGCTAAGCAGAAAATAAACAAAAGAGGCTGTGTAGGGTTTCTCAGCATCAGAGGTTGCATATTTGGTGGGAAAGGTTCTCTTGTTAAGGATTGTTTGCCTTGTTAAATTGGCTGTGGTTTACATGGATATTATCCCACCTATAAGTGCATTTTCTAAAATACTTCATGTTCTAATCTCTACTCATAGTCACAGAACCCGAGAATGGTTTAGAGGTGACCTTAAACGTCATCTAGCTCCAACCCCAATAATCAGATTTATCTGCTCACTGCACCCTTTCTCCTTTTATAGAAGAGTCGGTTACCAGCAGGCAGAGGGGTTTGCAGAGGGAAGTACAAAGACTTGCAAAACTCAGATCTTCCTCTGTGGCCACCTAAGGACTCAGTTCGGGTGAGAATCAGACTTTCTTTTACCCTAATATGGCAATCCCACAAAAACCCGGAGGCGAATCAGGTGAGAAGCTGTGAAGGTACAGCTCCTGCAGCAGCCAGTCACAGGCAGAGCTGAACAACACGGATATAAAAGGGCATCAGGGGTAGGTTTGGACCATACCTTTTAAAGTCAAAGGAATTTTGTGCTGAGGTCACCCTACAGATGATCAGTGGGCTGGGCCTACAAGGAGTTTCATCAAATAACGTTATTGCAGGATTGCACTGTGACTGCAGATGGCTTGTGAAACTTCATGTCCCCATCAAAACAGGAAACACGGAGTCCAATGGCATTAAAAGAGGTGAAATGACTTTTGTGTTCACCAGACCCTAAAACACATTTATGGGTCTTTGATAATTTAACTCTTTTAACTTCAATGCGACGTCTTTTGCAAAGGCCAGAGTTCTGCAGTATAATATAACTGAAATGCTGAGTAATAATTGGGGAGTGAAAAGCATCAGAAGAGTTTCCTCCGTGTGACTTACAGCAGTGCTTATCTACACTCCAGGCTGCAGGAGCCTTGAAACTTAATGGTTTATTTTGACTTAGAGTCCCAATCTCCCTTTCCCAGAAGGTGAAATACCCCCAAAATACCCTGCTGAATGGTGTGATATCACCATTTTTGGAGTTCTCAGATGCCTGCGGTTGGGAGGACTAGAGTTGTGCTCATTGCATGTGTGAATGCAGCTAATTATAAGCTCTTTGGAACAGAAATCCTGTCTGTCTGCAGAATCTTTGGCACAGCAGGGTCCCTTTCTCAGCTGGCCTTCAGTGAGAGCTCAGTTCGAGGTATGAATCATATCAAAGGTGAATCAGAAGGGTTCTGAATCACTGACACCAGAGGGTAACAACTTTAACATATGTATACAAGACTAATGAGCTGCAAAATTTCTCTGTTCCAACTCAAGAGAGGATAAAATAAAAAAAAATTAAAGAAACTAAAAGATAATTGAGGTAAAACAGATGTGCTTGATATAAACGCAGAGTTGCTTAGCTCATCATTTACATTCTGTTTTGTTATCTTGAAATAATTTATTTTATCTGAAGGAGATTTACCTGAGACTTGAACTGAAATGAGGATTACCTGGAACTAAGATCATCTAAATTTTCTGTGGCCAGGGCAAACTAATAAAACCAAACCTACTCCATTTTATTAAGGTTAAAATATACAGTCTTTAAAATAAACTAGTTTGGGGTTTAGTGGTTTTGTTTTCTTCACTCTGCAATCAAACACACGTCTAACACCAGTTCACAAAATTAGCCACAATTGTTCACAGAAGCTTCTCGTGGTTTTCCCCCCCCTCTTTTTTATACACCAGTATATTCCTGAATGTCCTTAAAAGGAATCTTAGTGTATTCTCTCTTTCTTACTGGCAGAAACAAACATTTAACCAGCTCTGCTGAGTAGCTGAAAATACACATGAGGAAGTGACGACTCATTTAAAGAGAGCTGCGAACTGCCGTCCTTATGCACCAGGTTTCCAGCTTGACTTTTTACATTCTCGGTGAAAAAAAAAAAAAAAAAAAAAAAAAAAAAAAAAAAAAAAAAAAAAAAAAGGCGTTTGAAAGGGTGTTTGACCTCTGACCTGGAAATTCTCCCCCAGCAGGAGCATAATCTGTGCGATTTAGTGTATCTTGTGGGTTTAAGAGCTGGTTACCCTGCAGTTTACAGCCGAATGTCACAGGCAAGTGACAAAAAGCCATCCAGGAGCAGCAGGAAGCTCGGGTTAGATTGACGGGCAGGGCAAACAAACCCACAAGTTCACAGTTAAAAGAGGATAAATTTGAGCTAAGCCAGGCCAGGTACCTTTCAGTGGCTTTTGACTGATTTCTCCAGTAGCTGGAGAAAAAGGGTCATGAAATCATCATTTGTTTGTGAAGATGATACTGGTCAATCAGAATGAGCTGGCTGGTTGTCGGTCTTAGTGCAAGGTCAGTGAGACATCAATCTCTAGTCTTGTATTTCCAGACTGAAAAGAGGTGCTAGAGAGATAAATATGAAACACAACCCGTAAAGCAAACAAATGTAAAAATCCAATTGCATGTGAAGCAATACATCCACAGAAACGCTAACCTTTAAAAATAAATTTGAGAAGAAAAAGTTAACTTGAATGAAAAAAGTTTGTTTTTCTCATTCTACACGTTTCACTTTTCTCCTTGGCCATCAACTGGAAGTTCATTAACACTGATGGAAACCAAACACACAGTGGACTTTTTCAAAACCTGCTGTCGTAACCCAGGAAAGGATTTCCACCAAGAACCGACTTTTTTCCTCACAGCCATTACACGGAATTAATAGGAAAGGGATTAAATAATTTATTACACATGTTTTAACACACAGTGTGTAAACAGAGGAATCCAAACCCAAGCCCGCAGTGTGGGCTCCGCAGAGAACTTTCTAAACGTGCGATGCCATCGTGTGGGCAAAGACATCTCCAGTAGTTTCCAGAGGAACGTCATTGAATCCTGGAATGTTTTGAGCTGTTTCGAGTTAAAATGGTCATCCCGAGCCTGCTACGGGCGGGGACACCTTCTACTAACAGAGGCTGAGTTCACATCATATGAATATGTCATTAATTCTTTAATTTTTACTTGCTATGTCCTGACGCTGCTGGGTAACGCCTGTGCCTCTAGTGGTGATCAGAGAGAATCTGAAACAGCATCCACCCTGGAATTCTGGTCAACCTGTTTCTAAGAGAACTATTCTACAGGTTTTTTATGAAATTTTGCATCCATTAAGGTTAAAAAAACCCACCCCACAATTAAAAAGTGTGGTTTAACCTTATCAGTATTTTTGCTCATTCTTGCAAAAGAGCAAAACAGTGGGAGTTCTGCTATGTATAGTACAGACAATCACAGATTAGTTTGGGTTGGAAAAGACCTTGAAGTTCTTCTCACGTCCCTGCCATGGGCAGGGACACCTTCTACTATCCCACGGTGCTCCAAGCTCTGTCCAACCTGATCTTGAAAACTTCCAGAGATGGGACATTAATACTTTCCCAGGGCAACTATTTTTTTCCCCCTAAATTCTCTTAGTTTGTACATTTCTGCTGAAAACACACTGATCAGACTATAATTAAAAGTTAAATGTCAAAGCTGTTCTATGGTACCTCATTGCAGGAACACTCACAACACCAGATTTGCGGGAATTTGCCCATCTCCTCCCATGTGGAAGGAGAAGGAGGCTTCACACTGAGCTCAGGTTGCAGGAAAAAAATCAACCAGAGTCAGATAAAGCACGGACAAAAATGGTGTCACTTCTATGAATGTGAAGGCCTGGGTGTGCTGCAGGAGCCAGACCCTGCGGCTGAAACAACAAGGGGAATAAAGCAAATGGGATGAAATGAGGGTTTTGCAACCACTGAGGTTATAATTTTTCTCCCAAGTATTTCCATGTCTGACTGAAGGCACAGCCAGTCCCTGTGACCTTGCATTTGTCCCTTAGCCCATGTACAGCCTTTTTACCTCTCAGACCAGCCCGATTTTGCCAGTCAGCAGCCAGAAACCGAACCTAATCATTGAGAATTTGTTGTGCTTTTCCTCCACTCCCCACGGCCATTGAAATTCACCAGAGCCTGAGTGTTTATCCTGAAAGTGACCTCTGTGTGTGCGTTTATTACACACAGGCACACCCAGCTTTTCCCTTCCCAAAGGCCAAGAGTTGTTTCCAGTACAGATCAGGGCCAGCAACACCTTCCACAGACCTTCCCAGGATACTTTTTAGTATGTTTTTAAAAATGTTTCAGCACAGGGCACCTGGAACCTCAGCCATGACAGCAGCTGTGGGGAGTGGTCGCTGTGTCCCAGACACAGATCTGAATTTTTATTCCTTTTGAAACACGTTTTAGGGCCAGAGAGGATGAGGGAAAAGGGATGCCTCAGGAAGAAGAATTTTTACTCCTTTTGAAACACGTTTTAGGGCCAGAGAGGATGAGGGAAAAGGGATGCCTCAGGAAGAAGGGTCTCCTCAGAGAGGAGCTTTTCCTGGAAATGCAGGGTCTCCTCAAGGAAAATGGTTTTCTGGAAAAGCAAGGTCTCCTCAAGGAAAAAGGTTCCTGGAAAACCAGGGTGTCCTCAAGGAAAATGGTTTCTGGAAAACCAGGGCGTCCTCAAGGAAAAGGGTTTCTGGAAAAGCAGGGTCTCCTCAAGGAAAATGGTTTCTGGAAAACCAGGGCATCCTCAAGGAAAAGGGTTTCTGGAAAAGCAGGGTCTCCTCAGGGAAAAGGGCTCTGGAACAGCAGGGTCTACTCAAGGAAAAGGGTTCCTGGAAAACCAGGGTCTCTTCAGGGAAAAGGGCTCTGGAAAACCAGGGTCTCCTCAAGGAAAAGGGCTCTGGAAAAGCAGGGTCTCCTCAGGGAGGGCGGTTCCCTAAAGGAGAGTCTCTCTAAGGAAAAGGGCCCCCTCAGGGTCGATGGGCCCCTCAAAACGGAGACTTTCCTCAGGGCGGAGGGTTCCCTCAAAAAGAAAGAATGTCAATTCAGAAAAGAGCGTTTCCTCAGGGAGAAATGTTCCCTCGAGGTAGTGAATTCCCTCAAAAATGGGGGTTTCTTAAGAGGAAAGCGTTCCCTTAGAGAGAAGGCCGAGGAACCCCTCACGGAGGCGGGCGGGCCGCGCTCTCGCTGCTCTCCGGCCGCCTCCTCACCGCCTTCCACCGCGGGCTGCAGATCGCGGGGACAGTACCGCTGCTCCTCGCCTTCCCGGCTTCCCTCCACCCCTTCCCTGCCTTCCTCCGCTTCCTCCATCCCTTCCCTTCCTGTTTCGCTCCGCCCGTCCCTCCCCGTGGCCGAGGGCCG
>VWZU01013444.1:594043-677976 GCA_013397095.1 Sterrhoptilus dennistouni | reverse complement strand
CCCGGCCGGGCGGGCGGAGGTGCCGGATGGCGCCGGCCGGGCCCGGGCCGGTATCACAGTGCGGGGTCATCGGGGCTGGGACCGGGCTGGTGTCACAGCACGGGGACCATCGGGGCCGGTGTCACAGCACGGGGACCATCGGGGCCGGCCCCGGCCGGTGACACAGCGGTGACACTGCGGTCACCTCCCGGTAAGCGAGGGGCGGGCAGGGGGCTCGCCCCAGCTCTGCCTCCGCCTCGTCACCAGGATGGGGCGGGAGCTGCTGCGGAGGGATGGGCAGGGCTGAGCTGGGCTGAGCACACCGGGAATAAACCTTTCAAAGACCCCCCTTTCTCCAGCTTTTCGCTGCTTAAATTAATAATATCTCCACGGTCTGTCTTCTAGGTTACAGTGGTTTCCATTCAGCCCTCGAGCAGCTCCACGAGCAGCGTCTTCCTCAGGCAAACAAGGCTTTAGGCCTGAAGGTGAGGCAGCCACAGCCCGGCCTCTTGTCTACGGTAAACAAAGTTAACGACAGGAGTTCTGCATTGGGCTCAGCAGTGTGTCCTTCGGAGGCGGCTGGAGGACACTGTGATGGGCTTGTCTGCAAAGAGAGCTGTCAGAAAGGACATGGAATTTGTGGAAAAAAAACC
Organism: Sterrhoptilus dennistouni; assembly: GCA_013397095.1. Lineage (NCBI taxonomy): Eukaryota > Metazoa > Chordata > Aves > Passeriformes > Zosteropidae > Sterrhoptilus > Sterrhoptilus dennistouni. The sequence continues at coordinate 677,344 of VWZU01013444.1, read as the reverse complement.
CTACAAAATGATCTCTTTATTCCATATCTGATCTTTTTCATGTTGTCACAACCAGACTGGTGTCTTCCCCAGACAGATGGGAAGTCTGTTGGCTGTCACTGTGGTCCTGGTGAAATTTGGGGATTCAGGCACTGTTAGGTGTGTGCTGTGCTGCTCCAGGGAGAAAGGCACAGCACATGGCCCAGACAATATTAAAAATCAAGTTTCTATATTGCAGGTGACTCCTGAGACATGGAGAGAAATAGTTGTACCACTAAAAGTGTAAAACAAACAAATCAACCCCCCATCACCAACTTTTAATTCTGTGGGTACCAACACCCAGTGATTGATTTATGAGTTTTTGTGTTTTTAATGGGTCTTGAGTTGTGTTCCTAAATGGTTTTCTTCCTTTGTTTCAAATTATTTTTATATGTGTCCCTAAAAAAAAAAAAAACACTCTCATGTGATTTTCAGAGACTTTGCGGTGATGGTGTTTTAGTGCCACATCCTATTGGCAAACTTAGGTTCAGTCCATTAATGCACCAGAAAGATGCAGCATAATCTGTCATAACTAATCCATTATCAGGCTTTTCCCTTCATGTTAGGGATGTATTCCAGCTGTCAAACTCACGGTGACTTTGTCTAAACTAATTTAACCATTAGATCATATTGGTTTTTCCATTTGATAGAGACTTGATTGAGGTTTGCATTGGTGGCCAGGGTGGTTTTAAGCCAAGAGCTGTCAGACTGTCAGCTTTTAAAGCACAGTTCCTGTTCAGGGATGTTCTCCAGGTTCATTGAGCCTTGGTGAATACAGAGACTGAACAGTAGTTTTAATAATTTCCTGTGAGGCTGCTGATTTGCTCTTCTTGTAAAGCTTGCAGAGGTATGTTAGTCTGTTTGATGTGTCTTTCACAGCCCTTGTGATACCTTGATGTGTTTAATGTTTCTTTTGATTTTTTTTTCTTTGATTCAGGTTGAAAAGATGGGGAATGCTGAAAGCAATGCCTATCAGAATCACCTTTCCAGATTTCTTCCTGAGGAGCAATCTGACATTGATGGACTATTTGATACCTTATCGGGCTCGAGTGGCTCAGCTGGAGCAAAAAATGCCAAAGCTGCAAAGAAAACTGTGACCCTGGCAGCACTACAGGCAAGACAACCTGTTATTCATGACATAGCTGAGGTGTAGTGCATTGAACAGAATTCCAGAAATAAACTATAAAGATGTGGTATTTTTTAAGGATTGTTCATCGCAATTTAATTTTTTTATATTTTGGGGCAGGATGGATATTTAATTTTTTCCTGCAGTTTAACCAGAGTAGTGACTTTCAAGTTTGCATTTATCTCTTAAATTGAACTTTTGGGTCCATTTGCAGCTTTCCTGATGCTCAAGTAAGTTGGGGTGTATGGAAATATTTTCACAGAGACCTGAAAAATGGGAAGAATATTTTTACCCCTGGAGTCTGCAGTGTGGGATCATTTACAGACTGTCTTGAGAAGCTGTCACAAAGTCAGATATTTGGTTATGCCTGTCTCCCTCGACATATCACTGTCTCTAATCTCTTCACTTGTACTAAAAGGAGAGAATTCAATTTGACTTGATTAAGCTGTGGCTCCCTGTTTTTGCTGATTAACATGCATTATGCTTCTGATTAACTTTGCATTCATTTTCTAATCAAGAAAAGAGAAAAATGAGTCATTAGGATCCTTAATAACTTCAGCTAGTCAGGAATTAAGTGGCCAAATGAATGTGGTGGTAAAGTGCAGTTTTATATATATTACACAGATAATGGAGTCAAATTAAAACTCATTGAAAGCAGCAGGTTATTTTAAGGTGTTCAGCAATGCCTGTGCATACAGAGCAGCTTCAGCCTCCCTGCAGCCTGGCTGTTCATGAGCTGCCGCCAATTTTTGGAACACCAAGTTTGGAAATTATGTTCCTGTTGCCTGGTTTTCTGCACTAACTCATCCAACATCCTTGGTACCTGTTAATTGTTTGGGACCTGGCAAAATTTCTGTTTCCAGCTTTCCCCAAATCAGTGTGATCTTTGATGGGCATCTCCCTTTTCCCTTCCTGCCTTTTTGTTTGGCAGCCTAAAAAATAAAATCTTTTGGAAGACTTCCTGTAGGTGCAGGGAGAATGGCAGTGGCATTTCTGCCTTGTAGGTGACAATGCTTGTGCCTGGACTGAGATTTGATACAACAACAATCTGGTACCACTGGTGAGGCCCCAAGCATCACCTCCTGTGCTCTGCTCAGGGTGCACATCTGGGCCAGGACAGGCTGCACTGCATAGCTTGGGAAGCAGGTGGAGCAGGAACCTCTTGGTAGTTTCCTCAATTTTCCTCTTGGTAATTTTCCTTTTTAAAATCAAGGCTTTTGAGCTGTCAGAGGTGTGAGTTAGATGGTTATTAAGGATTCCTTTTTTACACATCTCCTTTTTTCGCACCCCAGGCCCACTCTCTGAAACAGCCAGAAGCAAAATGAAGCAGCACAGTGAAGTGGTGGGATTAGGTGGGGAGTAGGTAGGTAATTCAGCAGTGTGAAGTAAAAAACCCTTGAGTGTAATGTTTTAGTTGTGTTCCCTGCTGCCTCTCCCACTTCAGGCTCGTGTAGGATTTTTAGAAAGCCTCTCAAAGACAGCTGTACCCCCTGTGAGCATCCCTCCCTGGCTGTGGAGCACTCTGATGGGAAAGGCTGTTCCTGCTGTTTCTGCTGCTGCTGGGATCAATGGGAGCTGTGGCACTGACGTCAGTGCAGGCAGCACAGAGCTCGGGATATTGGATCTCTCATGCCCAGCAACAGCAAATAGGGGCAGCCCAGGTGGCTCCCCAAGAGTGGTATCCAGCTAGGAATCAGTAATAGCAGCTCCCCTAAGTGGAGCTGGGCATTTAGGCAGCTGGGGCTCCACTGATTTCAGCACAGTCCCCACTGAGCTGCGCCCCGTGTGGAGGAGTCAGGACACATCTCTGTGCACAGTGAGGGCACTGGGTAATCACGTCCTCCCGTGTGCATGTTCTTGAGGTGATTTATTTTTAAACTGTAATTACCTTGAGCACTCTGAAAGTTGAATCCACAGTGAGATCTTTCCCACAGAGCTGTGATGGATGGTGATATATGCCAGCTAGATTTCAATTCAAAGGGCCAAGTGTGCAATCCAGATGAATAAGTGCTGATTTTGACTCTCTTAACACCAGGGATGCTTTTTAAAAATCGGGTCATCTGTGCTTCAATTAGTTGCTATGCAGGGGAAGATTTTCCAGGATTGTTTCTACACGTGTTTGTGGGGTTAAACACTGCCTTGAGGCCAAACCTGACATAACACTCTACTTTAAGTGAGCTGCAGTATAGAAAGCAGAATTAAAACACAATTTTGAATGTTTAACTGGCAGAAGTGTAAACCTTTGCACCAGAGTGATCACCTAGAAACCCTTTTTCTAATATCCTTTTAAGACTTTACAGCATTGATTCTTCTGAAGCCCATGGCACTTCCAGAAAAACAGTATCAACCTAAATCACAAAAAAAATCACTACAAAAATAAGAGATTTTTAGTTTTTCTCTTGGCAAAGCAGTTTTTTGACAAAAGTTTATTGCTGATACTACAGATTCCAGATTACCTGGCGTACCTCAGTTATTCTACATTTGTAAAATGTTGCTCTTTGTGGTTTCTCTCACTGCAGGCACACACCCGGGAGCCCCTACCAGAGCCCATGACTGCTCGGTTGTACAATGGAATGAGGAGCATTGACCTGCCTGGCAAATCATCCGGGCTGAGTGAACAGATTGCTAAGGAGCAGTTTGTGATTTTTATGTCCAACCTCTTAAAAGGGAATGCAGATGAGAAGATTAGCATCATAATGAGAATGATCTCCAAAACAGGAGGGCCTCTGAAAGGCAAACAAATCCAAGAGGTAAAGGAGCAGTTAAATGTCTGTTGGAGGGACAGTAAGAGAGCAGGGCTGTAGTTAAGAGCCAGCAAAGGCTGTGGTGTGGCTGGTGCTTCTGGCAACTGAGTAAAATGCTTTCTAGAGCTTTAGTTGCAGGATCAACTCTGTAGCTTTTGAGATACCTCAGAACAGTAATTCACTAGCAGCTCCTACACTGCAAAACTTGACCCTCTCCTCCCTCTTTCAATTCCCTATTTTATGAAGTTGCTTTGTGAAGTAACATATATGAAAAGGATCCTTTTCAAGGCCTATGACACCAAAATAACATTTCTGTAGTTCCTGACTTGTCCTGGCAAGAGATGTTTCTGCCTTTGAGGGTTACAGCATCACTTCTGCTTGACTTTATCTTCACATGGTCCTTTGAAGCTCTTGGAAATTTCACTTAAGAAATACCAAAATGTTGATATTTTAATCTTTTAAGTTCACAGAGGATCTGATCACATCTGTAGTCCATGTACTGAGCTACAGGAAGGAGCTGAAAGGTTGGAGTTTGGAGAATACGAGGGATTCTTCAAGTGGAGTCAAAGCTTTGGCTTCTGAGCTGCTCTCAGAATTGAAGCTTCCAGGTGAGCAGCCCTGATCCAGCATATCCCAGGGCTTGTGCAATCACTGATCTCATGAGAATTTCTTTCTTTAGGTCACAGCTTTGAATTTAAAGAGTGAGACCAAAATTTCAAACCTGGTGCTTAGAAAATGACATTGGAATTTTATTTATTTAATCTTACTATCTTTCTCCCCTAAATCCGGGTGAGATTTGATCTGAAGTCCCAGTTTGTCGTGTCTATTTTACAAATACCTGACTTGCAAATGATAGGAATGGATAATAAATAATACTTATTTAAACAAAATTTATCATGTATTTTTGACTGTTATTTTGTAAAGCAAAGGTCTATCTTTGCACTATTTTAGTAACAGGTTTTGGTGTCTTGTAAAGAACATTTAATGAGTTGTAGCTTGGAGTCTGTGTTTCTAAATCATGGCAACCCAACCAAAGAATGCCACAGGTAACTGTTTCTCAGTTCTGTGTTGCATTTGTTTAATGTAGTTGACACTTCACTGTTCCTGGCCCCTTTCATATTTTTCTGTCCATTACAATAATGGAGTATTACGTTTACACCTAAAAATCCCCTGATTATTTTCCAGATGAGGAGACTTACCCCTGTCCCTGTGTGTCTTATTCCTTAGATGGGACAAAACCTGTGGGATCTCAGCTGCTGGAGACAAATTTTGACCAAAGTGTCATTGAGGATTGGGTGTACAGAGTCCCCCAGATCTCAGTTTTCCTCAGTGTTGTCATCAGGCAAGGCCTCCACGTCCTGCACTCCCTCCCAGACCAGACCAACGACATCCTCAACCTGGTCCCTCATTGCAAAGGCATCAAAGGAAGAGGAGTTGTCAGTCTCTTTGACATCCCAGCCATCATCTACATCAACTCCCACCTGCCTGCAGAGATGCAGCACAAGTGGCAGCTTTTATTTTCCTCCAGGCTCCACGGGGAAAGCTTCTCCCAGCTGTGTGCCCACATAGTGAACAAGGGCCCTTGCCTGGTCATCATAAGGGACTTGGATGGTTTCCTCTTTGGTGGGTTTGCATCTCACTCCTGGGAGGTGAAGCCACAGTTTCAAGGTAAAACTCACTTTTCTTTCTTTAGTATCTCTGGTAAATTCCCTGGTTTTTGTACAGGCACTAGAATCTTGTCCCCTTAAAGCACAATGTGTTTCTTACACTTCCAACTGAATTTTTCTGTGGCAAAAATAATACTAATTTTCCAAGAACATAAAACACACACAAAGTTATTCTTAGCATGGCAGTCAGGCATGCTGCTGATTAATATTTATAGTTTGTTATTTGATAAGGCTTTTAAAATTGCAGGACTTATTGACCACAGAACAAGTTTTCAGGGAAATCTATCAAGCCCTCTAGCTGCTTAGGTTGAAAATTAAATGCAAGTGAATGAAGTAGAGCACAGATGATGAATTAGTGTCTAAATAATTTGTCCACAGGATGGCAGTCCTTCATCAGGAACACCTGAGCCTCCTCTTAGCATTTGTGCACTGTCTTTGTTCCCCTTCTAAAATCCAGCAGCCAGAGGATTCTTTGATCAAGCTAAACTTCTTGTTCCCTTAAAACTTTGGGGAAGAAGGGAAGGTTTTTGAAGAACTCTTTGGAAAGAATGTGGTGGATTTGTGAAGAAAAAACGTGGGCTGTGGGTATTTGGTGTTTCTGGGAATCCTCACTCTGCCTACATTAGAAAGTCAATTAATATCCTAAATGAGTATTTGAAAATTACCACTTCAGGCAGTTAGTATAATATTATTTTACACTGATTACACATCCCTTTTCCTTGTATTATTTTCCTGATAGAAAAGCATACAGAAGACACAGGGCAAGGACACCACAGGTGCCTCTGAATCCTGAACTGAGCATGATGAAAATTGCCCTAAATCATCAACTCTGCACTGATTTATGTATCAATGCAGTCAGAACTAGGGGTGTCTGCATTCACACCAGTTTGTACAGATCTGTCAGCTGGCCAGTTTTAGGTGATATAACACAGTCTGGGGTAGGTGACACAGTGACATAATGTCCTAGTGGTGCCTCTGACTCTGCCCTTGATCACAGCCTGTAATTGCATTGATTTTTGTGACTGCATTGAGTTCACTGAGAACAAAAAATACATTTAAACCTTGATGGGAGATCTACTGGCTTTCTGAGATGGCAGCTGCTGTCTTTGAATATTTTTTTTCTAATTTTTTTAGCAATAATTTTTTCTAATTAAAGTTATTGCTTGACCTCTTGTCTGACCTGAGGTGTTTCTCTGTTTGCAGGTGACAACAGATGCTTTTTGTTTTCTGTTTTCCCCACTCTGGCTGTATACACATACACAGGCTACAATGACCACTACATGTATTTAAACCATGGCCAACAGACTATGCCAAATGGACTTGTAAGTATTCAGAAATGATGATTTGGGAATTGGATTTGTGGCTGGCGTTCGGAAGTGTTTTGTGATTTTTTTTTTTTCTTTCTGAGAGCAGATTTATTTCGCTTGTTATTCTCTGAGGGAATTTGCCTGCCTGAAGCATCACAAAACAGTGATGTGTGTAACTGAGGACTTTCCTTCTGGCTGCTCTCCCTTCCACACCAACTGCTTTTGGAATTATGGAGGAAAAAGCCCAGCAGAATGAGAGTGCAGACATTGCTGCTGCTGTGTGATGACAGTGGCAGGAGCTCCCCTACTCCAGTTCACAGATGAGCTCTCCAGATGCAGAGGAGTTTCTGCAGAGCTACAACACACCACCTGTCTTGGAAATGCTTTACAGTTTTGGAGCATTATGTGCCCATAACTTTGGGAATTGCAGCAGGCTGGAATTCACTTGCTCTAGAGAAAGTGAACAACATCAAATTACATTATTGGTTTCTGTAGGTACTTTCCTAAATGGAAAGGAGGCAACAAACCCAAGCACTGCCACTCTGTTTGAAATGGAGCTGTTAGCAGTCAATAAACAAAAGCCAGGAGCCTAATTTCTGGCACAAGTCACAGGTATTTGTACTCTCTGAAGCACAGAGGTAGGGCAGCATCACTCAGGTGAAGTTTTAGTTGTATTAAGGAATAGTACATGTGGGTACAGAGGCTGAGCTTCACTCAGAATCCCCCTTTCTTCGCCTACCCACAGAAGTGTGGCATAAATACTGACCACAGCAGCTTATTCTCAGGTTTCCAACTTCCCCAGTGTGTTTTCCCTGTGCAGGCTGTGTTTAATGTGCAGGTTTTCTCCACAGGGGATGGGTGGACAGCATGGCTACTTTGGGCTCTGGATAGACAGTGACTACGGGAAGGGCCACAGCAAAGCCAAACCTCGGTGCACCACCTACAACAGCCCCCAGCTGTCAGCCAAGGAGGATTTTACACTGGATGCCATGGAAGTTTGGGCAGTAGGAGACGCCCCTGAGAGTGCAGGGGTAGGTGAAATTGTGAATTGAACCCGTGAAATGATGTTCTGGTTGGAACAGGAGATGTGAATGCAAAGCTCACAGTTGCAGTTTTCTGTTTAAACACTTTGTCTTCATTGCAGTGGATAATATTTTCTTTACCTGTGTTGCTGTGTGTTTTGTAGCACCAAAGAGCAAAACTGTGGTGGAATTATTGAGGGTATCAACAGGAAAGAATATCAGGAGCCATGAGGTGTAGAGCCAGAATTGCAGTATATGAATTTCAAAAGGCCTTTTTGATACTGAGGGATGGTCTCTGGGAGGAACCTCCTTGGAGTGGCTCAGTTAAACCCAGAGTTTCTAAAAGCACTGGAAATTCTCAAGTGAAGTCTAATCTGTAGTTCAGGAAGAGACCCAAAAGCTTTCTTTATAAGTAACTTTAAATTTAGTATTGTCTTACCATAAATTTATGTGAATAGGTTTATGCCAGTCTTTCTGGACTTGGTTTATTTTTTGGGAATGAGTAGGAGCCCTCTCTCCAGCCTCCTCTATCCCTGCAATTTATTTTCCTATTAAACTGTCTGGTCTGTACAGTTTGGTGAGGTTTTGAAATTAATTTCTTTTTAGTTTTTACTTATTTTCATATTGAATTCATGTACCCTGACTTCACTGGACACACAGAGCAAACTGTTCACAGAAAATGTTGAATTGTAACTGGATCTCTTCTTTAAAAACCTCACATCAGCACTTCAGACTGAGGTGGGGTTAACCAGGATGTCCTGGATGGCTTGTAACCTGAATAAACTTGAAATAGCTCACTGTCATCTCAGGAGCAGTTTATGGCTATTTTATGTAGCTGCAGCAATAAAAATCATTTGGTCTATTTGTGGATTTTGAAATTGGAAATATGTCTTCTCCATTGTGCCAAGCTTGCAGACCACATCACTTACAGATTTTTGAGTGTCCTTTCCCTGTGGCTTGATCCTGACATTTTAAATTGACTGTATTTTATTTTGTTTTGAAGAGAAAAGGTAAGAAGAGTATCCTGGATGTGGATCCTCAGGCTCAGGCCCTGTTGGAAATGGCTGGAAAAAGCCGCCAGAGCGAAGGTCTGCGGGAGCCCATGGAAGAGGAGGAAGATGATGATGATGAGAGCTAAAGGAGCCACAGTAACACAAAAAAACTTTACTTTTATTTGCTTCAGGTGGTGATGATGTTTCTTGGACAAGATATTTTTTCCTTTTTTTTTTTTCCCCTTGAATTTACCTCATTATCTGGGACAAAGCTTAAACCTTGTACTTGTGTAATATTTAGGTCTAAAATATTTAGGTGATACTTAGGCATTATTCTGCCTGAAGGGTTTTGTTTGGGGAGGACAGAAAAATTAACTGGGGACATAATCATTAGGCATGGCTGAGCTCCAGCTGAATATGAATGTGCTTTCATTCCCCATAGATCATGTCTGCACACTGAATTAAAAGCAGCAGAAGTTATTGACAGTTATGGCTTTCTGTCCTGGAGGATTGATATGTACATAGTTATATATTTATAAAACCTGTTCAAGGCACTGATTAAAGCTCTTATACCTCAACTGCACATATTTATTTGCATGCAATGAAATTAGTCAGCAAAGCATACAAACTGTAATGATGTCTTACACTGGTGAATAGAATAGTCCACATGATGCCATATGAAGGGTGCTATTAATTTGCATTATTTCAGTTAAAGCATTAAATTTCAAGCTTTCTAAGTCAGATTTTCAGCAGGTGATTCCATGTGAGCTGTAGGATGTCCAGAATAATTATACAGCAGCAAGTTTTATAGTACTACACTATCCCCAGTGCATCTCACTTAATCTGTTTCTGCAGAAACTTGTCTGTTGCTTTGTAAACTTAGACCAGAATCATTGGAGCCATATTTATCCTAAAAATGGGCCATACGTCCAGCAGAATTCTCTAGAGAAGGTGCATTCTTTATTCTTATGAGACTGGAGTAAAAGATCAGGCTGTAAAAAGGGCTGAGTGAGAAGCAGCCACATTTAATTGGGAATAGGATCTGCAGATCATCTATGCCAGTGAAATAAAAATCAGGGTTATGTCTGTAAAATGTTTAAAGAAGATTGCTGTACACTTTATTTCCACACAAGGAATGATTACTCTGTTATGGAAAGGAATCCCCACAATGTGAAATGCATTTGTTGGGGTTTGTGCTCTGTTTTGTGACTCTTCACCAGTCAGCACCAGTTTTGTCAAGTCTCTTATACTCAGGACTTTTTCTACTTGAATTAGTTCCCATCTCTCAGTAAGTATTAGTTTGAACTTGCTAATTCTATGTGTAATTAACTTGTCAAAAATAACCCTGATTTCTACCAGGGGCTGTAATTTCTGACTCAGCATCACGTGTTTGGTTATCAGTGTCTGTCAGTCTTTCTCCTCCTGAGGATAAGGACTGTGTCCAATCCCCTTTGTCCTGGCATGAGTTTGTCTTCTTTGCAGCTTAGAGAAAAACAACACAATTCTATAATTTCTGCTCATGTGGCCTTCCTTAAAATTCTTTCCCTTGGTTTTTCCTTGTATGAGATTTTTTTTTGCGCCCCACCTGTTCTTTTTCATAGGGAGCCAGATTTGAATATTCTGAACAGTGTGCCTTAATGTATAATTTTTAAAAATTATATTAAACAACATGAATTTAGCCTTGAAAGGAGAGCATGAAGAAATCCCTCCAGCCAGGCATCCTAAGACTCAACTGTGTATTTTGTAGAGTACCTGAATTAATGCTTGAGACATTTATATGCTGTTTGTTCCAGTACAGAGAGTGCTGTAAAAGGCCTGGGAGAATGTCCTTTTATGCTGTATTTGTTTAGAGAAACCAGATAATCTCCCAAGTTTGTTACACACAGAAAAAAAAAAAGCATCAGAACAATTGCACTGATAATTTTGTATAGTTTTCTTCTCTCTATATATTAATAATATTAAATTTTACAGTGTAAGGAGTAGTAAGTACGTGATGCTGTCTGTGGGTGTGGTGATAGTAGCTTTTGTTTGAACATTCTCAAACTCCCACCATAAGTCTCAGAGGTCTTTTTCACTTAGCAGTGACTAAGCCTATAAAACACTCCCATGTGGATGCCATACAGGATGAGACAGTTGAATTTCTGCACTTAAACATAAGATAAACAGCTAGGCTTTATTTTCCTTCCATTACAAGGCAGAAGCTTGTTTTTGAGAACTGAAACCAGCTGCAAGGATATTAAAAAAAAATAAAAATTGTATTGTAAAAAGCTACTCTCCACCAAAAATATTTCAGTGGCAAGGTTTTCTTTGATTTTTAATGAGTGTCAGTATAGCTGTTTCTTTCTAGACTGTGCATCCAAAATGTAATCCTGTTTCAACTTCATCTTGTGACTATCAGCATAGCACTGTGACCTCTGAAATTGTGGTTTTTTGACAAGTTTGTGTCTGAGACTCTTCACTGTGAAGGTGTTCAGCTGGGGCAAGAAGAAAACTGACACTGGCACTTTAGCAAATGTCTCAGTGAAGCATTATTTACTAGGTTGGATTTACTGATCCAACCAGCAGATGGGATTATTCCAAACTGTTCTTTAAATGTAAAAGATGGGCTTGGGAGAGACTCCATTTTTCTTTTAACCTGAACGTAATGATATAGAAATCTGGGCTTCATGCTCATGCACCTAAAAATGTCCAGAAAGCTTTGTCAGCAGTGGGTTTAGCTGTGATCTGAACAGCTCAGTCCCTTCTGTGCAGTTTTGACTCAACTGCAAAGCTCAACATCCCTGCTGTTTTCCTAACTCACCTTTACTCTGAGGCTCTTGTGGAAGCGATTCCCTTTCCCATTAAATCCACCCACTGCTGAGCATTGGGTCTGATCAGCCTTCCCTTTTTCTCCTGGCAGTCACACAGGTACAAAAACTGACAGCTGAGGGTTTGCACTTCAGCTCCCTGCTCTGTTTGACACAGTTTCCCTCACAGTTTCCTTGAAAGTCTTGCTCTGAGTCAAGTCTGGATATCTGGGAATCCACAGACACTATAAATTCAAAGGAAAGAAATGCTTCAAAGCAGGTCTTTTCCACTCTTCTAATTAAAACATTAAAGGACGTGTCTAAATCACGAGTCTCACTCAGATACTTGTCAGTAGATTTTTATTAATAAAAATGATCTTTATTTAAATAAATAAAATCTCAGTTTGTGCACAATAGATATTTTTCTGTACAGGTGTGAAACTTTTTTTGTCTGGGACTAGCACAGCCTTCTGGAATACAGATCAGTGTTATAAAAATACACCTGCTCTTGGTTCAGGAGCCACTCTGGAGGTTTCTGCAGACAGCTCAGGAGTGAGTACAGGAGTCTCTGGTGTAAGTGCTGTTGGTACAGCTGCTCTTGGGTACCTTCAGGAAGGATGTGTGAGTCACAAAGCCCTGGACTGGGATTCTCCAGCAGCACAGCTCTGTTCCAAGAGTGTTTCAGAGCAGTCTCAGTCAGTTGTGCCGTCCCTTTGTGTGCTTTGGGGGGCAGCAGCGCCTCTCACAGAGTTTGACGAGCTCGGACACCACGAACACTGAGGAAGCCAGGCCGGTGAGGAACAGCAGGTCTGGGACAGGAGGGAGTGGAGGTGAGCTCAGCTGGGCAGGAATTCCAGCCCAGAGCCTTCCTGCGGCTGGGAATTGTGCTGCTGAGCCCCTGGGGACTGTCCCTGAGAGTTAGGGACACCACTGCAGCAAAGGGCCACCCACAGCTGGGACAGTCCCCTTGGAGGGTGGAAACAGGAATCATTTGGGATCCCTGCTCGTGACAGCAGCCTAATGTAGATGTAACACGGTGTGGTAGGGTGCAATTTGCTGATTTAAAGTAAAATCTGTGTTGCATTTCAGCTGGGAAACTGAAGTTTAACCCAGCTCCTTCCAAAGGGAGTGTCTGCATAATGATCTGAGAAATATCATCATAAAGAGCTGGAAAATCTTGGCATGTCTCCATTTACTTGCATTTGGGTGCAGTAAATCAAAATTCAGAATCTAAGATGGGATAATATTAAATGCTACTACTATTTGGGTACAGCTCTGTGTAAATACACAGAGATAGGAGCTGTTGGTTGATTTTCCCTACCAGTGATGTGTTGGGAGCTAATGGAGCACACTGGGAACACCATCTGCCTTCTAAAGTCACTTTAAGGAAAAAAAAAAATCCCCAAACCCAAACTATTATTTATTTTGCACTTACCTAACACTCCTAAATTCTCTGTCTGGAAGACCTTTTGCAATGGAGGGATGTAGATAACAGCCAGCTGTCCCAAAAATGACCCAAGCACGGAATACAAGAACATGCGGTTTCGGAAAAAGCCGATTTCAAATATCAACTTTGTCTAGAAAAGGGAAAAAAAAATGAAAAAGTAACTTTTCCCAATCTCTGTTGGAGCTAAATGTCACCCTGTTTCTTAACATTTCATCTCTATTACATTTTAAGTAACATAAACACTAACTTAGAGCTACGTAATTGAAAGTGTAGTTGCGCTTGAACTGTGATGGATAATTTGTCTATATAAAAAGTTGATAAAAATCATATTGCTTTAAATAACATTAAGAAAAACCCTTACTGTGCAAAATGCTGGTATCTATTGTTTATGTTTGTGATTTGAGACAAGAAATTACTGCTGACAGAGCCATCTCACCTGAGAGCGACATGTCAGGGCGTTGAAGAGGTCAAAAAACACAAAACAGGTAAAAGTCATCGTTGTGGTTCGAGGGGTTATGCCTCCTTTTGGATTCTGGAAGCACACAAAAATTCAGGGGTTAGTTTAACCTTACAAAAATATGCCAATTCAATAGAAGAATTAAATGTTCCCTTTAATGAGGCCAGTCAAATCCAAGGGTAGTAAAACAAAGGAGTAAATCTAGTTCTGGTTATTATAGCTAGCATTCAGTTCTCTTTGCTAATTTTAAAGTTTATGATCTTATCAACTGTATTTTAAATACTTAAACCGATGTGGACTTTGAGTGAAGAACATTCTGAATTAAATTACTGAAACTTAAAGTACCAACAGCAATCCATTGTACTCAGCATTTTCTGCTGGGAAAATGTAAAGCTCGAGGTAAAAAGTCCCTTGAATTTTTGATGCCACATCAAGTAAAATGTTTCCCATTGTAGATTGGAAGGACCAAATTAGAGGTATCAGAGGGAGGCAGGAGCAGAGCTGGGAGCTGACCCTGCTTTCTCAGCCCTCTGCCCACACTGATCCTTCCCTGTGGGATGGATTCCAGAAAGTCCTTCTCATGTCCTTCACAAACTGCCCTCACCTTGTGCCCCACCCACCCTGATGGAAACAAGATCCCAGAGCAGATTTCCCTCACCTCCTTCCAGAAGACAAAGAGAGTTCCACTGATGATGATGAGTGCTGACATGAAGATTTTCAGGATCAGGGATTTGCTGAGGATGGTGTCTGTGATGCACCGGGGGGGCTGCTTGATGGTGTCCTTGTCAACAGGCTCAACCCCCAAGCTGCCTCCAAGAGAAGCAAAGGGCTGTGTTAATTAATGCAGAGTGTCCCAAAATGGACATCCTGAGAAACCAGGATGGAGCTGGAGGATGCAATTCTTTGGAACACGGCATGAATATTCAAGCAAGGTGACATAACCCCCAAATTTGTTACTGATCATGACACTGATACCAAAGGTCTTTTCTGCATATTGAGCTGCTAAAATAACATTAAATCATGAGACCAGTGTCCCACCCTGGAGTGAAAGCTAACTGGTTGGAAGCTGTAATTGTATTTAGCTGTAGTTGTAATTAGCAGTGGGTGAGGTTCCTAAGTCTCGTGATTTTGGGGCATATCCCCACTACTCCCTGGCCATTCTACCAGCAAGTGATGCTTTCAGGATAACAAGCCATTCCTAGTTAAAAAATGGAATAGTTAACTGATTCCACCGTAAAACAGGAAAATGCAGAAAACCTCAAGTAAATGTGAAGTGCTTTCTGAAAGACCAGGAGGGAGCAAAAGTGCAGCTTATTGAACCACTGATGATGATTGATGAGGAATCACAGCGGTTTGTGTTCCTAGGCCAAATTCAGACACATTAAACACAAGATTATTTTGCCCAGTGGACTCTTCCATACCTCTGTGCTGGCGGCCCGTCCATGATGATGTTGATCCATAAGATCTGCATAGCATTGAGGGGGTTTGGTAGGTTGAGCACTGTTGACAGGGTAATGAGGCTCAAAGCTGAAATGCTCCTGCAAGGCACAGAACATTATTCTCCAGGGCCTCACCCCCAAGGTGCTTTCACAGGAGCTGAAGCCAACAGGAACTTACGTGCTCAACTGGAACCGGACGAAATTTTTTATGTTGTAAAATATTCCCTTTCCCTCTTCTATTGCATTCCTGGAAGGGAGAGGGGAGTTTATTAAGTCAAGAGCACTCACACAGTTTTACACTGAGCTCCCCGTGACACTCAAAACACAAATTGTCTTTTGCAGCCCTTCTATCAGTGGAAGTTCAGCCAGCTCAGGAGGAGGTTGTCAGTGCAGCTTCTCACTTACAATTCCTTTATCAACGAGCAGATCTGAAAACCTGGGTCACGTGGGCAGGTTTTGGTTCATAAAGCAGGCCTGGGACCTATTTATAGACTCACTGTATCCTGCCCACTCTCTCTGTTGTCATGAACCAACAGAGCATTGCAAATTATGGTTTTCCTCTGAGCTTCCTGGATAAGGCAGGGCATGAGGTGGAATCATAAAAGTTGGAAAACACCTCCAGGATCACCGAGTCCAAATTTTGACTGAAAAAAAGCTCTGATCTACCCAGACTTCTAGGTGAGCTACACCAGTGAGAAACCACGGCTTTGAGGTGAGAGGTGTCTTGGTCAGCACCACTTGGAATAAAAGTCATTGCCATGAACGCAACTAAAGACGAGTCACAGCCACCCTGGGGCTCTCCACTTCCATTGCCAAGCCTCCTCACACTATTGCAAATGAAATTCCCACAGTGGGCAGCCAGAAAGGAGCTGAAGAGTAAGAAAACCTCTAAACTTACATGACTTTTGAGAAGTCATCATCCACCAGGATCATGTTGGCTGCCTCCTTGCTGACGTCCGTCCCCGCCTGTCCCATGGCGATCCCGATATCCGCGGATTTCAGCGCCACGGCGTCGTTGACACCGTCCCCTGTCATGGACACCACAGCACCAGCCCTCTGCAAGGCCTGTGGCAGGGGACAGGAAAAGCCAGTTTCAGACTCCGCACTGTTTGCTTTGCTCTTCTTGGATTGAAAGATCAGAAGCTCTGTTGGACTTTGAGGGTAAAACAGACTCGGCACCGCACAAAACTCAGGACAAAGAATTTAGGAGACTGTTTTTTTCAGGAGTGAAGGGAATCTCACAACTCCAGCAGAAGTTAGAAGAGGGGAGTAAAACCTTCAGAAATCCTTCTGATGTTACAGTTGCTAATACCTCACTAGTTTTTTTTTTTTTTGTATGCCCAGGCACAGGCTTGCAAGAAAAATCATAAAAACATAGAATCATAGAATCGTAGAAGATCCCACAAGGATCAAGTCCAATTCCACAGCTAATACCTTCAGAGAAACAGTGCCAAGTGCTCTAGCTGGGGTTTTACAGTCCTTTAGTTTGAGCTGATGCTGCTGGGGAAGACCAGATCATCCAGAGAACTGAGGCTCCCTCCCCCTTGTACAATGAATTTCAGAGGCTCTTAGTACCTTTATTATTTTTAGCTTGTGCTTTGGACTTGTTCTGAAGAAAATGGAAACCTGAAAAACAAACAAAAAACACTAAATATAATCTCATATTAGATGGAAGCTATTGGAAATAGGCTTTTTTTTTAATACAATCAAAGCCATTACATTTTGGACAGTGGAGGAGAGCTCTGCCTCTGTCAGTTGGTCCAGCTCTTCCCCAGACATGGCTTTCAGCTTCCCATTGCAGAGACCAATATTCTGTCCTGCAAAGAAAAGAGGCACTCACACTCTAAATATCAGTGGATTCTCTAATCCTAGCAATGCTGTCTGTGTCTTCTAAGAGCCTTACACTGAGGTTTTGCCATTCCTGGTGCTGAAATAGTGGAACCAATTTACTGGAATTTGGCCCAGAGTCGTAGCTGCACTATACTCCACTTAATGTTTGTTTCAGTGGAAAAGCAAAACCTCAGTGACCTTTAAAGTCTCTAGTGCACACACAAAAACGATGATAAAGTTGATTATTGGGGGATAAAACACTTGACTGATGTGACAGATGTTAGCACAGACCCCCAGGAAAGCAGCAAAGTTTGGTACCTATAGCCATGGCCGTTTCCAGGGCATCTCCAGTGACCATCTTCACTGCCACACCAGACTCAAACAGGACCTGAACAGCTTCTCTCACTCCAGCCCTTGGGGGATCAATTATTCCAACCAGACCCAGAAACGTTAGTTTGCCAAGTTCTGGACCTGAAGCCAAAGCAAGTACTGGTAACAGAGGGGAGAAACAAAAAGAACAAATTGTTAATGCTGTATTTCCATGCTTTAAAAGGAATATTTAGAGAAGTTATTAAATTGCCTGTTTTCCAGCAGAAAAAGTCATTAAAAGCAGATCTTTAGTCATTACAATCAGATCTTGTATAGACACAAAAATTCAGTCCACTAAAGAATAGTTTCTCTGAATGAGAGCATTTCTGCTTGACATGTTTCTCTTAGGATTTCTTTCTTTCTAATTTTGAGCTGTCTACCACGTCTTCCCTAAATGCAGATGGATTAAATCTGGACAGTGTTATCTTAAACCAGACACTATTAAACTACTAAGTTAAACAACAACATTCCTGCAAAAACTCACACTTTAAAAAAAACCTAAAAATGTGAAATGTAAATTCAGTTAAACCAGCGAAACTCCCATCATGTAAACACATTTATCTCTGTTCTTGGAGCACACCCGTTATCATTCAACCATCCTTAAATCACTCCAGGATACTTTGCCAGGGGTTCATGTCAGTGTTGCTTTGATGATGGAATCAAAAGCTGCAGCAGCTGCCTGAGTTAATCACTTCCCTTCAGAGCAGTAATTTGCCATTGCCACGAGGGCAGATGATTTGGATATTGTAAATCAAGCGCTGCACGGGAGTTCCTAACCACAGGACACGGGGTGGGAGAATCTGTACATGAGCTACACCATCCTCCAGATGCAGCTGCCAAGGCTTGTTCTCATCTTCTTACAACCTGGGAAAGGTGTCTGTGTTGTTGTGTGGAAGTCTGAGATGTTGCTGAGGGGATGTTTCTGCTGATGAAGGAGGTGACACGTGTATAAAACTCCTGTGGGCTGGGCACTGACAAGCAGTTGGGATCAGGAGATAGAGAGATTTGGGCCTAACAAAGGGTTGAACTGAGCTTCAAACAAAAATTTCAGTGCCCAAAATGTTTGGAACTCCTTTAAAAGTGGCTTTTTGTTGGTGTCTCCTCCAAAACCAAAACCTGGCAGAGCAGCACTTAGATCAGGCCCAGCACAAAGCTCTGCAGTGCAGCACCCTGAGCGTATCCCAAGCAATCAGAGCACTCCATGGAACACAAACATTCACATTTCCAGAGCTTATTTCCTCCTTTCAAACTCACTTATTTAAACCCAGAAAAAAAAAACAGGAAAAAAAAAAAAAAAAAAAAGAAGACCAGCAGACCTAAGACACAACCCTTGGCACTCTGACAAGTGTTGGGAAGAGATCATGAAAGCGATGCTAAGAACGGAGGGCTTTAAACTGAAACAGGGGACATTTAGATTGGAGATTAGGAATAAATTCTTTCCTGTGAGGGTGGTGAGGCCCTGGCACAGGTGCCCAGAGAAGCTGTGGCTGCCCCTGGATCCCTGGAATGTCCAAGGCCAGATTGGACAGAGCTTGGAGCAACCTGGGACAGTGGAAGGTGTCCCTGTTCATGGCAGGGGGTGGGATGAGATGAGTTTAAAGTCCCTTCAACCCAAACCACTCTGTGATTCTGTGAGGACTGAGCCTCTGCCCAGCCTAACCACATCAGAGCAGGAAAGTTTTAGGCCAGATAACCTGTCAGCTTAAAGGACTGACCTCGAAGTCCTGAGGAGCCCATTCTCTTCTCCTCCTGCTGGTAGAGGGCTTTTTGCTGGGGCGTGAGTGACAGCGAGATGCCACCACTGTTGTACAGAGTGCAGTGCTGGATGACTTCTTCAAATGCTCCTTTCATGAAGTAAATATCTTCCTGATCCTTTAAAGCGAGGAGAGAATACACTTTATCCAAAAAAAGGAGCATATTTTAAATTAATAAGTTGTTAACTGTAGGTAGAAAAGATCCTGTTTCCCCTTTTACTTGTTTCGAGAAATGCCCAGGAACATTTATTATGGATAGGATGGGATATTTTTGCTCTGGCCATTTTTCAGCCCTCACAGACAGCATGGTAATGAAAAGGTTGGTGAGTTTTTAAACCACAGCATAATATCAGCCAAAACGAGCTCCTTAACCCAGGAAGGGATAAAATTTTCTCCCAAACACCAGACCTCTCTCTCCCTGTCAGTTATCTCTGAAAAGCTTTTGTTTTCCACTGTATGAGAAGTATTCCCTCCTCCCATTCAAACACAATTTTATGAGCTGAAAATCCACCCAAGCTGGGAATTTTGAGGTTTGCTCCCTTTTCTCCCAACATAGTTAACTCCCGAAAACATTATTTGCTGAAGAGATACCATTTCATGCCCATTGTTGAGGTGCACAATTGGAAACACGAAACCAGCCCCTGCCTCTGTTTGCTTTACCTGATTTTTCAGTGTGCATTTCACAGCCACCCACCTCTGCTCGGGGCTGAATGGAATTTCCTTCTTTCTTACATGAACGTTCTTTATGTCAGCTAATTCCTGATTTACCTGATTTTTCAGTGTGCATTTCACAGCCACCCACCTCTGCTCGGGGCTGAATGGAATTTCCTTCTTTCTTACATAAATGTCCTTTATGTCAGCTAATTCCATCTGAAGCAAGGTAAAACAAAAAGAGCACTGTGAGGCCGGGCATTGCCAAAAACTGAATATATTTTCCATTTCACAAGGATTGACTGTTGACTGTCAGATGCTACACAGCTCAAGAGAAAACTCTCTTTTTGAGAAGAGCAAAACTCGTATTTCAGACCCATTTTTTTCCTTTTGGTGTGCCCGGTATGGGATAAATTAAACTGGAGTTTGAAGCTTGATTCCTGATAAATTTTTAAAGAATTAGGGAGCTGCCCTGCCTTTTTGTGAGGCTTTGGGTCAAAGGAGGATCAAGTCCATTCCCTAAACCTATGGCAAAACAATGGGCTGAGCAGATTTCTGGGTTTCTTTTCTGGGTTATTTCCCAGCATCTCCACTTGAAAGAAAAAAAGGAAATAGCAAATAACAGAATGGTCAATTGTGGATGTGGTTTTGAATTATTTCCTGATGAATTACGCTCCAAAAGCAATTTCATCAAAACCTTTCAGCCCAAATCAATACACTCCTGCTCCAGCAGAGTGTGTGGGTGTTCCAGGTGAAGTGGGAGAGACTGGAAGCTGCTTTTGATCACCTTTGTCCCCAGCTCCCACCAAACCGAAACATTAAAAAGAAAAATAGGAAAGACAACCTCCCTCATATTCTGCTCTTGTTTGGCTGCTGAATTCCAGAGCAGGAGGAAGGCTTTAACTCAGCATTTGGGGAAATAAAATGCCATTATTTAAAAAGAAAAAAAAAATAAATCACAATTTCACTGCTAGAATGAGGAGCTTTAAAAGCAGGCGGTAAGATCAGATGTTTGCAGGGGCATCATTTCATCAGGGACCTCCTGTGCCTCACAGCCCACCCGAGGGCTGAGGCCACGACTGGTGACACTGATGAGGTCACACCTAGAGGTGTTTCACAGCTCTGAATGCAATATTCATAAAAACATATTGTTTTACATAATCATGACTAGGAAAAGGTAAAAGCCAGCAGATGACCCAAAATGAGGGTGACCTCCTGCCATGCAATGTGGCCTGGACTGTTCCTGCCCATTTTTAACTCTTGTCTTCCCTCCTGGACTCTTCATTGGCACGTGCAGGAAATATAAAAAAGGCTGTCCTGTCTGAGCCCAACAGAAATGCATTACCCAGCCTAACTGGAGGACTAACCCAGCCAAACAATGATTGCTGTCAGCACAGGAGCTCGAGGAACGTGTTTGTCCATGACTAGAGGCTGACTGGGAGAGGCAACATCTGTCACCTTGGGCAGGGGAGACAAGGGAGGACTAAAACCAGTCTGGGGGATTTAAAGCAGCCTCACTCTGCTGCCAGACCTCACAAATCCAGCTTTTTATTTATTTAATTAATTTATTTATTTGAATTGCAGAAAAAAAATTAATTTTTAAGGCTCTTACCTTCATTGCCAGGGCAATGAGAGCTCCTTCTGTGGGTTGTCCTATCACACTGTTCTTCCTGATCACGGCGTTGTTGACCACACAGCCAGCCTGGAGAGAGGGACAGCTTTACATGGGCTGTTTTTGTCATTACTGAAGTCACAGCTTCACTAAAGTCACAGCTTTTCCATCTCTTTAAATGGAATAATGGAGGACTGGGGAATGAAAGGAACCACATCCCAAAAGTTTTGGGGAAAGGTTTCCCCGCAGCAGCATCACTTGTGTTTTCTAAAGCCACTCAATCCATGAGATACACCAATATTTTGGTAAAATATTATGCTTTGGATAAATTAGCATCAAGAAAACATGAGATACTTCTAATGAGCTTGATGGATCATGAAAATGAAAGCTCAGTCTCCCCTGCTATTGTTTCTAATGTGCAGTATGAATAAAACAGGATCTAATCTCCATTTGAGGTTCCAGCTCAAATCATTTCACCTCTCAAACACTCCACTTTAGCCTACAGCTGAATGTTCAAAATTTTATGTAAAGCTGACACAACACCCAGAGAACATCACAATAAATTTATAAACTGACTGTTGTAGCTGGCTAATGTCTAGAGTCTCTGCACATTAAAAACCTGAACAGGGTAAAATGTATTGGTTTCTCCTCTGCCAGAATTGTATTTTTATTCAGAATATCACTGACTCCTGAAGCTGATGGCTCTGGTCTCTCCCTACATCATGATCACTGCCTTTCACTCCTAAGCATCAGGAATTCCATCACACTCAGTGTTTCCATGAGAATGTTTTAGCAAGACAGTCCATTTTAGAATTACAAAAGTGGGTGTTTTTTTCCACACTAATATCCACATTTATTTGTGCAGCTGAAAACTGAATGTAACTAGTGACAAGCTGGTTCATCATTTATACTTACCTCCACGAGTTTCCCGATGGAGATGTTGGAAAATTCTTTAAGGATCTCCTTGGATGGCAGCAAATAAACATTTCCTTCTCCATTGTAGCCCACACCACTGACCTGGGGGAGGGAGAGAGAGAGATGGGAAATTTCCCCTTTGCCAGGCAGGACTGGACTGCAGATGGGTGCAGGGGGCTGCACTCAAGAAAATTCTCATTTTCAAGTAGTGCAGGGGTTCTTCTTTCTCTCCCAAAGCAATGCTTAAAGGAAAGGTTGCAGACAGTGACAATATCACATTAAAATGGCTTTTTAGGGACAAAAGGAATCAGTTTGTCCTTTAGGGAACTTGTTTCTGTGATTCCAAAAGTCTCCTGCAGCTCAGGGGAGAGATGATTGCACACCTATGGCAACAGTGGCATCACTGGGTTTGTTCCAGCCCTGCCCTCCTGATGAAGTGGACAGTGGATGGGATGGATCTGCAGGAGGATCCCAGGGCATGGAGAGGAAGGAGAAACACAGATGTTAACCCAATGTGTGTCTGCAGAGGGGCTCTGCTCCCCGTGGGCTGGGCTGCACCATTCCAACCACGTGCCAGTGCTCATACCACCAAAATAAGGGAAAAGGGTGAGAAACACAGGGTAGAAAATGTATTTAATTCTGAGTGAGTCACTCTGTCCCAGTAAACCTATTCCCTGTCTCCTCTGCCTCACATTTTGCGTTTTTCCCCTCATTTTGCACAGAGAGGAAAAGAACCAATCAGAGAATGAAACTGCTCTTATGACAAATACTCCTACAGGAGACGGAGCAGCAAGGATCAGTGGCAGATTCCAGTATTTACAATAAATGCAGGGAACAGCAGGTTATGGCACTGAACATCTCTGAACAGGTTTTGTACCTTCAGCCCCAGGGCCACCAAAATCCCTTTTTTCTATGGAATATACAAGAAGCTGCTTGGCTTGGGGCTGGGCCAGCCTCCCTGGTTGGGGTCTGAGTGAACCAGAGGCCAATCCAGCTCTGCTGGACTCCAGCAGGGTCAGCTCCTGGTGCCCACCTCTGCCTGGCAGCCGTCCGAGGTCACCAGCCGCGTCACCGTCATCTCGTTGGCCGTCAGGGTGCCCGTCTTGTCTGAGCAGATCACATTGCAGCAACCTGGGACGGGATGGTTTGGGTCAGGGCTGGTGAAATAACACAGCCCAGGGATTGGGAAGAGGGAGAACAAGTTTTGCTGATGGTTGTGTCTAAACTGCACCAGTCAAAGGGAGGAAAGGTGAAGAAATGGATGAGCTTCCTCTTCCTAACGGGGGAGGAAAGGATTTGAGTGCACACTGGGGCATCATTTGGGTGTGAGGTGTGGTAGGAGACACCTGAAGAGGGTCACACTGTCTTGGTCAACGTTTCTGAGTTGCAATATCACACAACAGAGCAGCTGCTCTGTTCCAAAAAGACAGATTCCAATTCCCACTCTGCCAATTAAGCCTTGCTCGTCTAAATCAGGAATAGCAGCCCTTCCCTGCCTCACCAAGGCACTGTGAGAGGAGATGGGTTACAGACTGTCACAAAAAATACTCAAAGATAGACACCTAAGAACAGAAACTGCCCCGTTGCTCTGCTTTGTGCCAATCCTGATCCAGTAAAGCACATTTTTCCAGAGCCCATTTATAAAATACCACAAAAGCAGAGCCACCCCTTTCCAGATACTTTCTGCTCCCAAGGAGGGGGGAAATTAATACAAAACATGAACCAGGCTGCAGCTCCCTTCTGAGTGTGGGTATCTTCCCTGGCTCTGGAGGTGATCACAGTGCTCAGGCACAGACCCCATGAGCACAATGACCTGCAGGTAAAAGCCTGGAGGGAAAATAAAGCAGATTGGGCTGCAATTAAATGAATCACACCTTTGAGGGATTAGCAGAGAGCAAAGCTGTGACCTCCAATGCCGCATTTTTAGTTCCTGATAATTAAAGGATTGTTTTTCTCCTTCTCAGAAGTTCAGCAGACCGTTTTGGCTGTGCCTCCTCTGCACCTGCAGTTCCACCTCTGTGAGTGCAGCTCTACCAGAACGAATTCCCTCACCAGGGAAAAGCTGTTTCAGATGTCCTGGGTCAGGGCAGGGACAATAAAATCAGGGGTGATAAGATTCCTTAACTGCAGAACAAACAAGGGCAGTTCAAACAATGGCAGTGTTTCCTCAGAGGACAGGTTTTAGCTGCACATTTTGGGAACTGCACGGACCAGGCTCGGTATTTATCGTGCATTTAATGAGTGCTGCTAAACAGACTCTGTGTCTGCTCCTTCACATCCCTCATACCCTGACCCGGGGCACAGCAGCAAAGCCTGGAGTGCAGCCACCTGGGAGAAAGGGACGAATTAAAGATAAGGGCAGCTGGAAGAACAATTCCATACTGTTTTGTTGTGCCCTGCAGCTGTGAGGATGTGCTGGGCGCCTTCTCAAGGTCCCCTCTGTCCCTCTCCTGTGACTTTTTGGAGAGCAGGGAGATGGCCACCCAGCCTGCAGAAGGATAAATTCCATTTTTCATGCTGCTAAGCTCGATTTGAGGGGGTGGGAGGGTCTTTTTTAGCCATACACTGAAGAAGTGGAGGAGATGGCTCTGCAGAAGGATCCCAGATCATGGAAAAGAAGGAGAAACACAGATTTTAACCCAATGTGTGTCTGCAGAGGGGCTCTGCTCCCCCTGGGCTGGGCTGCACCATTCCCAGCATGTGCCTGTGCTCATACCACCAAAATAAGAGAAAAGGGTGAGAAACACAGAGCAGAAAAGTATTTAATTCTGAGTGGGTCACTCTGGGTAAGCCTATTCCATATTATTTTTTTCTGGATCAGACCAAGGCTCCCGAGGCCAGCCTGTGGCTGTCCAGCTCAGATTTTGGAGCCTGGCAGGCATGACCAAGCCCTGTGGCCCCTTTACAGCCTTACCTAAGGTCTCTACAATGGGCAGCTTCTTCACAATCACCTTTTTCTTGGCCATGCGCAGCACTCCCAGCACCAGGGTGACGGTGACCACGATGGGAAGGCCCTCAGGGATGGCAGCCACGGCCAGGCTGGGGACAGCACAGACACAACAGCCTCAGCACGGGGCCCAAAGCACAAGAACTGACCCCCAAAAGGGGCTGAGTTTTCCTAAGGGTCTGAAGGGGATAACCACTGGCCCTCCTGGTACACTGTGAATACAAAAGCAGGATATTTATCCAGCCCTTTGGCCTTTTCCTGCAGGATTTTGACAGAGCAGTTCTTCTTCTTTACATTGCCAAGGAGCAGTGATTTCTGGCTAAGCAGGGATTTAGAGGCTGGATTTAGTTTCATTTATTGAACTTTCTGGGGATGGGAGTTGAATATTCCTTGGCATGAGGAAATCAGCCATGTGCAGCCCCTCACCTCCCCTCTTACCCCACGATGTGGGGGACAGAACCAGCTCCCCAAATGTCCCCACCCTCAAAACCTGCACCACCTGATATGCTGGAAAAATGCAGCCACAGTCTGTATATTCCACATTAGATATTCCTTGGGAAACTCCCAATGCTTGTAGGCATGCGCAAAATGTAATCCAGGAGACTTTATAAACCCATCATCTGCCCTCCAAAACTTAGGATTAACCATTTTTCTTTGCCACTGCGTCCCCCTGGGAGACAGGAGGATGGCACTGAGTCAGTTTGGCTCCTCTGTTGTCTCCTCACCTGGGATTTTTTTTTTTTTGTTTTTAATTCCACAGAACCCTTTTTAAAATCTTTTTTTAAGAATTGATTTTAGAGCCATGAGAGCACCAAGTTAAGAGGTTTGATGGGCACTACTGAAAACACTTTTTAAAATTGTGTTTGATTAAAGAAGCTGTGCATGCTTTTCTATGCTATCTATGAGATGTGCATTCCTTTCTTTAGATATAAATCCTGTAGGACCAGGAAAGAGTAATATTTGCTGTTGGTACACTCCCACTAAATTCATAGCACAGATAGGAAAGGGCATTCACAGCAGGATGAGGCAGAGATGCCAGTGAAGATTTTCAAGATAACAGTTTACAAAATTAAATAAACCCTCAAGCTTGGTTTTGGTTTTTCTTCACTCTGTTTAAACCTCATGTTAATTTTGCTGATTTTAATTTTAATTTTTTTAAAATTATTTTTTATTTTAAATCTCATATTAATTTTGTTAATTTTGTTATTTTTTAAAATTTTGTTACTTTTAAGTGCATAAGAAATATGCATTTATGAAAGGTTTTTACTCAAGTTCTCTTATATGAAATGCCCACAGTTTTGAACAGGGAATTTCAGGGGAATTTCATTAAGAATCAAAGAGAAAAGGGTTCTCCAGTCCTCACCTGACTCCAATGGTGAACATGCTGAGGAGATGCTTCCCTTGCAACCAGCCAATGAGCATTATCAAACCTGAATAATAATAATAGTAACAATCTGATTAAAAAATAATCGGATTAAAGAAAGAATTTCCAAAAATCTCCAACCTGTTTTAGCTGACGTAGAACTAAACCTGTTGTAATTTTTAAAAATGCAATGAGGCATTTTTCTACCCAGATCTCTCCTTCAGCTCAACCAAATCTCTCCTGCTGCCTCTGCTGGAGCCCTCAAAGTCCAGGTAACCCAAACCCAGCAGAGCTTTAGGAAGAGCTTTAGGGCACAGAGAAGTCCCACAGCCATCCCAGTGTGAGCTTTGCATCCCACTCACCAATTATCCCAAAGGAGAACAGGGTGAGCTGCTTGCCCAGCCTGTCCATGCTCTTCTGCAGGGGTGTCTTGGGAGTCTGGAAAAAATCAGAGATTGTTGGTTTTTCTTCGGTGGGTGTGTGGGATGAGGAGATGATGGTCAGCCCAGAGCAAGTGATACACACAGTCCTGGTTGTCAGTACATGATCCCTTGTGCTTGTCCCACCCTCAGCCCTCCAACAGGCAGAGCTTGTCCTGTCCTCCTCTCTCAGCCACTTGTCCCTCACTCACACGGGCATTTTGGGGCAGGAGCAGAACTGAACCCAGTGCATTGACTGCTGGAACTGCTCCTGCTCACAGACTTTCATCCAGCACATCCCAAATTTCCCCAGACAGGGACTGTGTTACCTCCTCAGCCTGCATCATCTTGAACACCTCGCCAAACTGGGAATTTTCACCCGTGCCAATAACCACGCCCTGAAAAAAGGGAAAAAGAGAGATGGAGGTGGAAAAACACAGAGAATCCCAGACTGGTTTGGGTTGGAAAGGACCTTAAGCCCATCTTGTTCTACCTCGTGCCATGGGCAGGGACACCTTCCACTGTCCTAGAGATCCCAAGGCCAGTGGATTTAGTTTCATTTATTGAACTTTCTGGGGATGGGAGATGAATATTCCTTGGACATGAATGGCCTTGGACATTCCAGGGATCCAGGGGCAGCCACAGCTTCTCTGGGCAACCTGTGCCAGAGCCTCCCCACCCTCCCAGGAAAGAATTTATTCCTAATATCCAGCCTATAACCTGCCCTCTGTCATTCACCTTTCCCTGTCCTTCCATGCCCACACCAAAGGAATATGTAATTAATGCCCAGGAGAAGGTCAGTGATGTAATTAATGCCCAGGAGAAGGTCAGTGATGTCAGGACTCACTTTTCCCTTCCCGTACCGCACCAGGGTCCCCATGAACACCACATTGCTCAGCGTGGTGATGTCCCCAGCTTCCAGCAGCACGCTGTCGGTCTTGTTGCAGGGCTCAGCTTCTCCAGTGAAACTGGATTCATCCACCAGCAGATCCGTAACCTGATTAAAAAGATGCATTTCTGGCACTGTTAAGATGAGGAATTTCCCAGCCAAGCTCGTTTCCAGCTGTATTTACCTCAATGAGCCTGAGGTCTGCAGGAACTCTGTCACCCACAGACAGGTAGATGATATCTCCAGGCACCAGCTCTCGTGCTAGAAGGTGCTGCAGTTTTCCTTCCCTTAGGCTACACGAGGAAAATGGAAGAAAAATAAAAGAAGAAATGGAACCGGGCTGTGAGGTTTTTATTCCTTCTGCAGGCAGGGGAGTGTGGCTGGCAAGAAAGCAAGAATCCTTGCCCCAAAGAGCCTCCAATGTAAATAAGAACAGAAAAATTTTCATACCAATGAGGAGAGGATTATGTTCAGTTTGGGCTTGGTTTTAATTCATAAACAGATGGGCAGGTTATGGATGATTTACATTTCAGAAGTGACTCAAACGTTGTTTATACAGTAGAGGAGCAATAAGAAGTTGGGCTTTCATGCTTTAAATAATGAATTGCAGATTCTTGAACCTAAAAAGAGGCTTTTTAAAGCTAGAATTACCCCTGGCATTCCATTGTTGCATTCAAAGTGGAGCCTTCCAGGCAGCTGGATGCTCCTGGTGTCATATCATAAATAAATAAAATACCAACAGTGGGGTTTGTAAGCTCCAGGGTGAACTTTGGACCAGAGGAAAACCCCACACCTCTTTGGCAGGGCAAGGCTTCCCTGAGCCTCACAATTTATTTCTGTTGGCTGCGACAAAACTGATTTGCAAAGACGTAAATAGAGAAAAACGTTTCCTGTAATTTCCAGCACTGATAACAAACATCAAAGCCATGGGGAAAGTGGTTGTGACCTGGCTGTGCCTGTGCCCCACATGTGTGTGCAGCCCCAGGTAGGACAGGAACCCCATCCCACCTGCACCTGCACTCCGGTGCTGCTTTGTGCCCGTCTCTTGGGGGGAAAAACTACCCTAAAGCAACAAAATATATACCCAGGTGAGGTTTTTTCTGCCTGGGAGACAGTGACATGCAGGATGCTACAGGGATTGGGAAGCAGGATTTTTCTGGGACCCCCCTGTCTCTTAGCATTTATTCAGTTCCACAGGGTGCCTACTCCTTATTTCTAATTTTTTCTAGTTTTTTTTTTCCTAATAATTAAACAAAAAATTCTAGTAATTTCTGATTGATACTGATTATTTCATCCCCTTTCCCTGTGACCTGGAGCTGCACCCATTTATGGTGCCACCCCTCCAGAGACCAGGTTCTCATTCTGTGCCCGGCAGGATGGAATAATTTTCTGGAATAATATTTTCTGGAATAATTTTCTTCTCCCATTGTCCCTGCCCTCTCAGCCCCACTCCCTGCTGACCCCCTGCTGCAGCCACCTCTCACCAGTTGCACTCGGGGGGCACCAACTTGTTGAGCTCTTCCAGAGACTTTTCGGAGCGATATTCCTTTGGAAGGAGAAAGGAGAAGAAAGTTGAATTACAGCAGAGAGCCAAGTTACAGCAGAGAACTCTTTGTCTCTTTCCTGCTGGCCATGGCCACGGAGCAGAGCTCTGCAGAACCCACCTGGATGAAGGCCACGGTGACCACGATGAGCACGGCCTGGGGACAGAGGGCAGTTACAGCTGTGGGCACTGAGGGACAGGGGTGGGGGCAGGACAGGGGCCACCACCACTGGGACAAAGGACTGGTGACAACCAATATGGGGATGGGGACAGGTGGCACCCACCATGGGGACAAAGGACAGGTGACACCAGCCATGGGAATGAGGAACAGGGGCCACCCACCATGGAGATGCAGGACAGGTGAGACCCACCACAGGGACAAAGGACAGGTGAGACCCACCACAGGGACAAAGGACAGATGAGTCCCACAATGAGGACAAAGGTCAGGGGCCAACCACCACAGGAATGGGGAACAGGTGACTCCCACCACGAGGATAAAGGACAGGTGACACCCACCATGGTGATATAGGACAGGGGCAACCCACCACAAGAACAAGGGACAGGGGCAACCCACCATGGGGACAAAGGACAAGTGACACCCACCAAAGGGATGGAGGACAGGGGCCACCTATCATGGTGATATAGGACAGGTGACACCCACCATGAGGATGCAGGACAGGTGACACCCACCATGGGGACAAAGGACAGGTGTCACACACCAGGGTGATGTAGAACAGGTAACAGCCACCATGGGGACAAAGGACAGGTGACACCCACCATGGTGATGCTCGCGGCATCCTCGTACTCCTTGGTGATGACACTCACTAAAGCTGAGGCCAGCAGCAGGAGGATGAGGGGGTTTTTGAACTGAGAACACAAGAAAAAACATGGAATGAGGTGCTGGAGCTGAGCTGGCTGCAGATGCCATCGGGGAGGGTCCCATCAGGGAGGGTCCCATCAGGGAAAGTCCCATCAGGAAGGGTCCCCAGGTGGTTTGGCTGCAAGGACCCTCTTTGCATCGTGGTCAGGTTTCTGCAGTTCCTGCCCCGTGGGTGATGGGTGGCCTTGGGGACCAGCAGGACAAAGCTCACCCCAAAGCACACAAATCCCCCCCACTTTTCCCCTTTTTGCACAGGCAGTGCTCCCCTTTGCAGACACACAGCACAGAGCTGATTCCAAAAGCTTCTTGGATGCACAGGGAGGACAAACAAAACCTTTACTGTCTTCTTAGAATCTGAAACCAGAAATCCTCTTTCATCTTCATTTTTTCTTTAATTAATCTGCTCAAATCTTCACCGGACCGAGGGCTGGGGGAGTCAGGTGCTCACTTGTTTCACTTTTAACCAGATTTTTGAGGCTCTTTTTCCTACCTGAGAGAATTACAGCTCTGTTTGACTGATGTGGGAATTGATGGAAGGGAATTAAATAGATGAAGATAAATCTGCCTGCTTTGTGCAACAGCTGTGTGGTGATGCTCAGCAGGAAAGGCAGGGTTTAAATTTATTCCTGTCTGGATCCAAAGGTGAAAGTCTCTCCATTTCTTCTCTTTAGAAAGGCGAGGCAAAAGGGGATGTTTACAAAAATAGCAGCTGGAAAAAGTCACAAAAAGCAAGGGGCTGCTGAGGGCTGTGAATGGTGCAGGAGCAGAGGCACCAAAAGGTTGCAGGAGGATCAGAGATGCACCAAAGAATCCCTTTGGTGTCCCTGTAGGAGAAACTGGTTCTTAAGGCTGAGCAGAAAAAAAACACCATCTCGATTTTTATCAGGAATAAAAGAATCCTTGGAGAGGTTCAGTGATGATTATCAAAAGCTTAAAGAATATCAATCATATCAAAACCAGAGAATAAATCATGAAATAAAAATGAAGTCTTTCAAAGCAACTCAAATGCTTGTGATTCAACTAAACAAGAAGATCAAACCACTGGCTGGAAATGAAAAATAAAAACAAACAAACAAAAAAATGCCCTTGTTTGGTTAAAAGCTCTCGAAGAGAGGTGAAAGATATATTAAATACTGATGAGAAATTGTTAATAAAAGCAAAACTCAAGGATAACTCAGCTGGGGACATAGAAGGTAACAAATATCACTGACAGAGACCCTAAACCCCCCCTGAGCTCCACAGCTGCCCCTTTTCTGGAGGGATGGCCAAAATCATCTTCCAGCTACCACTGGCCCTCCTCAAACCTTTCACAGATTCATCACTTGCCTTAAAGGGAATAAATGCTCCAGCAATCAGACCCCTGATCTGCAGCGTTTGATTTGTGGGCTGTGTGGAGATAAAAAGGTTCATTTCTGTTTGAAGATGTTATCTGCACCCTGGGCGAGCTGCAAAGGGACCTCACAGTGGTTTTCCCAGGGGAAGGAGCAGTTCCTGTGTCCTGGGCACAGCCTGTTCCAAGGCTCAGCCTCTGGAAGGTGAAACCCTGAATATTTCAGTGCAGACACTTGCTCAGAAGCAACCCAGCCAGGTTTTGAGATTTTCTTTTTTGCCAAGAAATGAGGATCTGTGCAGAGAATCCTTACCTGGTCCAGATATTTCTTCCATATTGGCTCCGTGTTCTCCACTGAAAATTCATTCCAGCCGTGTTTTAAGCGGCGCTGGAGCACGGAAAACTCAGAGAGTCCAGTCTGCAAGTCAACCTAGAGGGGAAAAAACCAACCCAAACATTTCATATCACAGTTATGGAAAACTTATGCCAAATTTATATTAAAGTTACAGCAGAGAGCCAAGTTATAGCAGAGATCTCTTTGTCTGCCTATCAGCAGACTAGGCAAGATCTTCATGGCTCAGTCCCACATGAAAAAAAATAAATCTGTCTGGTTTTTTTTCTGTTTAAATATATATTTTTTGTTAAACTGTACAATTTTAACATCAGCCACCACAGAAACCCGTAAAGTAAGCACAAGTTATTTTTTTTAAAAAATGTGCATTTCTGAAAGGGAGAAATTATATCATAGATGACAAATTAGAAATCTAAAATAGAAAAAGTAATTTCTGGTTGTGCCGTGTATTTAAAGAGAAAATAAAAATAAATACACCCTGACAAAATTCAAAGGGAACAAAATGAGAAGGGATGAAATCTATTCTGCCTGGATTTAAAAAATCCTGAGGTCAGAAACCAAAATATAGCCAAGCACTGAACTTTCCCTGATGGTGAAGACCCTCAAGCCCAGCCAAGGAGAGGATCCATCCCACAACAGGCAGAGGGATTGGGCACTCCAGGAGTTTGCACATCAATTAAAGGCTGGTTTTGCATCCCAGGCCCTTCCCACAGGCAGATCCCACATTCCCAAAGACAAATCCTCACGTTTAGGGCTCTTGCCAAGTCCTCCTTGTGGCATTTACAGGCGTCCTTGGGGGGCAGCACGGCCACCTCCTTCTCCTGCTCGATTATTTTCAGCTCACACTCCTCGCAGGGCTGAGTGAACACAACAAAGCCATGATTAGGTGAGAGCAGTGTTAATTAAAGCTTTCCTTGATTAAAGCACCTCCTTGGTTCTTCCCTGAATCCCATTCCCTTCCCTCCCCTGGCCAGGTGGCCACCTTCAGCCACTGCAGCACTTCCCAAATCTCAGGGCTGTAATAGCAGCTCTAATTAATCCTGATCACAGCCTTAAAACCAGGGGCATGTTCTCGAGGTGGGAGAGAGGCTGAGATGAGCTGGAGAACCAAAAGGAGAAGCTCATGGTGCTGGTCAGGAAAGGTTTGTGCTGTTTGAGGTGTCAGTGTCTCACAGCCCAGAGTGGATGCTCAGAGGAAGGGAAACATCTTTCCCCTCGTGTATTAAATAAATGAACTGAACATAAGAAGTGAATACATCATGTGCATAACAAATGAAATTAAATAAATTAAATAAATGAAATTTAAAAAATGTACAGAATAAATGAACTAAAAATGTGAGCTAGAGATGTGAGCCAGAAGGAGAAGCAAAATCTCCCCTCCTGTGTCCAGGGCTGTTCTGCTCCACCACTGACTGCAGCTTCCTCCAAGCAGGATAAACTAAACCCTTCCTGCCCCATCCAGGCAGCCCAAACCCTCACCATCCCAACTTCTCCCTTTCAATTTCCTTTATTTTCTTCTCTACAATGCACTTCCCAGACCAGCAGAGTTCCCAAAATCTCTGCCAGGCCCACGATGAAGGCACTGTGATCACTCACTGTGGCAGGCTAAGTATAGAGAGGGAGAAATCTCACCCCTCCCAAGGGACAGGAGGGAGCTCCATTCCCTTTTACCTTCATTCATAAAGCGCAGGAGTGTGTGTTCATTAAGAAAGGAACCCCCAGGGAGCGTGGCAGGCATTTGGCACTGGCTCCCAGCATCCTGGAATGCTCCCTGTGGGATGCACTCAGGCCTGGCTCATCCTCCTGCAATGATTTTAGGGACTTGACCCTCCCTTGAATATTCAGAAGCTTTCTAGGAACATCCAGGGGTTTGCAATCTAAAGCCTGAGATAAATGCAGAAAACCACAAGTGCAGAAATCCATAAATGCAGAAAACCACAAATGCAGAAATCCATAAATGCAGAAATCCATAAATGCAGAAAACCACAAATGCAGAGAATGCCCTTGGCTGTTCTCTCTGGTTTCAGTCTTGGGGCTTCTGGAGCATCTCTAAGCCCTGTTCCTAGAACAGGCTTTAGCCAGATCCATCTGTTGCAGCCCCTTTTTTATGGCCATTTCCTGACCCTGCCAGCACAAGGGATGCCAGCAGCCTCCTGCTCCCAGTGGAAAAGCACAGCAGTCTGCTGGGACCCCCTTGGTCTGGGCAGGGCTCATTTAGAAACCATTTTGTCCCAAGAACAACCTGCCTTTCCAAACCCCCAGCAATTTCCCCAAGATCTCCATGGATTTTCCTGCTCCCTCAAGCTGGTGACCCCATTTTGCCCAAGGAAGCTCCAGTCCTGTTCCCCTTTTTGAGCCACCCCAGCACTGGACATCACCCTTATTTCCACATCTCCTCAACAGACCTCTTGAGAGGGGACAAACCCACCCCTTCCACGTTTAAAACTCATGATTTATATCCCTGTTTGGGTGACCTGGCTGTACAAACTCCTCAGTTCCCTGTAACTTTGTTGACCTCCAGACACCGAAATCCCAAGAGCCGCTTATGGAGGTGGAAGAGTTTGGTGGGAAGAAGCCACAGGGCTGCCATGGATAGACACATCCCTGAATTCCCTGATGGATGTGGCCTCTGCAGGTGACACACACAGGTATCAAGGTACAGCTCTGCCCTGGAGAAGTTTAAATTTTAATGAAAGCAGCTGGAGGGCAGGAAGATGAGAAGAACATGCCTGCAGTCCCCAAGGGAAGCTCTATCAGCAATATTTACCTTCAGAAAGGTGTGGAGGAAATAAAGGACAAAGGCTCTGGATGTGTCTGAGCCCTCTGTGGTCTGTCTAGAAATGCTGGCAGCTCTCTGCTCCTGCCAGCCAGGGGCTGCTGTGACAGGAACAGCTTTATTGGGATGGGTTAACTTGCACTGCTGAGCCTGCACCTGTAAGGGATTTTCCCTCATTTTCCCCACCAGAGCAGCCCCTGAAATGCACAGGTTGGGAATGCAGCAGTGGGGCCCCTCCTCTGCAGAGCCCCAGTCCCATCCCACCCCATGGATGTGGGGCACCAGGAGTGGCCTATGCAAATCCCTTCATAAACAAACCTCTCCTCGAGCACTGCTGGCTTTTGTATTTACATTGCAAAGCTGATGTGGGCTCTCCACGATATCCATTTACATTTATAACCTTTATCCTTTTGGCACAAGAGCACAGGCTCTGTACAGCAGGGCAGGAAGAAATAACAAAAGGGGAATTATCAGTTTTATCTGCTGCTTTGCAAGATCAGGAGATACTGGAGGCTGTAAAGAGCAGCTGGTGTGGCTGGGAGCCACCTCGGAGGTACCTGAGCATCCCTCATCCCAAAACAATCCATCAATTGTGCCACCGAGGAGCCCATGTGGGAGAAAGAGAGCAATGGGGCTTTCTGCAGAGCACACAGCCCTTTTTGTGTACCCTGGCAAACAGCCCAAAATATCAGTTCTCGGGATTTTCCCCCACCTCTACCCCTGCTGAGGCTTTGCAGATTCTTTTCCCTGTCTTAGGTTACTTGGGACCAGTTAATGGCCTGCAATGCAGAGTGGGCTGGGTTATTCAGCCTCCATGAAGCCCTTCCAAACATTAAACTTTATCCCCACCAAAAATACAATAAATAAACCAAACCATTCTCTCCAAAGCCTTTTACATTTCTTTTTTTTTTTTTTTTTTTGGGTGGACAATGCAGGAAACAAAACNNTTTTTTTGGGTGGACATGGCAGTCAAAAAGACCCATGTCCCAGGGGTGCAGGTAGAACCCAGAATCCAGCCTAGAGCAGCCCTTAGCCCTGTATGTGAGGGCTGGGCTTCCCTCTCCAAACTCCCAGCCCTTTTCCACCATCACCACAATTTCTGCACCCCACACACAATTTCCCACTCCCCTGTTGCACATCTGCCAACAGAATTCCAATATTTTTTACATGAAACTAAGATCTGGTCCCGCTGCTTGCAGATAAAAACTTCAAATTAATCCTTTTGATTGTTCCAAAGGCCACAGGTTTTCCAGTAAAGCTGGTTTGAAGCTGCAGCCCCTTGAGAATCTTGCCCTGGGCTGTGGTCAGAGGGAAAGGGAGATGTAAAGAAGCAGTGCCCAGGGATTTCCCCCACTTCCACACACAGGAACGTGTGATTGTGCATGTGCACACACACTGGGATGCTTAGGAAAAAAAAAAAATAAATCCTTGACTTTTCTTTGCAGAATTCTTTGCAGATTTCTGCAGGAAACACGCAATTCTCATGAGCTGTAAATCAGCCCCACAAAAACTCCCCTGCTTCTGGGTGGGGCACTGCAGAAAAGGAGTTAAACCGTGCACAGCAGAGTGTGGACTCAAACTTTGATGTGCCAGGTGAGTGTCCTGCCATCTCCAGGTGACACCATGGCCACAGGTGAACTGGCCATCACCCCACAGGGACAGCACTGGGGCTTTCCTTCACAGCCCACTCTGAGCATTTATCCCATCAGATCACTTGGGATTACACCTTTACAGCCCAGCACAGTGCTTTGACCAAAATATTTATAAGGTTGACAGTGCTCTGCAACTATTTTCAAGTAAAGAAGCAAAATGCCATCAAGTAGGAAAAAAATTAGTAATTTACCAGCCTAAATCATTCTCTGAGAAAAAGTTCTTGATTTACCAAGTTCTTATTTTCATTTTACACTGTTGTCTACTTCCTACCCTGTGCCAAAGCTTTCCTCACCTCCCTCTCCTGTTCTACACAGACCACTCTCTGCAAGGGCCAGAGCTGAAAGTCAAGAGGGGTTTAGATTTGGAAGTAAATACATGGCACTGTTTATTTTGGCACAGCACAAATGGTGCAGCTTAAGAACAAGGCAGCCTAATTGCCAGTGGCCTCCTGCCTACGTGCAGTCAGAAATCTCAGCTTGCCACCAAGGCAGGTTCCAGGGACTTTCAGTGACCTCATCAAGATCTTCTTTGTCTTGGGATTTGGAGCTCTGGGTGAGCAGTGCAGAGCAGCATCACCTGATGCACTGCACAGGGTAAGAGTTCAGGGTCTCATTTTCTCCTCCCTGTAACACTGACCCAACCCCACACTGGACAGACAAGGCTCAGGAAGGGGATTAACTGGAATGGTATCTGGGCAATGCTTCAGTCAGTCAGGAAAAGCTCATAAATCTCTCCAAGTGTGTGGATGGAGCTCATTGGAATGGGAGTTAAGGGCTAACCCCACGTGCTGAAGGAATTAGACAAATGGGATTCACATGGCAGAGCACCCAACCAATCTCCTGCCACATGGGGCTTGAGCCACAGGAACCTTGTGCTGAGCAAAGAATCAGATAATCCCAGACTGGAAGATTTTGTGGCAAAAAAGAACAGCAAAAAATGCCACCCAAACCACCACTGGCCACTCCATCTGCACCGAGGATGGGCAGTGAGAGGGCAGGGAACGGGACACCAGCGCAGCATTTTTCAGGAAAAATGAGAATCATTTTCTCATAATTCCATTTTTTTCAAGAAAGCAAAGCAGCATTTCCAAGTGGACTCTGGGGGGGTCTGAGCCAAAACTCCCCTTGGATGGTGGTTACCAGCCCTGAGTCACAGCCAGAGGGTCCCAGCCCAGGGGTCCCAGCCCAGGGGCCACAGCCAGAGGGTCCCAGCCCGGGGGTCACAGCCAGAGGGTCACAGCCAGAGGGTCCCAGCCCAAGGGTCCCAGCCCCTCTGCCAGTGACCAGCACTGATGGCAGGGGTCCCCTGGGGACAGGAGAGCCCTGCTCTCCATCTCCCCTGTTGTGCCCACACTCCAGAGAGCTCCCACAGCACTCCAGGGCTCTCTCACTCTCCTCCTCCGTTTGGAACCTCCTCAGAGCAGGGATCAGTGCTCCTGGGCAGGATTTGGGCCTCAGCTCTGTGCCTTTGGATTACTGCATAGGAACAAGTCTCCCCGTGGCTCCCTGAGCCTGGTGAACAACCCCCAGCTCATTCCCAGCTCCCGGAGCTGCACAGAGCAGCCACAGCCATCTCCAGTTACCGGCGGGACAGAGCAGGCGAAGCACCAAAACCCAACCCCAAATTACACAAACTATCCCAGCAGGTCCAGGCAGGCGATCCTCACCTCCTCTCCCGGCTTGGCGCTTCCCAGGGGCTGATATTTCTGCACAAAACGAAGGAGCCACCTTTTCTGGAAGAGTTTGGCCAAACTCCCTTCTCCCATCTTCACCAGGAGCAGTGGCAGGGCTGGCTCTGGAGCTCGGCCTTACCTGCAGCCGGCCAAGTCACACCTTCCCCGGCTCCCTGAGCCCCAGGGAGGAGTGCTGCTCCCAGCTGCTCCCATAAATCCGGCCGGGAAGGTTTGGCTCTGTGTGTGTTATGTGCCACCGTGCTGGGACAACCGGGCACGCCTCTCTGTGCGTGAGCCGCACCTGAAGAGCAGGTTGAGGTTTTATTTTTTTATTTTTTTTTTCCTTCCCTCCGCCCTCCTGAGGATTGCTGCGGGATAGGGGAAGGTGTGTTCAGCAGAGGGACAGGCAGATAGGGGAAGGTGTGTTCAGCAGAGGTGTGTGAGTGAGGCAAGGGTAGGACAGGTTATAGGCATGGTCGAGCCTGTTTGTAAACTTCCAGTGCTCCGTAGGGAACGCTCCAGTCAGCACAACGCAGCGGGTTTATGGGTGTTGACATTGGGGATGTGTGATGTGGGGGTTTGTAATGATGGTTTATAAACCCCGCAGTGTTTAGTTTGTGATTTTGTAGTGGAGCCCAACACACAGCTAAGGTTGGACCTCGGTGTCCAGAGCTGGATTTCAATAATCCCTCTGTGAGTTCCATCCAACTCGAGATATTCTCTGGTTCTGTGACTCTAGGACTGATAAAGTTCACTGGTTGCATCATTCCCCAAGATTTACGGCTGCCTGTCAGGGAGCATCATGCTCTGGTTTGCCCCATAGACCGACATCCTCCTCCAGGCACCGTCACTGCAGGATCCACTTACCCTAAAACCATCCCTGAGGTGTAAACTGGGAGATGAAGATCCTCCTTTGACAGTAAAAACTGCACCGAGGGAACAAAATCATTTCCAGCCAGACAAAAAACATAGATGTGCAGTTTTCTACAGGAGAAGAGATTCCTCCAAGGACGATGCCCAGAAAAACTACATGTTTATTTTGCTCTGGACCATGATGAGGCCTCTGTGTCATGACCTCTGTGGCAGCCTGTGGCACCCAAAACCTGGCCAGCCCTCACCAAAACTCTGCTTTCTCATGGAACATCTCAGTGTATCCTGTTTGCATCCCAGGAAAAACCCCTGGGACACCCCAGGCAGCTACAGAGAGGGACCCACCAAGATGCTGCTGAGGGAAGGGTTTCTCCCCAGAGCTCAGGGAAAACAACGATTGGGAAACACCCTGCGAGGAGCCAGGACCTTGGAAAACACAGCTGGGGCTTCCCAGCTCCCTCAGTTGAGCAATGCTTTCGCAAGGATCCGAGCTGGATGCGTCAGGCGGATGGAGGAAGTTCCTGCATCGTGGAAAGAGCACTCCTTCCCATGGGAAAGGAGCCAGGGGTAGTGCTCTGCTCTGATTTTCGGGAATCTCACAGCCAGGTCCTGCCCAGGGTTTAGGCAAGGTGCTTAGGCAGGGCTTGGGGCAGGCACAGAGGGATGTGGATGTTTGTCGCCCCGGATTTTCTTGCTTTCAAGTGTTTGAACCTTTGCAGCACCGTATTCATGCTGCTTGATGTAAACAATATGTGTTTTTAGAATTTATCTGTATGTTTTGCATAGTTGTTCTCTGAGAGAGAATTTCACTGATGGTCATAGTGACCGATGTGGAGTCAGGAGGTTGTGACCTCCTTGGGCCAATCCTGGCCCTCTGTAAAAAGTGTATGTAAGTTAATTGGAGTCAGATAATAAAGAAGCTTTCCACGTTTGACCCTGCTGCTGCCTGCTGTCCTCTGTGAGGGTCCACACCCACGTCACAATGTGTTGCCCCTCTAAGTGAAGAGGTAACAGAAGTTATCCTATGGGAATCGGGGGGTGAAACCTCTCTGAGCTCATTTATGCTCTTGAACTGGTCCCCCCCCCGCCTTGTGCAGCTCTTCCGAGGAGCTGGAGCTCGTCCAGATGGCTCTGCCAGCTCCTGACCCAGCCCTCCCCTGCCCACCTGAGCCTGTCTGGAGTCCCCACAATCCCAAGATCACTCCAAATCCTCACGTTTCTGCCAAAAAAGTGGTGGAAAATATCTTCCCCCATGAAGAAAATTTCCCTTTGGTTTTGCTTTTCTCAGCCCAAATCCTCATCCATCATCCATGAAGCTGCTGCCCATGAGGAGCATCCTGGGGCTGTGCTGGGCATGGTGTGGGCAGCCCCAGCGTTTCCCTCATTAGCCACTGTGGCTAATTGAGCAACAGGCTGATCCTTGCCTTATTTAGCATCATCCCCTTGGCACAAATCTGGTGCTTGCAGAGACACACGGAGCTCCAAGAGCAAAATCCAGGATCCACAGGACGGCCAAGAGGCCACACCCTGAGTTAGGGAGGGGGAACAATGCCCTGAGTGGGACTGACAGAAATTCCAGGACAAACAGGACACAGAGAAGGAGAAAAACGTGTTGGTGAGTATAACAATGAAGTGTAACAATCAGTGCAGGGTGGTTTATTATCAGCAAATCAGCAGCTGGGGAGGAACAGAGTGGTTTGGGCTCAGGACCACGTCCCCCTCTCTCATCTTTATGTTCCCTCAGTTCTCTTACGGGAAATCATATTTGATGAGATGGAATAAATGCAGGAAAAAAAAATGTTGCTGTTTGCCACTCATTCTGAGAAATTGCTGAACAGACTCAGGTTTCATTTTCTTTCTGCTGTTGATTTCTGCATGTTAGGAGATCTAATGAAAAATTAATGTATTTTTCTATCCTATGGCTCAGAAAAGGCTGGGAATAGACTGAATCAGGACTATAATGTTAAGAAAACAACACTATTACAAGTTGTATTTCTTCACACTATGGTTTTCACACTCTAAAAACATAACACGCAGCCCAATTGCAGTGGCCTTTACAGTATTTCCTATTTAATTGGCTAATAAAGTTCCATTTCTAAGGAGATTATTTGGGGAACCTTTTTTTTTTTTTTTGTGGTTTTGGTTTTTTGTGTTTTGTTTTGTTTTGTTGCTTTGTTTTATTTTGTTTTGGTTTTTTTTTTAAGTAGAAAATACCTGTTAAAAAGGCACACACAGCAAAGGAACCATTCTCTGAGACCCCCCCCAGAGCTCAAAAATATGATGCTGTGAGTTCAACATGATGTTACAGGACTTGTTGCACTTTTGTTCCTCTTGTGCCACCTTGAGGGATAAAAACTCTTCTGCATGAGTAGAATGGAGTTTGCTGCTACTCCAAATACTTCACTTCTGGGTTGGGATTTTCCTGGGCAGAACTTGTGCTGCTCCTGGTTGTACAAGCAAAGAGCAGAGTTTAGGGCCACGGTCCTTTTCCATCTTGTCTCCTAAAGGTGGAGTAAAATCCTTAGGTCTGTCCCCAGGGGTGTAATGGGGAAGGAAGAGGGAATTTAATTCAAGGTTTTGGTTTATTTTTTGGCAGTTTCCGTCGCTTAAATTGGGAGACTCACCTGGTGGGGGGCTCAGGCTGGGTGGAACCAGCCCCACCATTCACATCCTGTCTAGGAAACTCTAAAGATCTTTTTTGTTTTGCACAGATTCTCTTTTAGTTCTTGCTGTTTTGTCTCCATGGAAAAGTAACAAGAAGGAGAAAATAATGGGAAGAAATAGGACTTTCCTCTGCAGACTCACTAGAAAAAGATATTGTTGGTTTTTTAAAAAATAAATTTACCTTTAAAAGATCTTGAATTACGCTGTAAATCCTTTTGCCATAGAGAGACAACTGATGATCATCCAACCCCATCCTCCAGAGGGAAATCCAGCTTGTGCAGCCAGTGTGAGGTGGGAGGAGGAAATAATCCCCTGTATGAGCCAGCCCCTGATGTGCCACGAGCAAAGAGAAACCTCCAGCCT
The DNA here is from genome assembly GCA_013397095.1 of Sterrhoptilus dennistouni. Taxonomy (NCBI): domain Eukaryota; kingdom Metazoa; phylum Chordata; class Aves; order Passeriformes; family Zosteropidae; genus Sterrhoptilus; species Sterrhoptilus dennistouni. The sequence goes on along the minus strand of VWZU01013444.1, from coordinate 635,487 downwards.
CCAAAACCTCTTTTATGTGTTATCCCAACCTCAGGGGCTTCTTCACTGCTCAGCAAATTATGGAAAACTTCCTGAAGTTGACCAAGACCCTCCTACACCACAGAGCTCCCCAGAGCTCTGAGCCAGCCATGTCAGAAACACTGCAATTTTTATATTATTCTGGTTATTCTGGTAGCAGGTATAGACTTCTTGAAGACACATTTTGTTAATCTTTATATTGATCCAGCTGCTGCTTTCTGGGATGCACTGGGGAGGTCCAAATGACCCCAAGGGTCCCAAGCACCACGAGAGGTCCAAGCAATCCCAAGGATCCCAAAAACCATGAGAGGTCCAAATGATCCCAATGACCACAAGAGGTTCAAGTGATCCCAAGCACAATGAGAGGTCCAAATGACCCCAAGGATCCCAAGGACCATGAGAGGTCCAAGTGACCCCAAGCACCACGAGAGGTCCAAGCAATCCCAAGAATCCCAAGAACAATGAGAGGTCCAAGTGACCCCAAGGATCCCAAGCACTATGAGAGGGGCAAGCAGTCCCAAGGATCCCAAGGACCATAAGAGGTCCAAATGACCCCAAGGATCCCAAAAACCATGAGAGGTCCAAGTGATCCCAAGCACCACGAGAGGTCCAAGCAATCCCAAGAATCCCAAGAACAATGAGAGGTCCAAGTGACCCCAAGGATCCCAAGCACTATGAGAGGGGCAAGCAGTCCCAAGGATCCCAAGGACCATAAGAGGTCTAAGTGATCCCAATGACCACAAGAGGTCCAAGTGATCCCAAGGATCCCAAGCACAATGAGAGGTCCAAATGACCCCAAGGATCCCAAAAACCATGAGAGGTCCAAGTGATCCCAAGGACAATTTCACTGACACAGTGACACCCTGACACCTGCTGCTGGCTGGGGGCATCTCAACCCCCCCAAACCTTTCCAAAGTGCTGCTGTCCCCCCCGTGGGTGAGCTGCAGGCAGCTCCTGTCCCTGCTGTGGTGTCAGGGCAGGAGGGAGGCAGGGCAGGAGGACTCCTGACCACTCCTGACCAGCAGGTAGAGCAGGACTGGGCGGGTGGAGCAGGTGGGATGGTGGAGGCTGGAAATGGCCCAACCCCAACTCTCCTCTGTCCTGCAGTCCAGCCCAGCTCTGGCCTTTGCCTTGCTTGGTTTCTTCGTCCTCTGAGCCTCCTGCAAAGCTGCCTGAGCAGCTGCTGGTGCAGCCCAAAGCACCTGAGCTGGCAGCAGCAGCAGCACTGACCTGGGCAAACAAAGGGTCACTTCTCCTGGGGCACCACCCTCAGCCCCCCAGGGCTGCCCACCTGTGGCTCCTCTGCAGGCAGTGCAAACACAGGGGACAAGCACTGAGGGTCTGACCCACAGCAGTGACCCCTCTGAAGGGGACAGGAGTGGTGGATGTGTTTTGGGGTCTGTCACCTCCATTCCAGTGGACAAAATGACTTTTTCCTCCCTATGCTTGTGTTATTGATGCCTTAAGCTTTATCTTTCATGTATTTCAGATTCTGTGCTGCCCAGGGGTGCAGCTCTGAGCTCACAGTCAGTGTCACTCAGCTCTGCACAGAGCAGGGACACAAAACAAATCCTTTTCCTGCTGCACACCAAGGACAACTTTCAGGCCCAGAAGCACAAACAAGGGTGGGCTGGAGGGAGGAACAAGAAGGATGGGACCTCACAGCCTGGAGCTGGAATTGGACAATTAAACCCCAATATGCAAATGGACCAAAACTTATAAAAATGTAAGACCTCATGACCATTTGTCAATTTTTTGACCATTTTGGGTCCATTTTGGGTCCACCTTGGGTGCAGCCCTGGCCAGGCTCTTGTCCTGCCCAAGGTGTGTCCTAAAGGCCTTTCAATAAATATCTACTTTATTCTCCAGCTCTGTCCAGTCTCTGTTCCAGCTCAGCCTTCCCAAGGCATCACTATGTCCTCCCAAAAAGTAAAATTTAGAAGATTGGTTCTTTTTTTCCATAATCCAAAGCTGAAAGGACACCAAGAAGACACAACAGAAGCTCAGCAGGGTTGAAAAATAGACTGGTCACTTTTTATTGAGCACCAAAGCAGAACCTGAACACGTCTGAGCACCAGGGGCACAAACCAGGGAGGGGCTGCCCAGATCCTGGGGGCTGTGGGAGCATTGCCAGCACTCAGCGACACACAGGGAGGTTTTCATAGCACCAAACATGCTGCAAAATGTTCATGGAAATGTAAAAAATAACCCACACCAGGCATTTCCTGCTGTGCTGCTGCACCAGGCTGCTGATACAGCATCTGTCTTTGGAGAGAAGAGCAGCTGAGGACAACTCACCTGCTCTGTGTTTTCATTTTGGTGTCTGAATTTCACATTTCACTGTTGGAAACACAGCACTTGGATAAGTACCTTCTGTGGTTTTTGTTTCTGAGTTTGGCAATTAATAACTTGAATTAAGTTGGAAAAAAACCTCAAAAGCCCCTGAGCATTATAGCACCACGAAGAAGGGGGATGGCTTTGATAACACCCAGTAAACAGAAATTCACCATTGGATTATCGATTTGTCAAATTTCCTTTTTTAAAAAACTACTTTTGCAAGCAGAAAATACCTGTCCTGTCCCACCCAGGTGGGTCAGCTACCTGTTTCTGCAGCTACAAAGAAAACAGACACTGAAGTGGATGTGTCCACTCAAATTAAGCATATTTTGGGCCGCTTTGAGAGATCAGGTTGAGATTTGAAGTTTTAATCTTTCAAATTTGTGAATGCTCACCACCAATTTTTCATCTACCTCCTCACATGGTTTTTAGGATTTTTTTTTTGTTGTTTAAATTAGAACATTTTGGCATTTGCTCCTCTGAGCTTAGCAGTGATCACTGGAGGGCTTTGCTCATTTAATCAGAATTTGATTTTTTTTTTCTGCAGAAAGTAACGCTGCACAAAATCAATCCATTTCACTGAGCAGCACCGAGGAGAGAGGCTGCAGTGGGAAAAGTGGGGAGTTTCTGGTCTAAACACAAAATTGGAACTATAAAATATGGAACTATAAAATATAGATTGGAGCCTGGACAACCTGGTCTAGTGGAAGGTGATGAGCTTTAAGCTCCCTTCCAACCCAAACCACTCCAAAATTCCCTGGTTCTGTGGCTCCTGTGTCTGAGCAGGAATTAAGATCTCATTACAGGAAGCTGTAAAATATAAAACTCTAGAAAATGGCTCTGTCCAAACATGGTGCTGCATTTGATATCTTGCACTCTGAAAAAAAAAAAAGTGAGTTCAGCAAATGAAGATATTTGGGAAAACGTGGAGCCCTTCAGCTGCTCCTTTGCCCAGTGAAACACCCAGGACTGTGTTTAGAATTAGAAACAGAAGAGCAGTTTGGCACCTCCCATCTCTCCAGCTGCATGTGCAAAGCATCAAGAGTTTTATGGGTGTCCTGGATTGGGCTTAAACCATTGAGTGAGTGGGAAAAAAAATAAAAAATCCTGTATTTTGTGAGTGGAAGCAGGCAGTCACATTTGTGAATTGGGTATTTATATGCAGTGCTACTGCTGTGCAAATGAAAATGTTAATTTCATGCGTGCAGATTTGGGAACGTGGACTAAACCATGGAGCAAACGTGCCTTTTCTGCCAAACAATTCTGGCTGCTTTGCCACAATAAATGCAACTGTCCCTTCAGGATTGCCACAGGGAAGGAAAACATTAATAGAAAATCTGTTTTCCATTGTGTAATGGTAAACAGCTAAAAGGAGCTTGGAGGCCCAAATACAAATATCCAGATTTTAAGGGTTTATGGGAGTCAATACAAAGGTGCAGGACTCCTTTGGAGAGGCCCATCTGCCAGACAATCCTTTTCATCACACAAATTCATCCTGGGTTTGCTTCTCCCAACACACTTAACAAATTATCCAGACTTCAGGCCTCTTGCTGAGGTTTTGCAGGTACAAACCCACAGATTTTTGTGAGTATTAACAGTGCTGGCTAAAAACAGCACATTACAAAGCTTGGCATGCATTTGTGTGTCTGCCTGGATATTGTAGGAAGGAATCTGTTCCATTATTAACTCTCAGTCTGCAGCTCACCAGACTGAGAGGAGAAAAATAACCTAAAAACTTTTATAAAGCTGTTTTTTCTCCTATCTTAAACTTCCTCAAATTCTTAAGACTTCAGGTTTAGCCATTTAGAGTGGGTCTTAAGCCTGGGTTTTTTTCTCTGGATATAAATAAAAAAAAGAAACTTGCAGGTTTCTTTGAGTTTTAAGCTGATGGAAAGGCTTCTTGAAAGGAGTTGTTCAAGACAGGCAGGCACTGGATTTGATCCAGAGAACCTCTTTAGTCTCACCTATTTTACAGCAACTTAGAGATGATATTTAGGTAGAATTCTGACGTCACTGGGTTGTGTTCACAGGCCTGAAATCTGAACTGGACACACAAGGAGCTCATAAAGGGCAGGCTCTGTGTCAGCAGCCTGACTGTGGCACTGTGGCTTGCAGGGATCCCTTGGAGGTGTTTGCATTTCATTTGCAGAAGGGCAGCTGATAAACAGTGTGGTTTCCTTCAGGGGATCACATTTCTCCCCTTCCTGGTGGGATTAAAATCTGGACTCATCCTGTTCCTTGGATAATGAAATTTTTTTTTTGTCAGTGATGGGCAGGGGGATGCTGGAGATGTGCTTGTGGAGATCTGGGACCAGAAAGCTGCTGGGCAAAGCATTCCTTGACAGAGTGGTCCAGCTGGGTGAAAACCAAACAACAAAAGGGAAAAAAAAAGAGCAACAGTAAGAGGAATTAAAATATTTATCTTTCCTGGGATGTTTGCACAGAACTTGTCCTTAAGTAGCTCAGTAATCTTAACAGCCAGCCTGACGTAGGTACAGGAAGACACTGAACTGCTTTGTTTCCATAATTCCCAGCTAAGCCCAAGTTAGTTTTAAAATAAAGCTGAAAGTGTTGAGAAAACCATATTGGGACAGAACTTTTGGTATAATAAGTATTTTCATTTTTTGCCTAAGGCAAGGCTGATAAAATGGACTGAACTTTTGTTGTTGGCTTGGCTCTGATCAGATAAATTTGCCTTTGCCCACATCAGTGGGTCCCACTGCTCAGCACAAGTGTTCACACACAAAAAATTATCCCACAAAGCCCCCCATGTGCTGAAGTATTTGCAGGACTGACCCTTTTTGCAGCCAGTCCAGCATAAACAGCTTTTTAGTTTGTCTGGCAGGACAGGACCAGTTACACCTGCATTAGAAGAAGCCCCTAAACACAAAGTTTAAAGTCTTAAGGGAACACCAGTTATTTTTCATCCTAAAAATCACTCCATCCTCTAAATACCCACAAGGCAAAGGTTCTGCAAAGAAATCAGGTGTGTCTGGTGGAATAATGAGAGGGTTTCATGCACCTGTACGGGGTTTTAAGGTGCTGTCCTTACTCCAGCATTTTGCTCAGAGGAAATAATCACCCTCAAGACAATTTCTCTGAATAATTGAATTCTAAGCACCAGCTATTTCCACCCAGCTTTCCCTTTATTCACAGGGCACTTACCCAGGCACACCTTCAATTAGCCCAAATGCTTCTGCTGGTTTTTCACGTAGCCGACCAAATTGTTGGAATTGCTGCCTGTGAAAACAAATATCAGCCAAGTGAGGTTTGGGGTTAGGCTGTGGCAAATGGTTTCTCCAGGTTCTCTCAGCAGTGCAGCTTTATTGATCTCATTATTTAGCAGTTCTCTTGGAGAGCTGGGATAGCCCAGACTGGAAGGGAGGAAAGGAAATCCTTTTGTGGTTTTATCAGCCCAAGTGGCCAAATTTGGCTGTTTGTAAATCTTGTATCAAAGATGGTGCCTGGTTGTACCTGAATGTCACTTCCAGGCTGATCCACATCCAAGAGGGAGAAACCAGGAGCTTTGAAACTGAGAGGAAAGATGTGGGAGATGCTCCTGCTTTCTCTGAGCCCCAGATTTGTGAGAGAGACCTGCCACCTCTCAGGGGACACTGAGGGACTGATTCACTGGGCTCCAGCCACCCCTCATCTCTTACCACAGTCCAAAATCCTGATTTTTTACAGAGCTCTCTGTTCAGCTGCAAGGAGTGCTGGGCCAAGAGCAAAGCTCTGAAAATATGCTTAAAAATAATAAAAAAGATTATTGGACTGGGTGGTTCCCCCGGCAGAAGACTGCACCATTTAACTCATTCTGCCACAGCTGAAAAATCTGCTTCTCAAGAGTCCACAGTCAGGACATTGTAGATCTCAAAATAAGATCTTCTGACCATGGCATACAGAGTTGAGGATAAAGAATCTCTTTTTCCTACGTACAAACCTTCATTTCATAAGGAGCAAATTCATTGTAAGCATTGTGAGAATGATAAAGGTTAATAACAACAACATACAGTTCATGCCAGCAGCTTACCAAAATATTCCTTGTAATATTTATGCCTCAGGCTGTGTCCATCTGGAAAAGAAGGTACATGGTGAGAACACACCCAGGCAGCCTTCATTTTTTTGTGTTAAACTCTGACCGTCTGTGTACAGCATAGAGAAATTAGAGATATGGAAATAATAACCTCACAATGAGGAAAATAAAAGTCCTCTGCAGCTGAAGTGATTTGGATTGCTATAAATGTTTTATAAATTGCTGAGATTACTGAGCTCTGTGGACACAAGTCACTTACCAGAAGAATGGGAATTGCCACTAGCATTTTATAACCTTTTCAGTAGCTACAGGTCAAGGAATCAGAGGTCTTCCCAAATGAAATAAAATTTGGGTAACATTTCAGACCACCTTTCAGGGAGTTGTAGAGAGTGATAAGGTCATCTCTGAGTCTCTTTTTCTCCAGGTTAAACAATCCGAGCTCCTTCAGCCATTTCTCACAGGGTTTGTGCTCCCAGCCCCTCACCAGCCTCATTGTCTCCTCTGGACACAGACCTCGACACAGCACTCAATGTCCTTCCTAAACTGAGATACCCAGAACTGGACACAGCACTCGAGGTTCAGCCTCACCAGTGCCCAGTCCAGGGGCAGAATGACTTCCCTGCTCCTGCTGGCCACATCATTCCTGATCCAGGCCAGGTGCCATTGGCATTCTTGGCCACCAGGGCACTCTGCTGGCTCATGTCCAGCTGCTGTCACCAGCACCCCTGGGTCCCTTTCTGCCTGGGCACTGTCCAGCCACACCATCCCCAGCCTAGAGCATTGCAGGCGGTTCTTGTGGCCAAAATGCAGGACTTGGACTTCTAAATTTCACCCAGTTGGACTCTGCCCACCCATCCAACCACTCCAGATCTCTCTGCAGAGCCCTCCTCCCTTCCCACACACTCTCCCAGCTTAGTGCCATCTGCAAATGTACTGATTTGAAAGAGAAGAGGCAGGGAGGTGCAGCACTGACCTGGGTTTCCCCGGAGCTTGATGCACTGGCCCCTGTTGGGGATGCCCTCGGCCGTGTTGCCCGGGTTGATGATGTGGCACTCGTAGCCCGTGGGGCAGTGCAGGGGCTCATCCCCATCCTCTGTGGTGCTGCAGGCCTCAGCTGCAAGAGAAGGCAGCAGGTCACCCACCCACCACGGCTGTGACACCCACAGGGACCCAAACATGGCCCCACAGCCCCACCTCAGGCTCCTGGCCATGGGGGCCCCTCCTGACACTGCTCAGCCCCATTCCCTTGGGACAGAACTTTTGCTATAACAAATATTCTCATTCTTGCCTAATGCAAGGCTGATAAAAAGGATGGAGGTTTTGCTGTTGTGTTGGTTCTGGCCAGATAAATGTGCTTTTGCTCCCCACAGCCCAATGTGCAGGGTCTGTGCCAGCTGTGGGGTGAATTCCATCCCCCACTGATGCCTTAAGACTTCAGCTGTTGTGTTTTCCACCTATTTGTAACCCTGCAGTTCTTTAGTGTATAAGTCTAAACTCTGTATAGAGTGTGAGCTGCTGCTTTCCCGTTTTGGTGAGACCAAGCAATTCCTCTCCAAGGCTGGCAATCAAGGACACCTCACTGCCTCAGGCCTGAGAGATGTAAACAAAAGTGAGTTTGGGGGAGCACACTTGGGGTAAATTACTTCATTACCTGAAGCTGTAATTGGAAGATGAACCCCCAATATGCAAATGGACCAAACTTATCAAAATGTGAAAACCTGTGACCCGTGGTCCATTTTTGGGTGTAGCCCCTGGGGGACTTCACCTGTCCTAGATGTACCTGAAGGCCCTTCAATAAATATAACAGCTTTTTATTCCCTTAACTCTATCTGGCCTCTGTTTTTAAGCAGCCCAAAAAGGCACCACCAGTGCCCAGCATGCAGGAGGGTCCCTCCATGGGGCTGTGCCCTCCCAGCAGGGATCAGTGTGTCCCAGCCAGGCTCTAGGCTGGGTGACTGTAGGAATTTCAGGTCTGCCAATTTCTGTTTCCTGGCCAATGCACCATTTCTGTAGTGGTTTGAGTACCTCCTAGAATTATTGACTCTTTTTCTGCTATGAGATAGGATTAGGAGCAAAGCAAAGCAGGCTGAAAGTCGGGAAAGGTGAGCAGGAAGCTGGCAGTGTGCTGCTCTCTGCTCCACACCCACAAACCTGCTGCAGAATCCAAACCTCAGGGGTGACTCACTGCAGGGTCAGGCAGTGCCATCCCCTCTCCCAGACAGAGGTTTCATCACTTTGACCTGGGACAGGCAGCAAGTGCAGCTCAGCACAGGGAGGTGAAGCAGGACTCAGGCAGTGTTTGTGACCATTACATGAACAGACTCTGCAGGGCCACTCCACCCTCTCATTTTTAATTTCAAGAATCTCTGCTGTAATTCTCATGCCATGACTGATGGTTCTTACTTCCCTAATTACTCCCTTGAGCTGAGATGAAGGTATTCAGATAAGAACAAATAATATAAGCATGACAAGGATGGATGAGGAGGAACCTATTTTATCTTATTTCTCACTGTGCAGCTTCAATGAGCTGGAGGGAGAATTTTCTCTTCAAGAACTTGGAGTTTCCATAATAGATGAGTGTTGAGGCTCAGTGAGTCTAAAACCATCTGTGTAAGACCAAAGAGGGGAATTTATTGGCACTACCTGGATCTGACTAGAGCTGATCAAAAGCTGGGTTAACATTTCCATGAAAAACCCAAAAACTTCAGATGTCCATATATCTGAGAGTGCCTCATAGAAGCCACCTCTCTTCCCATCTCCCCACTCCCTCCTTGTTTCAATTTCAGGTATTGGAAAAAATTGATTAAAAACTCTTTCCCTATGGAATGAACCTGAGAAGCTCGAGCTCATTATCAGCCTCCAAACTCAGATTTGTGCCTCAGGTTCATGTCAGCTTGACACAGCTCTGCAGCAGTTTGCCAGGGCTCCTGTCCAAAGCTCCTTCAGATCCAAGAGCCACAGCCCCAGCCCACGGCATTTGGGTGATGAGGCCATGCTGGATTAAAGGATCTCCCATTCCGAGTCCACCCACGTTCTATCAGGAAGCTGGCAGGGAATTGTGTGTGTGATGACAAAGCCTTTTCCCAAAAGAAAGATATACCTCTAGTTATTTGAAGAATGGGTACAAGCCCAGTCCCCTGCAGCATTCCCAGTGCTCTGCTGGATAATCCATATCCATAAAAAGTAATTTATTTACTGCACCAGAAAGCAGCCCCCAGCACCACACAGAGTTATTCCTATGGAAACTCCAGACAAATACCAGCAGCCCAACATCCCAGGCAAGCTCTGTGCATGAAGGATTTATTCTCCAGAGCCTTTGTGTGATTATGGATATTACAGAGAAGACAGAGAAATGTCCTGTACCTTGTAAGACTTCCTCTGGGCCATCCAAAAGCCACCCATTGCCTCCCAGCCAGCGGGGTTTGGGCTGAACCAGCCAGTCCAAGACTGCAGGAGACAGAAACAAGAGACCACAGTGTCAGGATGCAGCAGCCACAGGGCACAGAGTTATAGAAAAGTCATGGATTTCCTCTAAGGGCCTATGAGGAGGCTGCCTGATGGATTGATCTGATTTTGACTTATATTGGTGCTCTTGTTATCTCAGTGGAAAGGGAGACGTGGTTGTTATCCAGGGCCACAAGAATCTGGTGTCCTAGAGGCCCAAGCAGATGCTGCTTCCCATTCTCATTCCCATGGCAGGGAAGGGTGAGGTGGCTGCCTCACTTCTCTCAGCACTAATTCAGGCTGGGATTGCTTCTTTTCCTGAATACAGAAACACAGGAGCACAGAATGGTTTGGGTTGGAAAGGACCTTAAACGTCATCTCATTCCAATCCCCTGCCATGGGCAGGGACACCTTCCACTATCCCAGGTTGCTCCAAGACTCATCCTTGGACACTTCCAGCGATGGGGCATGGAAAATGCCATCCCAGGAAATGAAGTGGCCTTGAGTGACTTCTGCAATTTGACCCAGTGGAAATTTTGCAGCACCAGTTTGCCTTGGACACCTTTGCCACTCACCAATCCCCCAGAAACCACAAGTGTGGAACTGAGCTCCACCCCAACTAACACTCCAGCCCCCCACCCCATACCCAACATGTGTGAAGATCATCACCACCCCAATCTCTGCAAGCTCCTCTCTCTCCCAGCCTCCCCAGTGTGGAAACCTTTGAACCCCTCAGGGAAACACCCAAGGCTCTGCCCTGGAAGAATATACCATAGAGTTCCTCCACCCAGGGGTGTAGAAATGCATTTGAATAACTTAGGCTACTCTCTCTGCCAGCTAAACTGTTTGTAGATAAGAAGACATTTGCAGTCTTGTTTTTCAGAATTTTCAAGGATTCATCAAGGCTACGGGAACAACAAGTCTAAAAATAATGAACAAGAACTTGGGAAAGTGTCTACAAGAAATGCAAAACTCAGATAGAAGACACACAAATGGTGATGGACACTTGACCAATTAGGTGCCCTGAAGGATGTGTGCCTGCCTGATAGACAAATGACTTGGCCAATTGAAAAGCTCCTGTATGCATGAACAGTAGGGCTAAAAACTATAACTGTAGCTTTATGTAAACAATAAACTGTTGTTTTGATTTTTTTTTTCAGCCTTCTGATATTTGCATTTTTGTAGAGGAGTTTTTTGCTAGTTGTTATGCAAATAAAGTGATATTTACATTCCTCTGTGGAGGAGAGACAATTAATGGACTTCTAGTTTGACCAGTGGGGTCGGAGAGGTGGCGACCTCATCCTCCAACCCCTGGTCATTGTCTAGAATCTATATAAATTGAGGTCAAGAAATAAACTTCCCTCTTTTTGCCCTGACAACTGCCTGCATACGTATCCTTCATTCTGTGTCCGTCTAGTGGATTCTGTTGGAATCGTATTGATCCATTTATTTCTGCAGCCCGTTTTTGTTGGGAAAGATGAGACAGGGAAAGCTTACAGATAGATTGCTTGGCAAGGGATTCTAAAAATATAAAACCTGTGAGTGAAATAGAAATGAAAGCCAGCTTTGAGATGTAGGCATGGCAGGCAGGAAGATGGTGATTATCTGGAGATGGGTTGAGTGATAGCAAACAAATGGACACCAAGGGACCCAAGGATGTAGCCCAACAAGGTATCAGAGAAAAGACAGATAAGAGAGTAGCCTTTAGAGTTTAGAATATAGGATGATATGGCAATATGGCAGTTCTCATAGGCTGTATGCAAAGTCTGTAGGTTTTGTATCTCACGCTGGTTGGTCACGAGACACGGTTTACACACAATTGTAAATTAGAATATTCAACACAAAAGGAGATATAATGTATTGTAACAAGGACCTCCCTCTCTTGCCCTTACCTCTTACCCCCTTCCCCTTGTGCTCTCTCTCTCTCTCCCTCTCACTTTGGGGCATCCCTTCAGCTGGTGGCTGAAGGCAAGGCCCTTTTGCCCACAACCCTTGCAATAAAACACGTTCTAAAATATCTCAGATCTGCAGGGTTCCTCTCCCTGCTGCCTGCAGACGCTCCTACACATTTTCCCTGTTCAGAGGGGTGGCTGTACCTGGCGGGGGCTGCACGGACTCGAGGCAGGCGTAGATGCAGCCGTTGTAGCAGCAGCGCTTGTGGCGCTGGCACTCGGAGTCGGAGCGGCAGCTGGGCACCTCGCAGGCGCGCTCCGGCAGGCTCTGCGGTGGCGGCGGGCACCGGTCGTTCCTCTGCTGGTGGGAGCTGTGAGAATGAAGAGGGTACTCATAATCCTTTGCAAAGAGAAGAAAAGGAAATCAGGTTGTCTCGGGTTGTAATGCAGGAGGTGTTCTATTCCCGATCTGTTGAAAGTGGTGGTGGAGGTGTTTTTCTTTATGTCATAACTCTGGGGAGGAGGGGGCGGATGTGGACTTGATATTTTCTGACCTTGAGAAGAGATAGTTCTTCTCAAGGTCAGAAAATATAGAGCCTACAGACAAGTGTATTTCTGTTAAAACCAGCTGGGGAAGTGTTTTCTTTATCTCTTCCAGGACCCATCCTTCCTCCAGGGGATATCTGCTGTTAATGGGCCATTAAGGCTCACTGCAGGGCTGATACAATTCCATCATCCCATGGGGAGATGCTCCACCCAGGGGGAGGAGCCAAGCATTTCTACCTGGATAAAACCTGAAATTCAGAACACCAGCACAGCCTGTTTGCACTTGTAGCCTTGGTTTCATGCTTGAGGTATTTTGGTTTTCTGAAATTCTTTTCCCAGAGAGTTTTCTGTAAACAGGAGAAATCTTTTCGTAACTGTACTATGTTATTCGTTCCTTATCCTAGGAGAGACTTCTTCTTGATGTCCCTCTGGTCTGACCAATGTGAGTGAAGAGGTTTGCCTTTGTGTCACCAGTCAAACTGGTCTGTGTAAAACAGTATATAAGGGAGACACATCCCCAAAATAAAAAAGTAATTTTCAGCCTTCTGAAGCTCAGTCTGTGTCATTGTGGTTTAAAACAGTGTCAGGAGGGGTGAGTGTCTTTCTGTTAAAACCAGCTGGGGAAGTGTTTTCTTTATCTCTTCCAGGCCCCATCCTCCCTCCAGGAGATATCTTCTGTTCATGGGCCATCCAGGCTCACTGCAGGGCTGAGACAATTCCATCATCCCCAGGGGGCGGAGCCCAGCATTCCCACCTGGATAAAATCTGACTCAGAACACCAGCACAGTCTGTTTGCACTGGATTCCCAGAGGAAGATCAGACCCACCTCACCACCACTGGACCCTTCTACAGGATCATCTCTGCTCCAACAGAGCATCAAGCCAGGGGTGTGAAGTGAGAGCTGCCATGGCCTCATGAGCAGGTAAAGAGTCATAAATATGTAAAAATATGTATAAATACACACTTGGCCCAATCACTGGTGAGTTACAAAATCAGTGATGAGAAACTGGGGTTGTTATTCCAAGAATAAACATGATGCAACAGTCCCCCAGGGGTTTCTAGGACATTTCACCACCAGACTGTGGAGAAATTTGAGGTGACATTTAACATCCCTCTCTACATCCTGCTCCATCTTCATTGCAGTAACCCCTAATGGCTCCTTTGGAGCATCTGTGCCTTTGATAACAGCCTGTTCCCACATGGATTCTCCCAAAAACTGGCCAAGGAGAGGCCATTGCATGGAGATGGAGTTTCAGAGAGACAGAGAATTCCTGGTATTTTCACTATTGACAGTTCTTCTGCCCTGTTCCTAATATCAAGAAACATTTTCTGTTTTTTCCTTTAAAACCTTTCCATAATATTTTTTCCCATGAACTGATAGGCTGTTTAAAAATGTTTGGAAAACCCCAATTTTATTATGTTTTCCACGCTGAAGGTGCAGAGCTCTCATATTAATCTATTCCTCAAAAAGCTGCAAGCACTCCAAATTTGAACCATGTTTTAAAATTGAAGATATTGAAAATACACATTTTTTTGGGAGGGAGTGTTGCTGTATTTTAAATAGAGAAAATTTTCAGACCAGGTATAATTTTGGGATATAAGGCAGCACTGAGCAATAAATCTGTGCAGTTCCAAACACTGAACAGGTCTCCTTGTTGGAGGGAGTGTTCATCCTGGAAGGTCACACTTTACTATTCTATTTGAAAGGTCATCTGCAGATGGAAATGTGACCAAAATAATACTGGCAAATAGTGGATACATGAAAAAAACCACCAAACAATTACTGCAGTTACTTCACAGATGATTCAGAAACCAAGAAGCCAAAATTGCAATGAACAGCTGGCTCCATGAATGAAATTTCCGTTGTGGAACAATATAAAAGTTGTAGCCAAATAACTTTGTACCTCATGACCTCCCTGCCCATTTTCTCTGGTCACCTATTGCTCACAACTCATTTCTTTCAAAATAAGAATATTTTGCTTATTTGGTTTAATAAACCCCCTTGTTTATTATGTGTGCATAAACCAGGATTCTCTCATTCACCAAAATAACCTGGGTGAAGACATTACCAGTTGGGTTACAAGATAAAAGCTCTCCCAGCATTCACAGTTTGGCTCTGATTTATTTTTTTTGCAGGTTGTGACGACAGTCAAAATTTCTTAAAAAACATTTTTCAGTGCAGGAGGTAAATTTCTGTTTCCCAGGGGGACTTATTAAATCATTTAATGACAATATCTGCCTTTGAGATAGGTAGAAACAAAGTAAGGGGAGAAGTTCATAGTTCAGCTGAGGAACCCTGGAAGTCAACAAAGATGAGGAAAAACCTGGATGGAATCACTCAGCCTCAGCCACAATTTCAACAGCAACTGAAGGATGCAGTCTGCCTCCCAAAATTCCCAGATTTGTTCAGTTATTTGTGTCTGGAACTGGTCCCCGAGCTTGTGTCAAACCACAGCTCTCTGTTAACTCATATTCTGCATGGAGCCCCTGGAGATGAACACAAGGTTTATTTCAGCCTCTCACCACCAGCTCTGGCCCTGGCAGGTATTCCCAAACCTTGGCCATAAAACACCTTTCCTCTGAAAAAAAAAAAAAAAAAAATACACAGTCAGGGGGAATTTTGAATCCTCCAATATTTCCATTAAAGACATGGAAAATCACCCATCAGTGATGATCAAAGACTGAAGGCAGCTTAAACAATCTGAAAGACAAGACCAAAGCAATGGGAATAATATTCTTCTGTTGTTGGCTCGGGATTTGTCATTTTGGTTCTGCTGTTTGCAGTTGGAAGAATGCTGCAGGAACTGGGGTGGGCTCCTAGAAGATGTACAATAATGACTAAAGGGCTGGAAAGAAGGAAATATGGGAAAAAAAGGGTTTGTGTGTGTGCAGGTTCCAAAGGAGAGGCTGAGGCTGCTCTGCTCACAGGTTACTCTGAGGATGTGGGGGCCAGAAATCTCCTGGACCACAAAGAAGGTACCCCAGGGCTGATTTATGACAGCTGCCTGCTGGAGGGTAAATAAATTGTTGGAGGAGCATTACAGCAGCTGTGAGGAATTCTTCATTTCTGGAAAACTTTAAAAGAAGGCTGGGATTTTTCTGAAACACTTGCTGTAGTTGACAGTGGAATGAAATCCAGACTGGCCCAGTTTTTCCCAACAGACTTGATGGGTGTTTTGTAATGAACTGAAGCCCACTCCCAGGTAGCTCCCTCCCTTCCTCTTGCCCTTTGGGAACAGTCCCTGGAGCGTGGGGGCTGCAGAACACCAGCTGCAAACCACTAAACTTGACAAGTGTCCCTCTGTAAAATATATGGATTTTTTTTTTTATTTTTTTAATTTAAAGCCCAGCTCCTGCATCCCACTGTGAGTGCCAGGTTTATCTCCTCCCTGCAATCCCTCCTTCTCCCCTCTCCACCCCCACTTGCCAACCCATCCCCTTCATCAGGGGGAATGAAAACCCCAAGCCAGCTCCTCATCCTCACACCTGCCTGTCATTTTTCTGGATGCATTCCAGATGTTCTGTGCTCAGACCACACAAAACTCCCCCCCCACCGTGTCCTTTGGGGTCACACAGGGATGTCTGTGGCCCGTGGCCCTCCTGTATGGCTGCAGGTTGCCATGAGCACCTCCATCTGCCATCCCTGTAGCCGAGTGACTCACAAATCAGCTCCTCTGCCTCCAGACTCCCATTCCCCCACTGCAGGGAACACGCAGCATTTGGTAGGAAATAAAACATCCCTCTGAGAAACCAGAGGGGCTGCCAGGACTGGGAGAGGATGGAGAGCAGACGCTTTCCCCCCTGACAAGGCTTTGAGGAGGAGAAAGAAAAGCATTTGCTGTTTTCCCTGGATCAATGGTGCTGTCAATAGGAGCAGATCTAGCTGAGCTCGCCAGATCAGTAGCACCTGGATTCAGGGCTGCCAGGAAAAACAGCCCTTTGAAGGAGTGCAGGTTGAAAGGAGAGGATATATCCTCAGGGGAGCCGGCTCTGCCTCGGCACGGCTCCTTATCTGAAGATCAACATGTAAATTCCTGTTCTGCTCCTGTCCTGTCTCTCCGGGTCATTCACCTCACGGTTCCTATTAAATTTGAGCTTCACAATGAAATATGGCAGAGGAACATCCATATAAATGCACTTCCCAGGGAGTGATTTTGCAGGAAATGCAGCTCTTTATATCACCATTTTCCAATTAAAGTGCAAACCAGAGGATATCTTATCCCAAGAGAGGCTATAATGAAGATTTCTTACAAAATCCTGATGTTCTTTTCAAATATCAGCACAATGTTTTCTGAAAAATTCCAAGGAGACAAGACAGAATTTCAGTTCTCTCAGTGGGGGCAAGGGATGTGTGTCACAATTTTGAGTCAGCACAAACCAAATGTTGCCATGCACAAACATCACTCTAAAAAGTCATGGGCGTAAAACCATCCTTTTTGAATGAAAAGCTGCATAAAACAGATGGAGGAATCTGCCTGTGACACCAAGGTGCTGTTTATACACAAGGTGCAGAGGTTGGAAGATGCAATCAGACCTCAGCATAAGAAAATAAACTCAAGCAACTCAAGTGTCAGAAACCTTGGCTCAGGGCTGGTTTCTATGGAAACTTGAAAAAAAGGATCAAGTAAAAATTTCAAATCTAGAACTATTTTTTTTTTTAAACAGCAGGTCTTAAAATTCAAGCTGTCATTTATTATTATTATTATTATTATTAATTTTCCATTTCCTCCATGGCCATCTCTGTTGTATGGATCAGGCACACCAGGACAGGACCCAGTAACTTGTTGCTGTGCCAGTCCCAGCCCCAGCACTCCTGCTCCGAGTGGATTTGGGAGGGATTTGGTGGCTGTGAAGGCTGCCAGGGGCAGGCAGGGACAGATGGTGGCACCGGGTGTGTGCTCTGCCCGCAGGGGATGTGCCAGGGGATGGGTTTTTGGGATCTCCACCCTTTTAGGGTGATGGGCACACTGTGCTGTCGTGCTCCAGGGGTTGCCAGAGCCCTGGGCAATGCCACCCCAAAGTTACCCCAAAAGGCAGCACAGGAGCAGGGCAGGGAACCCTCCTCCCTTCTCCAAGCGATAAATCCCATTATTTTCCTCCCACTAAACCTATCCCTGGACCCGCAGGGTTTGCATTCTCCTTCCCCCCGGTCACTTTTCCCTGGCTGCCCTGGGGAGTTTTCCAGGGAAAGCGGTGCCGGTGCCATCCCAAATCTCCCTCCCTGCTCTCCCCAAGTTTCCCCCTGCAGCAGCTAGGTGGCAAAAGTTCCGCACAGCCTGGGAAAAACTTCATAAATCCCTGTAAAACACAGAGCCAGCCCGCCGAGCCCAACACTCCCGATCCCCCAAAAACTGCAGGGAAAAAAAGCACAGGGAAAACTCCCATTTTGCCGCCAGCATCTCCCCAAAAATCCCCCCCGGCCTTACTCACATCGTATTTCTCGGTCATTTTCAGCAGAGCGCGTTTCCAGAGGCTCCTGGCACAGCCCGGCTCCGGCAGCAGCAGAACCAAGACACACAAGGCTGCGGCGATGAGTTTTTTACAGAAAAGCCTCTCTGGCACCAGCCTGGAACCCATTTTTTATTATTATTATTATTATTTTCCAAGGAAGAGATGGAATAAGGAGCCTGGCTCAGGGAATCCGGGCTGTTCCGAGGCTTGGAAAGGAGGGAGGGAGGAGAGAGAGAGGGTTGAGCGCTCCCAGAGCCGCTTTTCCCTGAGCAGCGTCTGGACAGAAAAAAAAAAAAAAAAAAAAAAAAAAAAAAAAAAAAAAAGCTNAAAAAAAAAAAAAAAAAAAAAAAAGGCGCTCACAGGCAGGAGCTGTTGAACTTCCCCAAGTAAGTTAGATCAGGTTCTCGGCTCACAGGCTTCCAACAAAGCACACGCTTCTCCCTCCCTGAGTGATGGACGGGAAGATTACTCGGGAAGATTATTTTTAGACCTTTGTTCCCAACATCTGGCATCCTCCGAGAGCCCCATTCAGAGCCGAGCCGTGGGATCAGATGGCAGCTGCCTCCGGGGGAAATGAAGGTCTCCGAGGGGTGGGCTCGGCAGAGTTTTGCAAAGAGTTCACCCAAACTTCCCCGAGAGCCCCGGGATCCCCCTTTGTGCGCTCCCTGCTGCGGGTTTGCAGCTCGTTTTGACAAAGTGATAACTTCATCTGCAGCCCTTGAATACAGCAACACCCTCCAAAAAAAATTGTGTATTTTCAATATCTTCAATTTTAAAACATGGTTCAAATTTGGAGTGCTTGCAGCTTTTTGAGGAATAGATTAATATGAGAGCTTTGCACCTTCAGCGTGGAAAACATAATAAAAATTGGGGTTTTCCAAACGTTTTTAAACAGCCTATCAGTTCATGGGAAAACAATGTCATGGAAAGGTTTTAAAGGAAAAAGCAGAAGATGTTTCTTGATATTGGGAACAGGGCAGGAGAATGTCATTAGTGAAAATATCAGGAATTCTCTGATCTCCATGCAATGGCCTCTTCTTGGCCAGTTTTTTAGGAGAATCTATGTGGGAACAGGCTGTTGTCAAAGGCACAGATGCTCCAAAGGAGCCATTGAGTATTACTGGAGCAGGATGTAGAGAGGGATGTTAAATGTCACCTCAAATTTCTCCACAGTCTGGTGGTGAAATGTCCTAGAAACCCCTGGGGGACTGTTGCACCATGTTTATTCTTGGAATAACTTGAAGGAAATGATTTAATGACGCGATAAACATCCAGGGGCTTTCTTTAAACCGAGGTGACGTGGGTTTTCTGAAAAGGATCTTGAAGGAGGGGAAAGACGTGACCGTTAGGAAAAAAATAAATAAATGGGGGTGTGGAGTAGGGAAGGAAGGTGGTTTGGAGATTACATGAGCACAGAGAAAGCAAGGAAGGGGACATGAGTCAGGCTGTGCCTGACAATGGGAGGGACGGAAGGAGTGGACGTGGGGTTTGGGACATCTCCATGGACATGCAGAGCCTGGAGGGTGGGAATGGGCTCGTGGGGTCGGGCTGAAAGCAGCCCAGGATCCTGGGCAGGTGCTGGAGGAGAAGGATAAGAATGAGGCAGCAGTTTCATTCATGTGTATAAATATCTATATCACAGAATCACAGAATGTGTAGGTTGGAAAAGACCTTCAAGGTCATCAAGTCCAACCCAGCCCTGACACCTCAACTAAACCACAGCACCAAGTGCCACATCCAGTCTTTATTTAAACACATCCAGGGATGGTGACTCCACCACCTGCCTAGGCAGACTATTCCAGTATTTAATCCCTCTTTCTGTAAAAAACGTCTTCCTAATATTCAACCTGTATTTCCCTTGTCACAGCTTAAGGCTGTGTCCTCTCCTTCTGTCAGTTATATCTGCATGTATCTGACTTTCCAGACATCAGGAGGGCTGCTCAGGGCTCGCTGAGGGGTGTTTATTTTATAATTTCCCCCTGAATTTCTCCTCCAGCAGCTTGTCCAGCCTCCACCTGAGCGAAGGAAGAAACAGAACCACAAAACTGGTCGAGGTACAGACACTAAGCCCTGTTTGCCTTCACTTTACCCAGCTGCAGCCCTGCTGAGCAGGGAGAGGAGCCTTGCTGGATGCTCTGGATTTATTTTATATCCACTCTAAAATGGGTCTGCAGAGGAGTATTACACCCTGTGGATACACACAAAAAAATTCTTCCAATTATTCCTTATACCTGAAAGCTGCGGAAATTCACTTTGATCCATGCCCAAGTGTCAATAGCTGCACTCAGGTGGAAGCCAAAGGATTTCATCTTGCAGCTTGCCAGAATATGATGATGGGAACCTGAAAAAAGAGCAAGGTGTGCCTTAAAAAGCTCAGTGTTTAAGGGAATATATTTGATTTGTTTACAGTGAAGGTTCCTAAATGTTTTCTAGCAGTAACTGTGCTTTGGGCAGTTCTCTCTATATCTCTGCTGCTAGAAAAAGGTTCTTAGTGACAAAATCTGCTCAGTTCATGCCAGGGAATTTTGCTGGGAAGTAAAACCAGGGATCACTCTTATGGGGGGAAAGGGAATGAAGAGTTAAACTGGAGATGGTCACCTCCCTCCCAGCTGCAGAGGTGCAGAGTGGGGGATCCCAGTGGGACAGCATGAGTGTCTTGTCTGGGGATTCCCAAAGAGCTGAGAGGGGATCCCTGTGGAGATGCAATGACCCTGCACTGCTGTGTTCTGGTAAACCTATCCCTGCCTGATCCACATGCTCATCCCCAAAGGTGCAGGCTGGGGTTTGGGGGCTGACAGGCTTTGGAGTGACCCCATGGTACAGCTGTTTCAGGCACAGAAGGGGACAGGGAACGAGCATTTGGGCTGGAGAGCATTTTGTGCCCCAGAGGCCTCACCCTGCAGCTGGATGCTGAGAGGGCTGTCCCTGCAGGGAGCACAGCTCCAGTTCCCTTGTCACAGCTTAAGGCCCAGCATGGGGGCCTCCAGCCCCCATTTCACCAGCTCTCCTCTCCCCCAGAACTGCATCAGGCATTTAAAACAGAATTTATCCCTTTGAGCAGGTAATTTTCCTCAGGCTTTTCTCTTCATTTAATGGAAACTGAGCAGCTCACAGGTCAGCCCCTGGAAAAGTGACTCCCTAAGGACAGAAGTGTCACCTGTGGATGCTGGCAGAGCTCAGCACCTGCAGGTCACTGTCACCTCCACCCAGATCTCATCCAAGCACCATCTGAAACCTGCAGCTGTGCTGCAATTACTGACAGGCACACTCAGACAGCTTCAATCCATTCAGGGAGGAATGAATCCCTGCCATAACATTGTCACCTGTTCCACCTCTGCCTTGATTTTTTATTGGTTTGTCTGAGGCCACAGGACCCTCCAGTTCCTTTCACAAACACGGCTCCCCAGTTTGTTTCAATATTAATTCCTGCACCTCCATCCAGCACCTCTCAGGCACATCCAGGAGCTCCCACCCCTACCCTGACTCCTGTGCTTCAAGGTGACAAATGACACAGCTGCTTGCACAGAATAAACAAGATTTTTCCTGGGAGGTTTCCCACTTAATTTATGTCTTTGTGCTGATATTTCACTGGTCTGTGCTCTCGCTGAAACCCAAACCAGGGTGAGACAACCGCTCACGATAAATCTCCCTAATTTAATTCCATTTTTTGTTGTTTCATATACTTGCAATCTGGACTTGGAGCAACTAATCCCAAAGATTAATAGCTACTTCAGACACCATTTACTGGCCTTTATTTTTGCAGATACACAGCTTTGACATTTATCAGGGAAAAAACAAGGTCTGTGCCTTGCAGCCCATGGCTTGTACACTGAAAGGAGTGAGAATTCTGCAGGACCAAAATTCAGCAGCTGGTCATGGTCAGCACATCAAAACGAAATGAAAGAAAGAAAATGAAATGACAAAATTATTTTATAACACTTATGGGACTGTAACTCATCCTGCACACAACTCTTTCATGAATTCATCCTGCCCCCATCTCCATTCTTCACGTGCTTCTACCTCCAGTCTCTGTTGGAATTTAGGCAAGGGATTGTATTTTTTTTCACAAGGCTAAGAAGAACTTCCCTGGCAATACTGGAAGGAATATTTTTCTCCCCTTTTCTGGATATTCTTCTCCTTGGCAGTCCCTGGCTGGGCTGTGTTGTCACAGGACAACTCCAGGACATCATTTTTGCCATTCATATCCACATTGTTCCCCCATTTGGAGCTCAGTGAAACCTAAAACATGAGAGACTTCAGTCCACTCACTCAGGGAGGCATTTTCTCCCACTACAGAGCAGTTCCTCTCTTACCAAGTTCACTTTTGAATGGCCCATTCAGACAAAAAAGAAGAGGAACAGCCTTGACTTTCTGTAGAATTTCTTGTTTACCATTGGCAGGTTTATGGCTCCAGCTATTAGTGTAAAGCATTCTGAACAGCTTGTGAAGAGATTTTAGGCAGCAGGCACAAGTCCTTACAAACACAACCACTGGCAATAATTAGAAATTTAAAATTTACAGATGAGCAGGTTTCTGAGTCAAGTATTTGATGGTGTGTGGTGGTTTAAAAGCAATTATCACAAGAAAGGAAAAAAACCCAAAACTGTCATTTTCTTTTAAGCTACATCTTATCCACACCCAACAGCTGGGTTAAAGTAATTTACTCCAAGGGAGCAATTCCCTCTGGTGATGATTACATCCATAGGGAGTGGATGCATCGCTGTCCTATGCCCAGGGTAATCAATAAGTGATGCTGGTCTAAGACAAAAATGAATTATTGCAATATCTTGGCTCCAGTTTATGTGAAATCTTGGGCATTCAGCAGGCCAGCAGCTAAAATAATTCTTTAACATGTGCTTGTCCAGGGGAATCAGCAGAACATCACTAAGTCAAGGTTTCTCTGCTTTGAGATTTGTGGTGCAGCTCCGCCAACCAAATTCCCTCTGGCTCCAAGGATTCTGGCTGAGATTGCTCCATCCATCACCACTGAGCAAAGAGTCACTCTCTGTGCATGAATCTCTGCAAACTTCCATCCCACAGGGTGGTGGCAGCAAGGGAAATTCTGCATCAACCATCAACTGCTGTCAGATGAAAGTGCAAGAACATGAGCAGGACTTGGGCACCTCCCCTCAGCATCCTTTGTTACACCCAGGAAGATGGAGCTGGATTAAAGGATGAGCATTTTATCAGCTCAGGGCAATAAAACAACTTTTGGAACTCAGGTTCGTGCTGCCTGATTGGGATGATTTAAATAATGTATTTTTAAAAATGTTCTCAGGGAGGCTGTGAGTGAAAGTCATGGGACAGCCAAGAAAAAAATGTCTTTTTCTAGCCAAAAACAAGGTAGGTCAGCCTAAGTCAAGACCTGCCTTTTCCCAGAGGAAAGAGCTGACTTTTAAAGAGAGATCCTATCAAAGAGAGAGTTTCCTCAGAGTGCTGCAGCAGCATGAGGTGACTCATTTTAGCTGGATATAATCCCTCCACCTTTGTGCCAGGTGAAGGTTGCTGCAATTCCTTTTCCAGGGGCTGTTTCCTTGCCAGCTCTGCACAGGTTCTGTTGCCAGCAGCAAAGGGCAGTGGTTTTCTGGGGGTAATCAGAGATTTTTTTATGTTACCTAATCCAGTGGGAAGGTTATAGCTGCTTTGTGTCCCCCCAAAAAATAATTGAATGCTCCACTCAGGCTGTATCAGAGGTTCTGTCCCATTTCCACTCGCCCTTTGGAAATCAGGAAAAAACAAGTAAATCCAGAGTAGTTTTTTGGTGGATATGAACATGGAGAAACCACAGTCTTGGCTGAGTTTCCCTCAGCTGAACCTGCCTCATGAAAAGCAGGGGGAGCCTCAGGTGGGGCTGGACTCCCCAGCAGGGATGGAGGTGCCCTTTGTCCCTGTGGGGTCACCCCTCCAGCTCTGCTTTGTGTAAGGTGTCCTAAAGCAGCAATATTATCATTGCTACCTTTTTTCCTTGCCTAATCCAGCAGTTGGGATTGCTCCCTGCATGGATTAGCAGGAAAAGGAGCCCCTTGGCTGTGCCAGTCCTGATGGGTGAATACAAAAATCAACAAACAGAACCTGCAGCATCTCTGGAGGGATGACCCTGGATGCAGATGATTCACCCACAGGCTCATTTCATGGCCAGACACCAAATCTGGAGTTTCAATATTGGATTCATTCCTTCCCTGAGCAGGAAAAAAAACCCAACAACAGCTGTGCCAGATGTTTGCTACCAGTGAGCCCCTCTGGGAATTTATAGAGTGAAATAAAAGATCAAAAGCAATTCAAAACACAGACAGGTGATTCCCTTTAGGCATCTGGCCCCGAGCCCTGGCAAAGCCTGGCAGAGGTCAATGTTAAATGGCCCCTGACCATTTGGAAAGGGCTGTAAAGGAGAATATAAAGCCTCCACTTTTAGGCAGCTTTGTTGGATGTGGGGTATAAACGAAGCAGATGAATGTTATTAGGGGAGCACGGGCCTGAGCGCTGCATCCCGCTGGCAAAATGACCAGGAAGGCTCCAAAGGCTCGGTGCTGTTACTGAGGAGGCAGAATGGTTCTCAGTGTTGGGGACAGGCTGTGCTGCCCTGAGCCCTGGGGGGAATCCCAAACAATTCCTCTGCCCCAGCTGCAGTTCCTGCCCGCTGCTCCCTCCGGGCTGTGCCTGTCCCCAAAGAGCCTTTTGTCTCCCAAAAAAAAGAGGCTTCTGAGAGCTGCTGGTGTGTCCTCACAGGAGATCCCTGAGGGATCATTTGCCTCGCAGGCCACTGGGAATTATTGCAGATTTTTGGGAGGGGAGGATGTGCAGTGGAGGTCTCACACTGGGGCTGCTGAGAGGAGACGAGTCACGGACTGGAAACCTCAGGGAATTCTCCCTGGTGGATGGATTCACCCTGAAATTAAAGTCAAGGGAAGTTTGGCTGTGGAGCCACATGGATTTCACAGCAAATCCTCAGCCTTTGCTGTGCTCTGCATTCAGCCAGGCAGAATTCCTGGGGGTAACAGAGTTGTAGTCAGGGCCCCCAGCCCTAAAAGAGCTGAGCTGCGCTCTGAGGGTTTCCATAAAGTGTGGAAATCTCTTCCTTGGACCACGGCAAAGTCAGAGCCAGGGACCACACAGACACACCAGCATGGACACCAGGAAAAGCACCCAAAAGGCACCCAGGTTTCACACCTGACACCAAAACAGGGGTTATCTCCTGGCTGATGCCCTGCTCTGACCCACAAAGCCTTGGCCAGGGCCAAGCAGATTGATTTTGGGGCTGCCCCTCTCCCAGCTGAAGCTCTACCTGCCTATTGCTCCAGAGACAGAGAGTTTCCCAGAACAAATATCCTGCCTACACATAGAGAGAGCAAATTCATAGCTCAAGGGCCTGTCAGAGACACCTGCAACTCTGCTCAAGGCAGAGGAAGGGCCAGATGTGTATCAGCATCGTGCTTGTGTAGGATTTCCTTTATGGAACCTTTAACCTCCGCATCCCACATCCTGTTACCAGTGAACTCCCTCACCCTGCTGCAGCTCCCCTGAGGCCAGGAGCTCTTTGGCAAGGACATTAAACTATATCCCAGGCCCAGGAAAACACCTTTAGAGCTCTGAAATAGCTGCTCACATCAGCCCTGGGGATGTCAGTGCTGTCCAGAAGAGCTGCTGGTTGTCACCTTGAGCTGTGCTGCCCCCTCAGCCCCAGCTCTCTGCAGGGGTCTGGCCAGGCAGGGAGCATCCCTGCAGCTCCTCAGGGATTGCAAGACTTGCAGTCAGGAATGTTGCTGCAGGATTCCTTAAAAGGGTTCCAAGGAGTTGTTGCATTTGCTGGGTCACACCTTTGCTCTGAAGGAGTTTGCTGTGAGAAGGCAAAGAGCTTTCCTTGTCTTTTCTTATCCAAAGTGCAGCGTTGAACAAGGCATAGAAAATCCCACTTGCCTTTGACCCATTGATAAAAGCCTTATCTAAAGCTGGCTGAAGATAGACAGCAGAGTCCGGAGCTGTTGCAGGCTGGGCTTTATCTGGGGGATTCTCTTTCATGTCCCTCACTGGAAGTCACTGCACGTGGCTCCATCACCCACCTGGCCCAAAGGGCACATCCAGGCTCTCTCCTATCCCAAACCTCTGCTCAGTGGGCTGGATCTCATTCACCACTGGCTCCTGGTGCCCAGACACAGCTCAGGCTCTGGCTTCCATCCTTGCATTGTTTTGAGTCCTCTCTTGGCTTGGGCTTTAGATATAATGAGATCCCATGTCAAAATCAGAAATCGAGAGATGCCAAGCTGGCGTTGTGAAGCAAAGGCATCCTGTAAGAAAATTCCCAAAACTGCCTGCTGACATCCACACCTGCCCCTGGGCAGACAGACAGATTTTGCAAGCATCAGAGTGGCAGAAAACACAAGAGAGCTCAGGTAATTTCATTTATTTGGATGTATGTAGCCCTAATTAAGAGGATGGATCTTCTATACTGGCCAATTTCCTCCTCACCTCAGCAAGGGACTTCTTTCAGACATAGCTTAATATTTTTGAAGGTGCTGGAAGAAATATAATAGAAGGGGTTTCCTCCCCTGGCGTCTCTGTGTGAGGTCCTGAGCAGCACATCCAGTATCCAGCTGAATTCCTTCTCAGTTGTTCAGCAGGCTGGGACAGACACATGGAGAGTTTCCACCTTTTATCTCAGCACAGAACTTTCTATCTGAACAGCATCTCTTCACTGGGAGGTTTGTGGTCCTCCAGTGAGCCACTCGTTTTTCAGATGGCAGAAATTTGCATTTGGCCACAGATGTTGCCTATTAGAGCTTTTCCCAATCCTGACATAAAGGGGGAACCTGCAGCTTCTCCCTGTGCTTGGCATTCCCTGTTGTTCTGCTCTCTAAATCAGTGGGGCAGGACAGAGCAGCACAGAGAAGGATGTGTTGGAATTCTGGAAACTTAGATTTAAGATTTTAGTCTATAGCAATATATATGAGACAAGATGGAGAATTTGGGGCATTATCTGGGTCCTTCTTCACCTCTTCTTGGTTTTGGGTGTTTTTATCTAATTGGGTGAAAAAGGTCCACATTGTGGGTGGTCATTATTGGGTCAAAAACATAAATAATCGAGGTGTCATCTTGTTATTGGGTAATTAGTGCTTAAATAACCTTGGAAAGAGTTAGAGGCATCCATTACCTCTGTTTTCTAACTTGTTAGTTAGAGCTCATGGCTCATGAGGCTGTAAGATAGATAGGAATTAATAAACACTGTCTGAACATGAAACTGTGACTCCTGTGTATTAATCCTGGCTCTAACATGAAGAAGGCATGAAGCCAACAGGATGAGCACACATGGGACAAGGAGGGCATGGGAAATGGGGATGTCTCTGTTACAAAGTCATGGTTTGATTACTGCAGGGAGACTTCAGCATTTGGACCCCCTGCTCCAGCAGCAGCAAAACAATCTGGATGTTGTTAGCTGAGCAAGGAGCAAGAAAATCCCTGAACACCCCGTTAGCACCAGGCAGAGATTAAGAGCAGCACTCCGACCAAGCTGGATTTCTTTCAGACCTGGTTCTGTGGTTCCTTACAGCTGAATGTGACTGCAGAGGACAATCAAACCTCTGTCTCCCATGGGAGCTCCCCCAGCTTGGCAGGGCACAGCTGCCTTTGCTGTTCCCCTTGTGAATTTTATAGGCTGGAAAATGTTTATTCCAGTTTTGGCTCGATGTCCTTGTTAAACTTTATGTGCTATATAACTGTGCTGTATAGTGTTATGTTTATGTTATATGGGAATAAATATTTTTATGTGTCTGCGTAGTTACATTTGTTTGCATATCCATAAACTGAAATCTCCAGCATGTTTCTTATGTGTTTATGGCCCTCTAGGCCATCCCTCAAAAAGTAATGGAGGAGTATGACAGAATCCCAGACTGGTTTCGGTTGAAAGAAACCTTAAAAGCCATTCACCCCCACAGGGAAGAATTTATTCCCAATATCTAATCCCAATCTAATCATCAAATCTCTCTTCTTGGTATGTTATAGCTCTTCCTAATACTGGCTACTTAATACCTGCAGAGCAGCTCCAGGGCTTGCCAGAGTTTGAGCTCAGATTTACACTCATCTCTTGCACCACTTGGCAACTTTTTTTTTTTCTTTTTTCTTTTTTTTTTTTTTTTCCTTCTTCAGGGTTCATTTGTCTGAGTTTTGCAGTGCCCAGCAATGCTGGACGTGTTCCAATGTAAATTATTTCTACAGAACCAGCAGTTGTGTATTTTGTCCAGCCAGGAATCCTGGCAACCTCAGGCCTCTGTGACTTGTATTTAATTATTAGGAGCAGGAGAACAAGTGAAAGTATCTGAGCTCCCAGGTCCCATGGGCTGTTTTTTAGCAGGTCTCCATAAGATGGGATAAATATTTTCAGTTGGTTTGGCACGAGTTCCAGATCCCCTTCCACTCTACCTGTCTTTTAAAGTCATCAACCTGTTCTTGAGTGTAACCAGCCCTGAGAAATCACTTTTTTCTGCCTTGTCTTCCTGAAGTAGGTGCATTACTTCATTATCCATGTTTTCTGTATTCTGAGAGTGTTAATGGGAGGAAGTGAATAGCTGGACATTCAAATACTTTTTCACAGTATCTCTCTGTCTTCTCTTTAAAGTCCTGAATTTGGGGTTTTTCTTCCAACTTAGATCCAGCAGGCTCTTTGGCAAGAGAAAGCTCAGATGAGGCTCGGTCCTTTAATTACATTATTGGCAGACTGTGGCATTCCTTTGTTACTTTCTTGATCTAATTCCCTCCAAAGAGCTGCAAAAATGAGAGTGGTGGATTAATTTAATCATAGCTTCTTGTGTGGTTAAATAGCAGCTCCTTTATTGTCCACCCACACACCTTTGGGTGCTCTGAACTCCATCTCTTCCACCCAGGCTGAAAAATGCTCTTCCTCTGGATATTTTTATTTTTTCAAAGGAGTGATGATTTTATTCAAAGGAGTGATGCAGACTAAAGTCTGTGTGTTGGGGATTCAGTAGTTGGAATAGAGGATTCAAAGCCTTTCTTATTCCATCAAATCCTTCAGGGGCAAGGTGACAAGGCTGATTTAGCTGATGGCTCAGTGACCCCTCCAGTGCTCCCATCAGCAGCTGTAGGCACAGGAAGGGTCCTTTTGAGAAGGATCCCAAAATGTCAAAGCCCAGCGTTGGAGCAATGAGTCTGCTGGAGGTTTTTGGGGCCCTGAGCTCCACATCCACACTTTTGCTGAGCCTGTGTGGAGGGAAAATCCTCCTCATGACAAGGTAATGGAGACAGATGGGGTAGGACCCCTTTGATCTGGGGCTCTGTGGCTGCAGAGCTGGCAGTTATTACCAACCCTCTGTCTCAATTAACTCAACACTTCTGCCAGAGGAGCCCTGGACATGCTGTTTGCAGCAGGGCAGATTTACTTTTGTGTGCAGATTCCAGCAGCTGCTCCAGCCTGTGACTGAGAAGTTGTGGCATTTACAGCTGAGCTTTTCCAGACTCTCCCCTGAAAGGGAACTGCAGAAATGTGAGTTGTGTCTCTTCATCCCTGGATCCCTGTCCCTCAGATGGGAGGCCTGTCTTTGGCTCAAGGGATGAAATCCCATTTCCCCTTTGGAGAAATCCTATCTAGCCCCATCCAGCTTCCCATTCCTGGGGCTCCTTCCTTTGGGGGCTTGTTGGCAGCCAGAAATCCCAGGCAGCCTCTGCAAATCAAAGCAATGTTTAATTTGGACATAAGGGTGAGTAACAATTAGCACCTTGATTGAGCAGTTACCAGCTGGATCACTGGGTAGTCCTGCTCCTAGAAATTTCAAATAAACTCCCTCCCTCTTTCAAACATCTCCACAAGAATTCCTTGAGCAGAGGAATCTTCATTCCCCTTAGTCAGGTCTGTGTGAATGTTGAAAAATCAAGCTGCAAAGCTGGGCTGGAGTACGTCCTTCCCAAATAACTTCTCAGGAGTTTTAGCTGAGCTGCCTCAAGGAGAGATTTTCTTTGAAGCTTTAGTCTGGGAGTTCCCACAGAGGAGGTTTTTCACACTTAAACTCAACAATCAGCTTATATACAGTAACTGAATTACTACAAAGCAACACCTCACTCAAAGTATCAAGGAAAACAGATTTAAACATGGTTTGAACGAATAGAAGGGATCTTAAATTAAGGGAGAATGAAGACTAATAAACCAGCAGTCTGTGCTATAGGAAGGCAGCATTATATCCAGGAGAAAACACTGGAATTTAGGTCAGAAATTCCATAACTTGACGCACAGGTCACCCATGACCTGGCACAGCAGCCCAGCTCCTACAGTTTCCCTCTCTCTCTGAGGAAGAAAACGTGCTGCTCTCCCCCCTCCACACCGATTTAGGTTTATAGTTGTGTGCAACACGGGCCTGCTCCTGATTTCTTTTGTAAGTAATTGTTTGCTGAGAGATCAGAAGAGATGATGACTGAGGATAAAGAGACTCCCTTCACGTGGATAATTGCACCATCAGCCCTTGAGTGAGAGGCACAGCCAGAAACTTCCAGGCTGCTGCTGGGGCCAATGCAAAGTCTCAGGAATGCATAAGCAAAGGCATTAGACACAAAGCATCTACTGGAGCAGGGATTCATTCAACAGAGCAGCTCCTGGAAACATGGAAATACATGTTCAGCACAGGAATAACTCAGAAAAATAAAAAAAAATTCCCTTTGGAAGGAGCAGTAGTTGTAAATTGGCACTATTTATTAAGTGATCACCTAAAATTAGATATTTTAGGTGGAAATACTAATTCTCCATAAATATATTTTTGACAGGTATACCATGAACTCAAATGACAACAACATAATCAACAACATCAGGTTCCAGATTTTCACAGGAAGAAAAAAAATTCTCCAGGCTTGCCTGGAATGGGAATTCTGAATTGAAAGGCTGAAGTTGTGCCCAGCAGTCACCCAGGGGCATTTCAGGCTGTTTCACCTTCCTCTCATTCTGCACATTCCTCCTCTTTCTATCCCTCCTTCCTCTCATCCTGAAGTGGTTTGTGTTTCCACACTCAGTGCAGAACAGATGTGGGGAATCATTCCTGGTTTCCCTGACACGTGAGCAGCACATTTCTGACAGAGGGCTTTGGAAACAAGTCCCTTCCAGGGCTTTGGGACCACCACGAGGAGAGGCACTTGCTGACCTGAGGTGAGAGCCCAGGAGCTGAGGGGTGACTGGCAAAGCCACAGAGACCTGGAAAGGGCCCCAGGAGCCTCATGGAGCTGTAAATCCACGAGGAATCTTGGCCTTAGCCCCGCATATCTGGGGATGTGAGTAATGTCTCCAGCACTGCTGCTGCTCTGGTGTCACAAATGCCAGCCTAACTGGCTGGATCGTTCCCCTTCCCACCACGGGATGGATCCAGCTGCCCCTGGAGCCAGCTGGAGCCTGTCCATGGAGCAGAGAGGGGCTGGAGCAGCCCCACTGCTGCTGCTGCTGTTTGTCCTCGTCCTGCTCCTTCCCAGCCCTGCCACAGACACTCCAGGGAACTAGAGGGCAAACCCTGGTCTCCACAACTATTCCTCAGAGGGGATGGAGCTCCTATTTAAGGAAAGAAGCAAAGAGGAGAGAAGGTTTTATGGTGAGGTCTGGAATGAGGCAAGGGGAAAACAACACTGACGTGGTTTGAAAGCAAAACGAGTGAGAGGCTCCAAGTCAGAAACACAAATTAAGAAGAAGAAAAGGAAAAAGGTAAAATAAAATAAAATAAAATAAAATAAAATAAATGCAATAATACAAAAGAGCACTGACAGAGTCAGAACACAAGCTGAGCAGGGTGGTGGGAGCAGTCCAGGTGAGGGGCTCTTCCTGAAGCAGTGATCCCACAGAAAGGTCTGGGAGCTCTGCTCCTCTGGGAATCCAGTGGGTCAGGGCTGCTTGTCCTGTCCCAAATCCCAGATTCTCTGCAGGTGGGAATGCTTGGCTCCTCCCCCTGGGCGGAGCATCTCCCAGTGGGATGAGGAGTCGTGCAGTGGGTCCTTGATGGCCCATTAAACAGAGAGAGCTCCTGGAGGGAGTTCCCTGTGAGTCCTGGGCAAGGCATTGATGGGCCATGAGCAGAAGAGCCCAAAGGAGGGGCCTGGGAAAACACTGCCCCACCTGGTTCCAACAGCTCATGGAGATGGGGAGAGAATAAATACTTTGTGTACATCCTACACTACAACCCAGGACAAACGCGAGCAGTTCAAATCCCAGCAGGGTTTGGTGTTCCAGCCAGCCTTGAGGTTTAGGGGGTGGCACTGCCAAAATGAACCCCAAAATGTGCCCCTGGGAAGAGGTTCTATCTGCTGGCACCACAAGGATCAGTGTAACTCTGGGGAAGGCTTGCTGCAGAGCCAGACTTAGTTGCTGCAGCTACTGTAAAGAATGAACACAGCCGTGGTCCCGAACCCCAAAAGAACTGCAATTATCCTGCCTTCCTCAGGCTGCAAAGCCCTGACCCCTGGTGGGGTCACGGTCTGGTGGAAAGGGTGCAGAGAAAGGCTGGGAAAGTGGTGATGGCTGAGAGGAGAGCAGTGCTGACAGCAGCTGATTGTTTGCAAGAGGCAGAGATGAGCAGGGTTTGTGTTTACAGCCTCTGAGGGCTCCTCTGGGTCAGGGCACCCTGAAATGTGACACAGCCCCACCCCATCCCGCCCCAGACAGGGAATAAGGGTTTACAATGGATGAAGGAGATTCTGGGTTTGATGAAAACCAACCTTCTACATCAACCTGTGTGTGCTTGGCCTCCCTCTCTGCAGACAGGGGATATTTTGGGGTTGATTCCCACTCGTTTTTGGATGTATGTTGCAGAAAACAACAGAGCAAAGCAACACCCCAACTCTATAAAGTAGGAATGTGGGGGGTGTAAAGTCAGAAAACTGACAACAGGCAAAGAAGGACCTGAAACTGTTTCTAATTAATTTTTTCAAGGTATGTCCCTCCTGCTTTGAGTTTCACCACTTCATGGCAGTTTATCCCCTCAGCTGGGATAAGCTGCACTGGGACTGTTGTATTTTGGGATGGAATCCTGTTCCCATTTCAAGTGAAATTGCTCTTCCTTCTCATGGCCCAGGGATTGCAGCATCTGTGCTGAAATCTGTGGGTTTCACACTCTGCAGGGGGGCAAATATTGCCTTCAAGACACGGTTTTCATCGAGGATTTTATGGAAGGAGACATTCCAGTTGTTCAAAGGCTGCTTTTAAAAAAATGCTGATTCTGCAAGGTCTTTAATTTGGAGCCAGATTTAAGGTGATGGTTGCCCTTTCCCCATGTCAGAATCAGAAATATGAAAAATAGTTGTCAAAAGATTTTTTTTTCTTAAAACCTGAGAAGTGAGGTCAGGAGGTTAAGGAGCTCTGGAAAACATAAATCCTTAAGGAGCATGTCTGATTGGTTTTTTTCTGAATGGGAATGTTGCTTTGCTTGAGCCTTTTGAGTGTCTGCTGATAGAGATGAAGCAAAGCCCAACCTCTGAGGATGAAAATGGAACTGAAACTCCATCTCGGGGCAGTGGAGACACCAAGTGCCTTTTGTTTTGGAGGAGCTGACCCCTAGAGAATCAAAAATAAAATACTTGACTGCAAAGAATAAGGATAAGGATGTTTGGGTTAATTTTTGGTGTTTTGGTTTTTTTTTTTTTTTAATTACTGAAAATCCAACAAACAGATATGAAGATGCAGAGGATGCACGTGGCTTTCTTGGTGATGTGGCATGGGAGTCACTCTGTTGATCTCTGCACAAATCCCTGATGGGCCATTCCTGTCTGTGCCAACACTTCCAGGGAGCTGCTTCAAAATATGGAGGAGTGAGAGAAAATATCTTCCCTTCCTCCTCAGGGTGATGTGATCAACTCCAGGACTTTGCCTCCTGAGCTCTGTCCTTTTCCTGACAATTTGCTTTCTCCTTCTGCATTTTGGTTGCTCTTTCTCCCCTCTCTTGGAGAAAAAAACCCCACCTTTCTTATTTTTATTTTCATGGCGCCTGGGATGCTCAGATTGCTGATGGATCAGGATGGGATATCTTTGAAGGGAGGAGTTCCTTGGGTGCAGATTCTGCAAAGGCACATCAGTGATGTGGAGCAGCTGGAAATGCACCAAATTCACCCAGAGAGAGGACAAAAGTTTGGAGGCCACTTCTTTTAAAGAGTGATCCAATGTTCATTCCTCTTGGATTACAAGTTACAATAACTTTTGAGGGGGAAAAAAAAATAATCAGTTGTTCTTATTTTCCCTAGGATTTCTTATGTAGGAGTATAATAGGAGTATAATTGCTTTAAACCAGGCATAGACCATGAAGGAAACAGATGCTTATTTCTTTTAGAGATTAGACAACCTTGCAGACTGCCCAATAGGAAACAGAGGAGAAAGCAGGCAATATATCTCATAAGCATCAGGCAAATTGCAACATTGCTCAGGAAATAACTGGGTTTTATGACAGATAGGAAAAAATCAAGCTCTTTTTTTTTTTTTTTTTTAATGCAGGTTGTAGCATGACTTCATTCATTTTGAAATAATCTGTCTCTTAAGCAATTGTATTTTGGCCAGCTGCACCTCCTAGATCTGCCTGGTGGTTTGAAAGAGAAGTAAAAAGGGTATTTCCTGAAAATACACTGAGCACACCTATAGCAGAGCACCAGCAGCTTTCCTTGAGCTGCCATTTAGGGATTTCTGAGTTTTCAGGAGCTGCTGATCATCACTTGCAGGGGCCTCAAATCCCTGTGAGCACCTGGGGCTGCCCCCCAGGCTGGATCAACCCCAAAAGGAGCATTTTTTTTTTTTTTTTTTGCTGTCAGAGTTGATTTATCTGCCATCAGACCAGCTCAGGAGAGGTGGGAGCCTTAAAGCATCCTCTGGCCTCTGCTGGGGAGAGATTTTCTGCTTCATTAAAGCCCTGATACATTAATGGGCTGTGCGTGATTTGGGGGGCTGGTTGTGCAGGTCTCCCGTGGTTCATGCCTGGAGCTTGTTAGTGTAATTTTCCAAAGATTAGCGAGCATTGATTCCACTGGGAAGCCTTGGGGAAATGCCCTTAATCTCCCCTGACTGCGGGGACCCCGCTGGGCTCCCGCTGCTGCCGGGGATGTGACTCTGGGGGGAAGTTTTTCTCTTTATAAAACTGCAGCAGTTGCAATCGAGAACCATTAACTAATGGCAAACACTTCATTTTTTTTTTTTTTTTTAATGTCCCCTCACGTTGTCTGAGCCCCCGAGGGCTCCCACAAAAAAAAAGAGAGACACTGACTCAGTTCTGGCTTTACTTTCACCACTGTAGCTCCTGTTAAGCTCAACAAGCTCAGGCAGGGATGCTTTAGATGGAATTTTTTTACCTGCTGGAAGGACACTGTGTATATTTTAACACAAATGGGTGGTGTGTATGTGCGAGTTTTTATACTCTGGAGAAAGAAAACTAACCAGAGTAATTCAATTTCCTAGACAAAAGGTGGAAAGTACTAAAACTAAGTAGTAAGTAATTCAATTTTCTGGTTACAAAACAGAACATTCTTGGTAGAATTAATGAATGAATGCCGAGTTTCTGGGCCAGCGTGTACAAATCAAATCTCACAGTACACAGGTGGCAAAGGACAATAAAAAGTCTAATTCTAAATTAGGGCCACCAAAGGAGAAGCTTGGAAAGCTGGTTTATATTTTGAATAACTTTTTGCCTACTGTGTGTGAGCCAGTCCGGGACATGAGTGCTGCTTTCAATATCTTGTTCCAAATGCAAAATGACCTCCAGTGATTTTCAGTTTTACATTGTGTGAAATGGAAAATTCACAGGCAGAGCCTTACCCCAGGGAAAGTGTTATCAGCTGTACTCAGCAATGGCCCAAACAGGGAAACAGTGGAACTTAGAAAGAGAAAACCAAAGTGCCTCAAGATAGACAAATTGTCTGGATAGTCCAGACATTGTTTTCTTATCTCTGGCTAAGCTGGGGAAGTAGATTTGTTGGTCTTGACAAGAAAGCCCTTTGTACATTGTGGGAGCAGGAGACCCTGGGGGACGAGAACAATGGGCTTCCTCTGACACCGGGATTGATTACCTCCAGGAAGTGCATGTGGATTGCTCACTGATTGAATTCCACTATTGCTTTTTTCAGGATCATCTAATTACATTACAGACTCTGTCCTGCTCCTTTAAATGGCCGCAATCTCTTTTGACCACGGTAATGAAATAACTGCTGCTTAAAATAATGGTATTTTTGCAATGGGCTTTGCAGCCAGAGCTGGAGCTTTTTCTGCTCTGACAGCAAAGGGAACTGCAGGGATGTGTTGTCACATCCATGTGGATCTGTCCCTCCTGTCCTGTGCTTCCCAGGGGCCTAAACCATGTTGGCAGGAGTCTGTGGGAGGGAGAGAGCTCCGTGCTGTTCCTTGTGCTGTTCCTCGCCATTCCCAACCAGCACTGAAATGGTTTCTGAGAGATAAGAGGGAAGACACAACAGGGCAGTGCTGGGTTCCTGTTGCATCAGCAGCTGCCCTGGGTTTGGGGACACTGTGTCCTTTCAGAGGAGACATCACTGCTACAAAACCTTTGGTTCTGAGGCCAGATGTAGCAGCTCACAGGGAACCCAGCTCTCCTTCACCAGCTCCACAAACAATCCAAACTTTCTGAATCTGCCAGCAGAACACCAGGCTCACTGCTCCCTTCCCAACCCAGCATCTGGCCAACTCCAGGCTTCTTTCTTGAGCAATCTGGTTTAGGAAAGTTTGCCCCTTTCCCTTTTCCTCACAATATTTGTTTTCAGGGAGATGTGGCATCCATGGAAGATCTTGAACGGGGGCACCCTGCATTGCCCAAGGGCTGCCCTCAAATTGCATCTTGCACAAACAGGCCTTTGTGTAAAACAAAGGGGATTCGTGGCTGTTTGCTCACAAACTTTTAAAAGCACAACTGTAATTCATGGGAGATTTCCCTTTCCTGTCACCAGAGCTAGAGCTGGAGGACAGTTCTGTGTTTCTTTCTGTGGTTATGTGCACACAGCCCTTGGATGTTGAGCTACCAAGGACATTTCCTTGCACAGATGTTGGGNNNNGCCACAGTGTTTGGGGTTTTTTTTTTTTTTTTTTCTGCTGAAAATGATGAATTCCAGAGATCTCCAAAGCTAGAAAATTGTCAGCAAAGAGCTGGTGGTGCAGGGCAAGGAAAGGCAGCTGCTGGGAGCACCTCTCCCTGCAGGGCCCCTGCCATGACCTCCACCTCTGAGGAAGAATGGGATGTCAGAGCAGGAGGGAGCTCCCACATGGAGCTCAGGGAGAGCAGAGATGGCAGGGATGTTTGGGAACGAGCAGTGCTCCCAGAGAGTTAAAAGTTTGTGACTAGAGGCCATGGGACTGGTTTACAAAAGATGCTTTACTACAAAGAGAACTCAAATTGACAGAAATTACTCCTCACCGTTGCTGCCTTGATAGTTCAATATTTAATTTAAACAAATTTTTTCTCTGATTTGGGCAAAAACAGTTTGCAGCCCAGTTCTGAGACAG
This sequence comes from Sterrhoptilus dennistouni, assembly GCA_013397095.1. NCBI lineage: Eukaryota > Metazoa > Chordata > Aves > Passeriformes > Zosteropidae > Sterrhoptilus > Sterrhoptilus dennistouni. The sequence goes on along the minus strand of VWZU01013444.1, from coordinate 598,316 downwards.
AGGAGACAGACCCACAGATAAATCATCCCCCCTTTCCAACTGACCTTTTGCTACCGTGGATTAAAATCTCCACTTTATTTACAAACATCAGCTCACTGAATGAACTGCTGAAGGCTGCAGCTGTTGATGGATGCTAAGGTCATCTGAAACATCAAAGCAAAGGCTATTTATGAGCAAGGATGGAAAAAACATGGCAAGTTGCCTCTCTTCCTTCCCAGCCATGTGCTGCAGCCACGGCTCCATCCCTTGTGAGGGTATTTTAGAAGCACAGGCTGCAGCTTTTATGGGCTGAAGATGAAATAGCCAGTGTGGTCTCGATGGCAGCAAACACAAATCTCCTGATTCCTCAGAGCTTCAGGTGCCACTGAGTCCTGTGCAGGTGATAAATGGGGCAGTGCAGATGCAGGAGAGGAGGAGGAGAAGGAGGTTGGGAGCATCAGGCTGGGATCATGTTGAAGGCTCTGTGTCACCATTACCCACTGGGGTGTCCCACCCCAGCAATTAAAATCACTTCCAGAAGCTCAAAATTACTTTATCAGGAACAACAAAGTGATATAAAATCCCTGCTCATTCCTAACTTTATGTGAGCAGGGAGTTCTCTTTATCCCCTCAGCACCAGGACCTAAATCAGGGATGTCTCCTTGACATTCTCTCCCTCAGCTTCTCCAAGCTGCAGATCCCACAAAAAAAAAACAAAACAAAAACCACCACCCAGGATTCTTCCCCCATCTGTTTAGATTTCTTCCAATCCTATTTGAATCAAAAAAGTGGTTTGTTGTTTTTCATGAAATTTTGCTCTTTTTTTTCTTTTATTTTTTTAACCTGGCAGATTGAAAAGATTAAAAAGAGCAATTCATTTTTCAAATAAATTATTTCCCTGAACTTCCTTGGTCGAGAATTGGGACATTTGCAATAGATCTCAGGTTCACACAAGCCACTGCTCTCTGTTTTTCTTGCAGAAAACCCAAATTAAACACACAAATCAAGGGTATCAGTAGTTTAGAATCTTGCCAGGAACCATAAATAACATGCAGTTTGTTCCAAAGGAGCATATTTTGGAAAATATTTTCCCCTTTCAGAAAGGCTACAGGGTGATGCAAAAGGAGAGGAAAACTGGGCACAGTTTCCTCTCGTTCCCACTCCTTCCATTACATCTTACCTTGACATTTGTAATTTGCCAGATGAATGATTTGCACCAAAATGGGAATATTTCCATTGGTGAGGGAGGATGTGCCCCATCCAGAGGAATACTTGGGAGGCTTGTTCCTTCTGTGTTTGGCTCCTGACCTCAGAGGGCTATTTTCCACTGTGCCTGACACTCAAATATAGCTCCCAGGATATATTGGGGGCTAAATATAGCCACCCAAAAAAGGCATTTGTATTTCAAAGTACCAATATATCAATTTTCCCAGGCATGACAACCTTTCAGCTTTGTTTGGCAGTCAGGAAAGAAGTGAAAATGCTGAATTTCTGTTTTTACTTAGAGAAGGGAGCTGGGCCTGGAGTTGGTTCAGAGTTTTTACCTCTCTGAAAGTTGTTTTTATGGTAAAATTGCTTCCTGGAACCCGGGGTAGATGTCAGATCCCAAAAATGGACCTTCTCCATTTGGGAAAAACAGCTTTTTTCTTTGAAAGTAAAAATCCCACATCATTTCAGACCTTGGCAGCCTTTTCCCTCAGGTCCTTGCACTTTGCCACACCTCAAGTCCTTGGGAGCACATCGTCCTTTGAATGTGGGCTGAGGAAGAGCAAAGGAGCCGAAGAGGGGATACTCAGCCACACAATCTCTTACAATTTCCCCAAAAACTATTGGCTTATCTTTCTTTTATCTTAATGCCCTACCTTAAGCCCTTACATCTCCCTCACATCCTGAACAAAAAGAGCCTACTCCTCTCCACCTGCAGATTGTAGGCTTTATCCACTTTTCCAAAGCCATCTTTCAAAAAAAATCCCCAAATTACGAGCCCAGAACCCCTCAGGTGAAGGTCACTGGTGTCCTGGGTTGCAGTGTAGGATGTACACAAAGTATTTATTCTCTCACCATCGCCATGAGCTGTTGGAACCAGGTGGGGCAGTGTTTTCCCAGGCCCCTCCTTTGGGCTCTTCTGCTCATGGCCCATCAATGCCTTGCCCAGGACTCACAGGGAACTCCCTCCAGGAGCTCTCTCTGTTTAATGGGCCATCAAGGACCCACTGCACGACTCCTCATCCCATTGGGAGATGCTCTGCCCAGGGGGAGGAGCCAAGCATTCCCACCTGCAGAGAATCTGGGATTTGGGACAGGACAAGCAGCCCTGACCCACTGGATTCCCAGAGGAGCAGAGCTCCCAGACCTTTCTGTGGGATCACTGCTTCAGGAAGAGCCCCTCACCTGGACTGCTCCCACCACCCTGCTCAGGTTGTGTTCTGACTCTGTCAGTGGTCTTTTGTGTTATTGCATTTATTTTATTTTATTTTACCGATTTCCCTTTCTTCTTATTAAATTGTGTTTCTGACTTGGAGCCTCTCACTCATTTTGCTTTCAAACCATGACAACTGGTGAGGGTATAAAAGCAGAGGATTTTGGCTGCATGAGGCTTTAAGCACTTTAAATAAGTCCCAGTGAAAGAGGCCTCATATGCTCAAACTTCCAGATGGGCTGTGGGGTTTTGCTGGTTTGGGATCTTGGACCACAAAGCGCACAAAGGGGATCTGTCAGCCTTCAGATGAGCCACAAGGGCAAATTTAATCTGCTTAGAAATGTGCAGCTGACTTGATACAGATTTTCTGGTGCACAGATCAAAGGGAGCGCTGCACACTGGGCTGGCCGAGTCCCCATGTGTGAAATAGATGGGGAAAAATGAGCAAAAGTGAGGAAACTGTGAATGGGGCTTCAACAGATGATAGATCCCTTACATTTAGTAAAGAGACCTTCCTTTGGCTGGGAGAAAGGAGAGGGGAATGCAGGAATTTTGTTGCTGTCCTGTGACTCCTTCAGACAAGCCCCCAAAACTGCTCCAACTACTGGCCTGAGTAGTTTGCTGCCAACTTCTTTCACCTCCTTGGAGAAAATTCCTTATTTTAGCCTTCTGCAGAGAAATGATTAGGCAGAAATGATTCCAAACTGGAGAGGATGGGATGGCTTTTGTAGTCCCAGCATTGATATGGCATTTACAGTATACAACAAGTCAAAGGGCGTGGGGTTTAAGTTGTGTGTGGCTCTCTGAGGTTGCTGTTGAGATGAAAAAGGAAAAATAAAGCTGTTTTTGAGGGCTTTGACCTGTTGGGAGTGTCTCTGCTGTGCTGCAGTGCTCCTGGCACAGAGGGGTCACAGGCAGAGCTCTCTGTGTCCCCCTGAGTGAGCCCTGCAGGATGCTGCCATCAGCCTTGCCCCAGAGGAGACAGGGAAAACTTTGTGCCTTTCTGGGCCACATCTAAGGAATAAAATAACAGAGTTTGTGGGAGAATTTGAGAATTTAAGTGGCAAGATAGAAATGTTCCCAGAGCAGGGGTGTGAAGATCCGTAGTTTCTGTGAGCTGTCATAAACCAGGACTCTGCAGCCTTCCCCAGACAGGACCTTGACAGCAATCAATAACTAGAAAAATGAAGCCAATTGTTGGTGGCAGGGTTTAATATCTCTTTGATACGGTGCTTTATTTCATTTCTGTGCTTGGCTGTCATCTGCTGGGACAAGATCTGGGAGGAGTGGAACAAAATCCAATTTTTTTTCTTGCACTTCCATGGAATGAGCAAGTTTGTTGCCCACCATGAGATGAGATTGTGCAGCCCACAGAATAACTGCTCAGTCTTCTCTTTGTCCCCATCCCCAAATTCCTGAATTCCTCTGCAAGGTTAAATACAGCTCTGCTTTGACCTGGAAAACAAGATATGTCTAAGGGATTTTTAAGGATTAACTTTCCCAAGGTGCATTATTTCAACTCATTACTCCAGTGCTCAGCTGAACTGTCAGCTTTGGGCTCTGTCGTGATACTCGGGATAATCTCCAATTAGACAGAGCAGATTCTGCTGGGAGGGCAGGCAGGAACCAGGTAATGCCCAGCACAGAGGGTGAGTGGGGACACTGAGCAAAACACGAGCTCAGGGTCCCCTGGCACAGACAGGGACAGACTGGGCTCTGCTGGGACAGAGATTTGGGGTGTGGGCCAGCAGCCAAGTGGAGGAGTCAAATCCTTGGCACACTTGCTTTGCAATGCTGGGAGATGACCAGTTAAGGTTATTTATTCTGAGATTTCAGAACTTTATGCTGCAGGTTTGTATTACTTTTTTTTTTTTT